>JAMXBD010001645.1:0-321850 GCA_024138025.1 Combretum micranthum | reverse complement strand
CTTGTGTAGGATCGTTGAATTGGACTTAAAAAAAAAAAGTTATTAAATAATTGTCATGTTTTACTTTGAATTGCAACCACCAACAATATATAAGGCATGATATATTCCCTGAAGTGGATAGATTTCTTGGTTCGTTTTGAGAGCAGCATTTAGTAATGTCTAGCAATTAAATTCGATTATTCCAAATTCCTGTTGGCGGAATCATGATGGTGTCACAGATTAAATATATTAGAGAGAGTGATTTTGTTGTTTGATGCATTTATTTTCATTAGGTCTATGTACAGGTGTTTGTATATAAATGTATATATGCGGCATAGTATTCGCTGAGTTTATAGTATAGCTCATCTTGTCTGGGAAAATTTATCGTTTATGTAATCAAATTGGACTTTAAGGATTTGGAGAGCCTAGAAAACAAACCTTACATTTTTCTGTTTTCTCATCCATATTTACACCCCATGTATTAAGATACATAATTGAATTTTTCTAGTTTTACATAAAAACATAATTGTTGGCTTGATACGACAAGAAATAAATTTTAAGAGCCTATTTGTAATGAAAATACTCTCTCTCACACAAGCATGCAAAAACTCATATACAAACCCTAGTTGTTGAGAGCAATTTTAGAACATCTCCTTTCTTTGTTCCCTTAAATTTGCAAAGCACCACTACTAATTTATATATTTATAGATTTCACTTTTTGGTTAGGTAATTCTTAAATGTGACCCTTTTTGTTATTCCCACCATCGTCTTTGATCTATTACATCTCTTATTGACAATCATAAGCCTAATTTATAAATGTGATGAATTTAAAGAGACTGTGATAATTGATATATTGATTTATTTGTAGATTTTAAAATAAACAGATCTTTTTAATATGTATCCTAATTTTCTTTCTTTTTTTTTTTTGTCTCTTATATGAAATTATATGACCCCTTTCAAGTGATCTATTGCTTTACTAATGGTGGGATATTAATTTCTAAAAGATTATGTATAAACTAATGTGATTGGATTTTTGAATTTGAAACCTTTTATTTTTAAGTTCTCTTATGCATCATTTGATTTGGCTCGATTGATTTTAATTTCCTTTTTTTTGGGCTCGTGGAATGAAATTCATCGCATAATATTAAGCCATAACAGATTTATACTCATGCAATATCTTAACACACAGCTTATATATTTGCTCTATGACATTAGGAAAGTCTTCACCATCCAATCAACATTTTGTACTACTACTAAATCTTGTAATTTACTGTTTGTTTTAGCTTTTTTTCGATAGATACAGACACTTTTTCAAACTTTTTTCTAACAAATTATTTATCAAAAAATAAATATAGATAAAAAAAAGTTGACAGTTCTTATTAAAAGATCAAATAGAATAAATATAAATAAAAATTTAGATATAAATTAGATATATTTACATATATTTTTTTTAAAAAAATATAAATATAAATAAAAAACAGACAATCCAAACATTAATTTACAGTACATGCGAGACCAATCGGGTATAATTAATAGTGGAGCCAGCAACTTGCATCATAACAGCACAAAAGGTTGTGGACAGAATCAGAAAAAAAATTGAAAAAGGGATATGAATCCATGGCTGCGTCACATCACCTCTGACGATTTCGAAAACTAAAATTCAACAATCTCCAGACAATCGCATCTCCTCTGAATGCCTTGTTGCCGATCCAATCGCTGACACACCTCGTGAATTGGCGGAGGCGGGCCGGGACAAGTGACCATCCCAATTGCTAGTTTGCTACTAGGCATATAACAATATTCAGGAAATTCGTATTTTCGTATAATTATAATATAATCATTCGCCAATAATTAATTGTTTACATGAATTATGGTTAATCCATTTCCACCTATTAATTCAAAAAAATGATGAAGAGGAGGAAACAATTTAAATAGGTGTTAAGGGCCATATGTTATATATATTATGTGTAAAATTTAAAAAAGTTCTTGTATCTATTAACATGTTCAAATTATGGGTATAATCATTTTGAAAACTCCTATTTTTGAATCACACATGTAAAAAATTTATTGATATTTCCACTCCGTGTGTTTATACTTCCTATATTGATCATGCAATATCAATTGAATATTTTTCTGTTTAGTGCATTTGTTAAAATATATGATAGAACTGAGAAAAAAGGGGGGAAAGAAAAACTTCACATCCCTAGATATAATTGTTTTCTCCCCCAAAAAGTTATATAATTTGTTCGAAGAATATCTCATAAAGCCTTAGAAGAAGAATATCTCATAAAGCCTAGTAGTCTGGCTTTTACCTCACAGGATCTTTAATTTTTTCATTATACTTTTTATAATAATCAAATTCTAAGCAATTATTCCACAATCTGAACTTATCAATGTATTCATATGATATTGTTCATCTAAATGTATGAAGGCATATATATATATTTTTATGAGTTTAGAAAAGTGATGTTATAAAATTTACTTTAGATGACTTCCTATAAGACCTTATGAGTAAAAATAACATATATCAAAACAAAAATAGCAAGATAACACTCATAAAGAAGAGACACCCTCAGCTACAACTTACATGTGCAAATCGAGTGTGCAGTCCATTTGCTTCAAATATATAAAACCAAATCCATTACAAGGATTTTAAAACCTAATACTTTTTAATTGGATTGTCTAATTTTTATTTGTATCCTATCTGTATTTGATCTATTTGATTTGATTATGAATAAAATGTTTATTTTTTTATTTATAAATATCTATTCGAAAACAATAAAAATAAGATGCTAAAATAACCCAAAACAGACAAAACAAACAGATATGGGATAAAATCCCTGCAGATGAAATTAAACAAGATATATTTCAAAGTTTCTCGTAGATATGAATTTGAGTTATCTCTGGTTTATGTTTCTGTGTTTTTCGTATTCCTCTTTTCGGTAGTAATTAGAAAGAATAAATATAATATTAGTTGATATTTATTATTATCAGTTAATAAATTTTACAGGCTAAATGTAGTATCCTGGAACCTGATTTGAAAAAAGAAAAAGAAAAAGAAAAAGCCATAACTGGCCAGTTTCAATACGCCTACATATCGATAAACACCATCATGCATTCACATCGATTTTGATATAAGTTCAATTTCTTGTTTTATTTAGCAAAAAACGAGGGTGACGGGTAATCTTTGGGGAAGAGGTTTTTGTTGTCTCCAACATGCTATATCTATTGTGTTTCCGCCAATAGATATCTAACACATGTATAATAAGTTAAAAAAAATAAAAATCCTTAAAATAAAGAAATTACTTTTTGATATTTGTCATATATTTATTTGAAAAGACACAATAGAGACAACAAACTGAGGACAGCAAATTTTTTTCCGTCTCCTACTAAGAATAAAGTAAGATGATTTGGCTTTTATAAAATGAAAAAATATTATCTAATATACACTTAAACGTGAAAGATATAGTGATAGTTAACTATCAATTATATTTTCACATGTAAAAAAATAGTGAACAGTTTTTAAAATAAGTACCATCCATATTCCATGATTTAGAAATACGGTTACATGTTAAATAATAATTAGTACTTACTTATCATGTATATTATTTCTTGAAACCTTTTTAAAATTAAAAAATAATATTCAATAGGTTATACGACACATAGTATTGTTGTTAACAGATTATGAACCAAATCTCATATAAATTTTCGTTTAAAATTTATATAAAATATTAAAATATTGCTCTTCACATTTTTATTCGCTACATGCTTTATAGAACAAACTAATGACCCATATATCGTCTTTTCTATGACAGTAATTTTTCTTCAATTATGAGATGCAAAACGATTTCACATACCTGTTTTGTATTTAAGTGTTTGCGGTTAATTGTAAAACTTATTAAAATATATGGTTTAATGCATTGAATTTTTACAATTATACATATAATAATTATTTAATAGAGTTATGATTCCAAAAGGACTTATAATGATTTAATGTTATAGATACTATTTCTTTTTTTTTTTAACCCCCTTTTCCGTTAAAAGAATGAAGTTCTATTTAATTTTGCTACTTCCTTCCAACAAAGAAAGTACTAGAATTTAAGGTAAGACTTCTCCATATTTAAACATTGCAATTTAGTTGACTATTCGTCGACAAAAAAAAAAAAAAAGAGAAGAGGAAATTCTTGTTCAAGCGTTTTATGTCTGTTTGATCTCCAAAATTAGTAAAGGATGAGAGAACGAGCCCCTTCATTTAGTAAAATAGCACATGGATATATGTTTTAAAAAAAAAAAAAACTAAAATCGTTTCAATCTTCAATTTTTTTTTTTTTAAATGATGTATTACTATGATACGAGAAGAAAACAAAAGGCACGATGGTTACAATATATAATCTTTAAAGTTTATGAGACCATGTAAAGTTTTGATACCTGCATATTTAATGTCTACTACAGTACAGATTGAAAAATGAAAATTTTAATTTCAAAAACAAATTAGGCTAGAGATGAATTTGGGATTGTGGTATTTGCTATCCCTATTTCTCTGTCTGTCTCAAGCAATCATAATTAAATATGTAGCGGTTTTAATTAATAATATATGTATTAAGTTATGTAAGTAATTTATGTATCATATAATAATTTATGAAGACCGCATTAATAACAGCAAAATAGGCACAACAAACATTAGTACTGACTGATTGGACTAGGCCAATTTTAGTTGCTTCCCTCGGTTGATCTTGCAAAAACCAAACTTCTCCATTTCCAATAATGACCGAACTCAAGCAGAAACATAATAATCCAACTAATGATGGTTCTAATACCTTTAATCAACTTAGATTAAAACCATTAGGAATTTGAGCCACAAGTAACATTATGTTTACAATTCCTGCAGAATAATGATATTGTAAATTTCATTTTCCATACCTAGACTAAGTTCTTTCTTTATTATTATTATTATTATAAGCCAAATATGATGGGTACTATTTAGAACTGGATTGAAAACCTCTTAGTCAAGTGTCTATGGAGGTGACTCTATCATTCTGGTTTTCTCTTCTTTGGCTAAGTCAATCGGACCCTTTTTACTTGTCACCTGATTGATCAAATCAAATAGCCAAAAATGCACTAGCACCCCTGCATGAGTAATTAAAGAGAGACCAGATGGGACATGGATGCAACAAATGCTGTCTGCTAATAATGGCTTTAAAAATTAGAAGTTGGGGCAGGTGAGAGAAATCAGTCGGTAGAAACCGTGAAAACATATTTAAGGTTTCGACAATTTGTTGATTGTAGTACGTAATTCTTTATTGGCATGTTCTTTTCAATTCAAGCAAATTGCTGTGACTATTTTTGGCAGTCACTTTCGGATTACGGGAATTAAGCAGATGACGGGCCGTGTTAAAGACTAGGAATCTGGAACGCGTTTTTAAGAAATTTTTATATGATATCAACATTCCTTCTTCCCCTTTATTTAATCAAGTTAGTTTTTAAAGGGGGTCTTGTGCCCTCAACTGTATGTGTAAATGTGGGATGATTATGTCATAAAGTGCCGTACGAATGTAGTTCTTAGCTTGACGTTAGAGAGTGACGTAGAGAATATTCATACATATGGGGTAATTATTTGAAGAAAAAGATATGGAGATGCCATAGGAAATCTCATGGGCTCAAATGCAGAGATAAGTTAACTTGGAGCATTAACCGCATATTTGTTGAGCAAAAGCAAGATGTCTTTGTCTAGATCTTATTTGATTCTTTAAAATAGTAACTTGGTAGCAAAATGTTGTTTTTCTCTATCCATATTCCATCGAATATTGTTGCTTTGATGGTTGAGAGGGGTCACTCTTTTTGTGTATCTTTTTATGATTTTTGGGAGTGATATGAACTTACTCGAAGTAGATAAACTGATCTAGCAATTCATATTCCACAACCTCATGACAAACACTTATAAATAATTTCAAAATATGACCTAATTTTTTAGACTTTATCACTAACCAAGAGGATCATATCCAATTTACTACTGAACTAGTTCAAGTTCTTGTAAATCTATTCTAGTCTCAGCGACATCTTGCGATGATTGTTACCTAATGTATAGTTACATTGTATCTAGCCAACCCACCCCACTTGCAAAGGCATCCACCTTCTGAGGGAGATTATTTTAAATCTTGATTTTGATTCAAAGATATCATTAAATTATGAAATTGTAGATAATTTTCTAAAGTTTAAAAATTAAGCAATAACTCAAAAGTTTGCAACTAAATCCCTAAACTTTTATTGTAGAATACCTTCTTGAACTTATTAAAATATTTTAACATCCATTAGGTTACATACGTCAATAAGTTCTTTTTTTTTTTTTTTTTTTTCTAACTAAGAAAGTATACATTATTTATGTTATCAATTTATCAAACTTTAGAAGGATTACTTCTAATTTGAAAGTATAGAGATATATTTACACAAACATTGAAATTTGTAAGGCTTATTTACAATTTTACTTTTAACCTTTTCGTGGCACTTGTATATATATATATATTTTTATTTACACTATTTCATGAATTAGCTTTCACCTAACACGTACTTAAGGTGAATGACAAATGTGTCTCGCCATTTTTAACCCATCAATGTTATCAATAAAACTTTTGCCATAAACAAATATTGCCTATATAATTAGTGGTGGTTATCGCAAATTAGAAGAATATGAGAATTAGACGAGACCGACGAAAGCAGTTGGGTCCATGTGTCTAAAGAAAACCTAATTAATATGTCGCCTACACGAACGAATGCACAACAAATGCCATACCAAGATAAACTCGATTTAGGCAACTTATAATTTGTCGATTTAAGACTGCCCAACGATAGTGTCGTAGTTATGCCGAGAGCAAATTATAAATATGCCCTTATATAAACTTTGTCTAATATTACTTCAGTTTTTATATCTTTAAATCCAGTAATTAAATACTCGAATCTTTAGAAAAGCATCAATCGATGCATTCATCATATTTCCTTTAAAACTAACAAAATAAAAAGTAAGTATAATAAAACATTCAAAACTAAATGAGTTAAAAAGAAAATCAGGGTTATATTTTTTCTTTGATTTTATGTAAGATCTTTTTATTTTATTATTTATTAATTATTTTATCGAAAGACAAAATAATGTATAGGGTATAAAAACACACTATATGAAATGATTTCGGATTATAAAGGTTCAACTTTAAAGATAAGATTGCTAAATGCACAAAATACAAATATAATGTGGTGTATTTACAATTTATATCCTTATGCTCGAAAGAGGGAGGAAAAAAACTCAACCAATTGTCTCAAGTGATTCCAACGTATAGATACAACAATGATAATCGCCCACATGTGTGCAATGTCTCATGGCATTGAATGATGGCAAGTACAGGCATGTCTTGGAGAGAGAGATAGGAGGAATAAGTAATCTTAAGAATTCAAAGTATTAAATGGGTTTTAGAATGTAAGTTAAATGACTCCTCATCTTACCAAATCCTTTCATGTGATCCTCTTAAAACCAAGTGTATGAGAAGATTCTTTAAGTACATGAGTTAGTCTTAAAAAGGTAAAGAGCAGACAAACTAATCTAACAATCTTTATTTAAGCCCACTCCAACAAATCTCCTTAATTAAATCATCCTCGTGTTAAATGGATCTGATTCCCTAAACTTTATCACTAGTTTTCTGAGTCAAACCTAAGTTATCACTGCCTTACTAGGAGTAAAGCCAAAAAGAAAAACCCTTACAAATTCCTTTTACAATCATCTACATTTTTACCCTTGAATGAATATCTTATTGAAGTATGCTTAAGTACAATGAGAATAATCTTGAATTTTCAAAATAGCATACTTAACTAACCAATTCGCTAGAACACAAGTAATATAAATTGGTGAGAACCAAGTTGAGTTGACATAGAGAGTTGAATCAATGGGAAAAGAAAGGCTAAGTACTAGAGTACATCTCATATTCTAATATAAGTTAATCAAATTGAGTTTTGAATTAAAATAATTACAAGATAACTAAACAAAGCTAAGAGTGCTTTTAAAGTAATTAGAACACAGAAAGAGTGGGGTTACAATGCTTTATCCTTTGAGAAACCATACCATTCATAGATTCCGTGTGTGTTGAATATTAATTATATGATTTATGACCAAACCCTCTAAGACCATCCCCAATCACAGGTGACAAAATTCGATTTGTAGCAATAACATCTGATTTCCTATAGGATCCACTAAATACTTAGTGCTTTGTAAACCAAGTAATCTAATTAGAAATTTGGATTTTTGCATAGTTAACTAATACAAACCACATTTATAATCACATAATGCAATAGAAACACAGAAGAAATAGACATGCATCATTAATATGAACATAGACTCGAGTTTAGAAGATAACTGTTCAAGTTTTACAAAACCCAAATCTTTAAACTTGCAAAACGATAGCATATATATACTTAGTGTCTCGGCCCTTTTAATAGTATAGAAGACCTTAAAATATCTGAAGCGATCAAAAACTAACCAAAGCTTAATCTACCCTATATGCATCCAAAAGGAGAGAACCCGTAAGTGAAAGCAAAGCAATTATCATTCAAAATGCAGAAAATGGGCATCTTTTATAAAAAGAAACTCTACCAAGTGGATGGTGGATTAGCTGCAGTTTAAACAGTAGACACATATCATCCTTCTCTTCCTTATGGTTTAAGCTTCGCGTTTAGGGTTTCAAGGTGCTATCGAAACAATCAGAGAGAAAAATGCTATTGGACCATATGATGCATATATAAGCATTTGAAATTGTAATGAGTGGCGTCAACCCGACGGTGAGTGTGAGTCTTCCCGGCACCATTTCAACGATGTTTGGGCTATCGTCTAAACGGAAAGTCAAACGTATTGGAAATCGTCCAATATAGGATTTCCCAAAGATGGAAAAAAATTTGTTGTTCTCAGTTTGCTGTCTCCATTATGTCTCTTTAAATAAATATTTAACACGTGTCAAAATGTACTTTTTTTATTTTAAGGATTTTTAATTTATAAACACGTGTTAGATATCTATTAGCAGGAACATATATAATAAAGCCATCAAGTTGAAGATAGCAAATACCTCTCCGCAGGAGACAACAATAATTCCATAATATTCAGACCATAAAACCTTCTCTAATAAAAAAACCAACGACATTAAAATAACAATTGGATTTGACTAAAATTTAAGATTTACCCCAAAAAGAGATTAGGTAGTCTTTGAAGCACTTTTTTGGGGAAAAAGTAAACAAAGAATAAATCACATCCAAAAGTTCCTTCTAAACCTAATGTTGTCCCTGCGTAGCTATTATATAGGCTCTCTCTCTCTATATATATATAAATAAGTGCACAAGCATCACACAATGACCCAACCCCTCTTCAGATTGTCTACCTCCTAGAAAAGTTCCATAACAAACTCAAATTTTTCTGAAGAGATCATAGAGCAAGAGAGACCTAAAGAAAGCACCCAAAACCAGTTCAGACCTTTGGCGCTTTTGGTTCTTCTTCCTATTTACAATTAACTAGTTTATACCAATCAGAAGTTTATTGTTGCACAGGATGAAGCCATTTTATTATGTGCTCCATATTATGATACTTTCACTACTACTTTGTGAAGCTGAAGGTACTATAACCATACACATTATTCTATTCCAATTATAAGTTTCAACCTGTTATTTCATTTGCATATTGTAAGAAAACTGGGATTTAGATAACGTTTGTATTCCAATTATAAGTTTCAACGTGTCATTTTATTTGCATTACAACATTATTAGTATATATATTCGATGCAAACTAATTTTGAACTTGGTTTGTATCTTCTGAAGGGATTCGTCGACTTGGAGATACTAGCTACCTCTCATCTTCTTCCCAGCAACTTAAGATTCATGTCCGTATTCATATCATTTCCTATTAATGGATCGCAAAATTGCTTATTGTTAGCACATCTTTACTGAATGAGTTATATGATCCGGTTTTCAGGACCGAGTGCTTTCCCAGAACGCCTTCGACAATGGAGGAAAGGGCAGCGACGACAGCGGTGGTGGCGAAGCATTATTACCTCGTTGCAAGAGTGGCGGCCTCTGCAAAGGTACTCGAAAAAACCTTTCTTCCATTTATTAAGTACGTACACTCCATTGGAACTTCTGATAAAAGAATCACATTTTATTAGAAAAATTTTAATGAACATCCGACAAACGATTCCTTAAAATTTAAATAAATAAAATTTTCATCTGTTCATCACTTATTTAAATAAATAAATTTAATATAGCAGACTTTATTACCAGCATAAAATAATGTTGAGAGTGAACAAGTTGGCTTCATTTTTCTGCAGGTAAAAGCAGAAAATTTTTTTCTACAACCTTTACTTCCGCAATATCCAACTCAATGGTAAGACATTGTATCCTATCACAAGGAGGGTATACGTTTTTGGAAGAGAAAGAATGGGTTAATTTAAATTATATATTAAATAATATTGGTTGACTATTGCTAATTATCTCGCCACCTTTTCTGGTACAGTTGGAGAAGAATGGAGAAAATGAACAAACAAGACCCGCAATGGAGGGAAAATCCGATGTACAAGTACAACCTGCCGGTGGTAAGAGAGACAGCATTTCTATGGCGGAAACGATAAAGCACGAGGCCGAGTCCGAGGCCGCCACCACCGGCAAGCAGTATCCGGATCTACTGGATATAGCTGGAATGGACTACTCTCCCGCCAAGAGGAAACCTCCAATACATAATTGAGTATCAATGCTTTTAGGGAACATAAACGAGTGTTTGAAGGAAGCGGTAGAGTTGAGTTATTTAGAGTAGAAAAACAAGTATTAGTAGACAGCATTACATAAATGCTGCAATTTTTTTAGGAACAAGGTTGATTGATTTTGTACATAAGTACTTTAAAAATCATTATATTTGTCTGGTTTATCATGCCCCCATCTATGTGTTATTTATTTATTTTTTAATGATCGAGTCAATTTTGAGATGTTTCGATTCCATACATGATCCGTAATTCCGTACTCTTCACTTAAATTTTATAATCTAATGCGTAAAAGCTTACACTTGTATGATATAAAAATACTGTTCGTACATTGAAAGAAACATGTTTAATTTACATGTAAAAATAGAATTGGTAATGGAAACAACCATATATTTTTTGGAGATTTGATTATCTCAAATATATACGATAAGAAAGCTAGTAAATAGAACATGGAAATATAGTTTGCCGTTGGTAGGGGATTTAGAAATTGTTCTAACCAGCGGAACAATAGATGCTATATGGGAAAAAATAATCGTTAAGACACATGGCACATAAGTAGTAATAAAACTTTGATATGTATGGTAAGATAATAATTTATTTTACCATTACAAGGGCAAAAGAGAAATTCAAATAATTATGTTCTATTTGAGAGACCAATATTAATACTATTAATTATAAGGCTATTGATTGGTAATGAAAAAGTTAGTTTTAAGATAATTACGGTTATAATTTGAACATGCAAATTGATGAGAATGTGGCTCGTAGATCAAGAATAGACCCGCTTATGATGCCACCTGAACCCACTTCAAGGACTCCGGCTAAGTGATTCAAAGAAGCACTCAACGATTTGGTTCGAACAGTTCTAGAGGAGTTGCACACCATCCTGGATGATTCTAAACTAATCAATATCATCAAGACAATCTCGGGAATGAACCAAATCACGAATCAAGCAAATTGGGGCAAAGCTGGACTTTACACTGCTGGCCTACTTGATTGAAGACGACTTAGAAAACGTCAAATTCTAGCGGCTTATGCTGGATTACTCAATGCCGTCGGCCTTGAAGTTTACGTCGCCGGCATAGGGATTTAAGCCGCCGGCCTTTATGCTGGCGTAGACTAGAAGTTGCTCTCGGATTTTAATTCCAATTTAAGGTTGCCAGCTTTGTATGTATGGCCACTAGCTTTTATTGTGTAATGGTTTTGGTTTTATTATTTGTCTTTTGGTTTTCCTTCATATGGTTATATAAACTCTTTTGGGTTGTATGAACAAGATCATAATACATTTTATGAAAATTGAGAAAATTTCTCTTTGGTTCTTGGCGGAACTAACTCTGAACTTATCGGATCTGAAGTTTACGTCGCCGGCATAAGGATTTAAGCCGCCGGCCTTTATGCTGGCGTAGACTAGAAGTTGCTCTCGGATTTTAATTCCAATTTAAGGTTGCCAGCTTTGTATGTATGGCCACTAGCTTTTATTGTGTAATGGTTTTGGTTTTATTATTTGTCTTTTGGTTTTCCTTCATATGGTTATATAAACTCTTTTGGGTTGTATGAACAAGATCATAATACATTTTATCAAAATTGAGAAATTTCTCTTTGGTTCTTGGCGGAACTAACTCTGAACTTATCGGATCTGATCCGTGGTGTTCGCTTCCAACTTATCAATCGAGATTTTCATCTTTCGATCGTGGCGTCTTCGCTTTATACCAAGGTTCCTGTCTCTTTATAGACAATGGGTCGCGATCTCCATACAAACACAGACGGTCTTAGGAATTGAAATCAAACGGATTGATATCGAGTTTCGTTGATAGATTGGCATGGTTCATACCAGTTTGGTATCAGAGCCTAGGTTTGTTTGAGGTTTACCTATCCTTTCCTTTGTTTAAAGATTCAATCTTTAAGGTTTTCAAAGGTATTTTTTTGAGTTTTTCTCAGATCTTGATTGAATCAAAGATTCGATCTTGATAGTCGTAGTTGTGATTAAAAAAAAGAGAAAGAATAAAAAAAAATTCATGTAGAAAAATACAAAAAAATATTTTTTTGCTAGATTGAAATTCTTGAGAGATTTGTCACAAATAGTTGTTCAATTGATTAGGGGTGTCAAAAAAATTGTTTCTTGCTTGGTTTCAACACTCCATTGCTATTACTTGACAATTTTTCATTCATCTTCTTCCTTAATAAGTTGGATTGATTCCATTGATTAGATCTTGGATTGTTCAAATTAGTTCTTAAAGAAATAAAAGAGGAATTTGAGAGAGGATCAAAATCTGATTTTTGTGTGAAAGTACGAGAGTTTGAGTGATTCATCTTGTTGAGTGTAAACACGTAAGGGAGTGATCTGTGAGGAATTATTTTATTGCTAACATTGTTTCTTGCAGGTAAAAAAATATGTCTAAACAGGGTGTTCTTGAGGGTGAACAGAGTGGAGTTAATACAAAATCAATTTTGGAGTCTCTGTTTGCTGAGATGAAGAGGATGTTTAAGGAAGGGATGGATGAGCTCAATGAGAAATTAGAGAAGGGTATGGAACAATCAAGGAATGCTCCTCAAGTCAATAGAGGTAGACTTCCTAAAAGAGGAGTTTGGGTGTCGAATCAAGAATATGAAGGAGCAGGTTTTGAAGAAGAATTTGATAGGGCTTCTGTTGAAAGTAACAGGTATTATGGAGGAAGGTATAGAGGAGTTATGAATCAGAATGATGATTATCTTGGAAACATAAAGATGGAGATTCCACCATTTCAGGGGAGAAATGATTCTGAAGCCTATCTTGAATGGGAAAAGAAAGTTAACTTGGTGTTCTATTGCCATAACTATTCTAAAGCCAAAAAGGTAAAACTTGTTGCTGATTGAATTTTCTGATTATGCCATTGTTTGGTGGGATCAATTGTTGTTGAATAGGAGAAAAAATAGAGAGCCACCAATAGAAACTTAGGAAGAAATGAAAAGAGTAATGCATAAGGGTTTGTACCATCTCATTACCATAGAGATTTGTTTAATAGGTTGCAAAATCTTAAGCAAGGTAATAGGAGTGTAGAGGAGTATTTCAAGGAGATGGAGGCAACAATAATTAAGGCAAATGTGGCTGAAGACCGTGAGGCTACAATGGCAAGATTTTTGGCAGGATTGAATAGGGATATTTAGAATGTAGTAGAATTGCAGCACTATATTGAGTTGGATGATATGGTGCACATGGCCATTAAAATTGAGAACCAACTCAAGAGGAAGGGTAGTGGTGCATCCCGATTTGATTGTAATGTAAGTTCATCCAGTTACAAATCAAAATACTGGAAGAAGGAGGAGAAGCGACCCATTTCAAAGCCAAAATCTGAGTATAAACATGACATGACCAGCTTTGGAACTCAAGGTAAATCTGATTCTTCTACTCAAAGAAATCGAGATATAAAATGTTTTAAATGTCAATGCTGGGGTCACATTACTAGTCAATGTCCAAACAAACGTGTCATGATCATACATGATGGGGAGTATGAAACTAAAGGAGAAAGTAAGGCTGATGAAATGCCACCTTTAGAGGATATTAGTGATGAGGAAGCTGCTGAAGGTAAACTAGTGGTTGTGGTGAAGCGTGCTTTGAGTACACAGGTGAAAGAAGAGACTGATGTACAAAGGGAAAATATTTGCCACACTCGGTGTTTTGTTGGTGATAGTCTTTGCAATTTGATTATTGATGGTGATAGCTACACAAATGCTGTTAGTTCTTTCATTGTAGATAAGTTAGGGCTTAAAACTACTAAACATATGAGTCCTTACAAATTACAATGGTTGAATGATAGTGGAGAGACCAAGGTGACTAGACAAGCTAAGATTGCTTTTCGTATTGGAATGTATGAAGATGAAGTGTTGTATGAAGTTACACCAATGCAAGCTTGTCATATATTATTAGGAAGGCCATGGCAATTTGATAAAAAAGGCGATTCATAATGGCCTTTCAAATAAATATACACTTGTTCATCATGGTAAAAGCTATAGTCTCAAACCAATGACTCTAAACAGATTTATGAAGATCAAATGCAATTGTAACAATCTTGTGGGAAACACCAAGAGAATGAGAGGCAAAAAGAAAGGAGAGCATAAAATAAAAAGAAAATAAAAAGGAGAGGAAGGCTAGAATGAGTGAGAGAGGCCAAGTTGAAAGGGGATCAACTTTGGTGGTAGCGAAAAGGAGAGTGCAGCTTGCAAAAGAGAGTTGTATGACTAGAGTGAATGTTGTGAGGTGAGCATTGGTAATGAAACAGCCTGTGCTGTTGATGATTTACAAAGAAACTTGTTTGAATACTAACGAGTTACCTGACACTTTGCTTAGTATTGTTGCATCTCTTTTATAGGTTTATGAGGATGTCTTTCCTAAGGAAATCCCCAGGGGATTGCCTCCAATCCATGGAATAGTGCACCAGATCGACTTTGCACCCGGAGCTGCAATTCCAAATAAACTGGCTTATGAGAGCAATCCTGAGGAGACAAGGAGCTTCAAAGGCAGGTTCAAGAGCTGATGGAAAAAGGGTACGTGAGAGAGAGCATGAGTACATGTGTGGTACCAGTGATTCTTATGCCTACGAAGGATGGATCATGGAGGATGTGTGTTGATTGCTAAGCCATCAACAATATCACGGTAAAGTATTGTCATCTCATTCCTTAATTAAATGATATGTTGGATGAATTGCATGGCTCATGTATGTTTTCTAAAATTGATTTAAAAGGTGAATATCATCATATTATAAGGAATGAGATGAGTGGAAAACCGCATTCAAAACAAAGTATGGTTTATATGAATGGTTAGTTATGCCTTTTGGTTTAACTAATGCACCAAGCACTTTCATGAGATTGATTAACCATATTTTGCGTGCTTTCATTGGAAAGTTTGTAGTTGTTTACTTTGATGATATTCTAATCTATAGCATGAACTTGGAAGACCATGTGAAACATTTGAAATATGTTCTTGATGTGCTTTGAAAGGAGAGATTGTTTGCTAACCTTAAGAAGTGCACTTTTTGCACAGATAAGTTTGTATTTCTTGGTTTTGTTGTTAGTGCATAGGGAATACAGGTAGATGAAGAGAAGGTTCGTGCTATCCAGGAGTGGCCTAGTCCAACAAACGTGAGTCAAGTGAGAAGTTTTTATGGATTAGCTAGCTTCTACAGGAGATTTGTGAAGGACTTCAGTAGTATTGCTGCACTAATCACTAAAGTTATCGAAAAGAATGTGGGCTTCAAATGGGGGGAAGATCAAGAGAAAGTTTTTAAGTTAATAAAGGATAAGCTTACACATGCTCCTTTACTTGCTTTGCCTGATTTTACTAAAACTTTTGAAATTGAATGTGATGCTTCAGGTTTAGGGATTGAAGCAGTGTTGATGCAAGAAAGATGACCCATTGCATATTTTGTGAAAAGCTAAGTGGGGTAGCCTTGAAGTATCCTACTTATGATAAGGAACTATGCATTGGTTACAGCCTTGGAAACCTGGCAGCATTACCTGTGGTTGAAGGAATTTGTGATTCATATAGATCATGAATCTTTGAAGCATTTGAAGAGCCAACAAAAATTGAACGAGTTGGATGGAGTACATTGAGATATTTCCTTATGTCATTCGTTACAAGCAGGGTAAGGAAAACATTATTGCTGATGCGCTTTCTCGTAGGTATGTTTTGATTTCCACACTTGATGCTAAGTTGCTTGGTTTTGAACATATTAAAGATTTGTATGCTATAGACCAAGATTTTGCTAAAGCTTATGCTAAATGTGAAAAGATTGCCTATGGAAAGTTCTTTAAACATGATGGTTATTTGTTTAGAGAAGGAAAATTTTATGTTCCATATTGTTCAATTAGGGAGTTGCTAGTGAGAGAAAGTCATAGTGGTGGTTTGATGAGACATTTTGGGGTAGCAAAAACTTTATCTGTTTTGCAGGAACATTTTTATTGGCCCCAAATGAAAAGAGATGTTGAGAGGATTTGTGAGAAGTGTATCACTTGTAAGCAAGCTAAATCCAAAGTACAACCACATGGTTTATACATGTCGTTGCTTATTCCTACTGAGCTTTGGGTTGAAATTTCGATGGATTTTGTGTTAGGATTGCCCAGGTTTAAAAGCGGTAAAGATTCTATCTTTGTGGTTGTGGACCGATTTCTAAAATGACACACTTTATTCCATGTCACAAAACTGATAATGCTTCTCATGTTGTTGATTTTTTCTTTCGAAAAATTGTTCGTTTGCATGGTATGCCTAGGATAATTATTTCTGATAGGGATACAAAGTTCTTAAGCTATTTTTGGAAGATCTTGTGGTGTAACTTAGGAACTAAATTATTGTTTCTACTACTTGCCATCCACAATCTGATGGTCAAACTGAAGTAGTAAATAGGAATTTATCGACATTGTTAAGGGCTATTATAAAGAAGAACATCAAACTTTTGGAGATTGTTTACCACATGTTAAGTTTGCTTATAACTGTACCATTCATTCTGCTACTAAGTATTCACTATTTGAGATTGTGTATGGTTTTAAAGAACATCAAACTATTGGATTTGTTGCCTTTACCTGTTTTTGAATTTGTTAATTTAGATCGTAAAAGGAAAGCGGTGTTTGTTAAGTAGATTCATGAAAAGGCTCAAATTAACATTGAAAGACGTAATGAGCAGTATGCTAAGCAAGCCAACAAGGGACGACATCAGATGGTATTTGAACCTGGTGATTGGGTTTGGTTAAATATGCGAAAGGAATGATTTCCCGAGCAAAGACATTCCAAGTTGCTTCCAAGAGGTGATGGTCCTTTTTCAGGTCTTAGAACGCATCAATGACAACGCTTACAAGCTTGATCTACCAAGTGAGTATTCTGTAAGTGCTACATTTAATGTTTCTTATCTGAGTCTTTTTGATGCAAGTGATGAAGATTTGAGGACAAATCCTTTTCAAGAGGAAGGGAATGATGAGAACGTGACTCGTAGATTAAGAATAGACCCGCTTGTGATGCCACTTGGACCCGCTTCAAGGACTCGGGTTAAGCGATTTAAAGAAGCACTCAACGGTTTAGTTCGAACATTTCTGGAGGAGTTCATACCATCCCGGATGATCCTAAACTAATCAATATCATTAAGACAAGCTCGGGAGTGAACCAAATCACGAATCAAGCAAATTGGGGCAAAGTTAGACTTTACACCACTGGCTTACTTGATTGAAGACGGCTTATAAAACGTCAAATTCGAATGGCTTATGCTGAATTACTCAACGCCGCCGGCATAGGGACTTAAGCCGCTGCCTTTATGCCAGCATAGACTAAAAGTTACTCTCGGATTTTAATTCCAATTTAAGGCCGCCAACTTTTATTATGTAACGGTTTTTTTTATTATTTGTCTTTTGGTTTTCCTTCATATGGTTATATAAACTCATTTAGGTTGTATGAGCAAGATCATAATATATTTTATGAAAATTAAGAGAATTTCTCTTTGGTTCTTGATGGAACTAACTTTGAACTTATCAGATCTGATCCGTGGTGTTCGCTTCCGACTTATCAATCGAGATTTTCATCTTTTGATTGTGGCATCTTCACTTTATACCAAGGTTCTGGTCTCTTTATAGACAACGAGTCACGGTCTCCATACAAACACAGACGATCTTGGTAATTGAAATCAAACAGATTGAAATTGGGTTTCGTCAATAGATTGGCGTGGTTCATATCACAAATATAAAATAATTTTATTGGAATTAATCCCCAATGAATCTTAGCAGGCCATGAGTGCATTAGCTATGTCTAACCATGTAACTAGAATTGATAGTTTGACTTTCAACCATATATGAATTGTATGTGCATATAAAAAGGAATGAATAAAAGATCGATGCATCAAATGTGCATATGATCTCATATTGGCTTTTAAGACTGGATTAAGACAAGATTTATAATTTGTTTGGAATGGTGCTACAAATGAGTCGAACCCAGTTAAAGTGAGTGGACTTTTGAAGGCTTAAGCTTTTCTTGTCAAAATTATCGAACTTGAACTTGCGTTAACTTCTTTATCCAATATAAAATTTAGATTTGAGCTTACCCTATTTTGATAAACGAGCTTTATTTTAAACTCAGCTCAACTTATTCACAAATTGAGCTTTTTATTGAATCTCATATTCAAGCTCGAGTTCGATGTTAGGTGCAATATGAATAATATTAATGTTTAAAGATAAACATAGGAAGATGAAAGTGAAATGGAACACTTGTTGATGGTTTATTTCATATATAGAAAATTGATCATACAAAAAGTGAAGGACTCAGAGTTAAGCCGGTTGAAATCTCATTTCATATATAGCTAACAATGCCGGTTGAAATAAGATGGTGAAAAAAGCAAAACAAAAAAGATATTTGCAGCTCAAGAAATGCTTAAAAGGTAAGCTATCTTTCCTAAAAGCCAGTTGTAATAATTTGTTAGATATAATAAACTATAAAATAACAATGAGAGTGAAAAACATGTCTAAGGCTTTTGTAAAAAATAATTCCCAAGATATGGTTGATTTGAAAATAAATACGGAAATACTTCGCAAAATCTCATAAACTAATCAATATATGTAGAATTTATATGTAAATCGCATCTTAAAAACACTATATCATGTTTGAATACTACACTTAAATCACGATTATTAAACAAGATATAAACTTTTGCATGTAAATCGCGATTTAAATTTGCAATATAGGGGTAGCACTGTTCATATTTTTTTTACTAACACCACCTAGATCTATCTCCTCTCTCTCTCTCCCTCCCCTTTTGACAGTTTGACTTCTCCATTCACTTTTTTCTTTTTTTCTCCCCTCTCCTCTCTCTTCGCTCTTCTCCGTTCTCCTTTTTTTTTTATGCTTTTCTATTTTGTGATTTTGCTTTGAAGAATTAACGCGTTTATTAAAAGCGATATTCATACAATTTTACGTATTAGTATTACGTTTTTTTAATCGTGATTTATATTTGATCTATAATTTTTGTATATCCCATATATAAATCGCAATTTTGCAACTGTATTTAAGTAATTATTTTTAATTTGACCTTATTTGGGTAATTATTATTTATAAGAACCCTAAATAGAAAATTATTTCTAACAATGAGCTGTCCTTTGTTGTGTAATATCTATTGGATAACGAATGGCTATAACTTAATATACGTGTATTTAACTGTAATTTCTTCACTTGGAAGGACAATGATCCACCACTTAACTCATAAAATTGCAAATTATTATTTTAACACCCTCCTCTTATTTTGCAATTGTAAAACATTTTCTAAATTGTTCAAATTTTTCTACAATCATTGCTTTAGTAAATATATGTCTTAATTGCTCCTTTGTATTGATAAATTCAAGTCGAATTTCATCTTCTTATACATAAGTCCTTATATAGTGATGTCATAACCACATATGCTTATGAAAAACTGGATTTTTTCTCATGGCAATTGTTGATATATTATTATAAATTTATAATAGATAATTGTGGGGGCTTCTTGGCATTGATTTAAATTTGATAAAATTCTTATTAACTATATTGCTTCACATGTTGCATCTATAGCTGCTATATACACTACTAGAAAACTAGTTTTTATAGATAGAAATTTTGCGACAAAAAATTTCTGTTACTAAAAAAAATGAATTAGAGACAAATTTGTGAAGATTTCTAATAACATAAATTACGAATAATTTTACAATTTTTATGTGCTTTTGTGATAGATTATAATTTGATTTCCGACAAAACTTTTTCAGTTGCAAATTTGTCTCTGATTTTGGTAGGAAATATAATATTTTATCACCGTTTTTTATCTTTTCAAATTCCGCTACAAATCTATCTTTAAACTAAATTATATATATATATGCATATAAATAATTATGTTTAAAATATAGTTTTAATTATTTTTAGAATATATATATTTATAGTTCACATGAAGATAATCATACCATCTTTTGCTAACTAAGATATAATATTTGATTCCATTACAAGTACATATCTTGATATACTTTTACGATCATCAATAGATCTAGTCCAGTTACTATTTGTATATCCAATAAATTTGAAATCTTTTTCTTTCACACAATGAATACCACAATTTTTTGTTCTTTGCAAATATCGCAACATCCTTTTAGCTGTTGCATAATGTAGCCTCCTTGGATTCTACATAAATTTGGAGATTAAGCAAAATATATAAACAATTTCCGGCCCTATGTTTGTTAGGTAAATCAATGACTTGACCAAACTTTTGTAGATCTTCCCATTAACTTTAGCGATATATCTTCTAATTGTAATTTCTCATTTACTGCAAGTGGAATAGCAATCAAGTTGCTATCACTCATTTGATATCTTTTCAACAAATCATGTAGAAATTTTTCTTGAGAGATAAATATTTCTCCTTTGAATTGATGAACTTGAATTCTAAGAAAATATTTCATAAGACTTAGATCAATCATCTCGTATTCTTTCATCATAACCACATGAAATTCATCCAACGTGGATAGACTTGTATTTGTATAGATCAAGTCATTTACATACAAACATACAATAAGGAAATCTTTAGTATCTTCTCTTTAATATAAAGTGAAGGCTCGCTTTGACTCCTTTGAAAACCATTTCTCTAGAAATAACTATCAATTTTACTATTTCATGCCCGTGGTGTTTATTTCAATCCATATAATGCCTTGAGTAAGCAATAAATTTTATCTTCTTTTAACTTGATAATATATCCTTTAGGTTATTTTACATATACCTTCTCTTGCAGCTCTCCATTTAAGAATGTTAATTTGATATCCAATTGATGCAATGGTAATTCCAATTGAGCTGCTAAAGCAAGAATAATTCTTATAGTCTCCATGTATACAACTGCTGCAAATGTTTTATTGAAATCAATACCTGGTTGTTGAGAATATCTCTTTACAGCAAGGTGTGCTTTATGCTTCTAGATGGAGCCCTGTTCTTTGTATTCAGACTTATAAACCATTTTAATCGAATAACTTCCTTATCTTTTGGAAGTTCAACAAGCTCCCAAGTATGATTTTTCTCAATAGCTGCCATCTCACCATTCATGGCTTTTATCAAAATTTCTTCTTTTGCAACTTATTCATACTTTTGTGGTTCACAAGTGAAAAATGCAAACTTGTAAGATTTATAAATATCACAACGTATCTTTTTAGTTGGACTTTTTGATTCTAGATAAAATTCTTATGTGTTTACTAGTGCTGATGTACTTACAGCATCAGAAGAACTTGGTCTTGAACTTGATTGAGGATATGGCTGTATAGCATTAGATCCTAGAGAGAAAATTCTTTCAATAATAGGAGATTTCTCATTCCAATCCCGTGATCTATCTTCATTACTATGACATCTCTTAAAATAATCAACTCATTTTTCTTTGGATTGAAAAGAGATATCCTTTAGATTCATCACTATAACTAGTGAAAACATACTTTTCTCCTTTTTTATCAAAATTTTTCTTCTTCTATGGTGGGATGGGAGAATATACCAAACATCCAAAAATTTTCACATGATTAATCTATGGTCTTCTCTTATACCAAGCATGATAAGGAGTTTTATTGTGATTGCTTTTGTAGGTGATCTATTTAATATGTAGACTACAATATTAATTGCTTCAACCCAATAACTATTTATAAAACCTTTCTATGTTAGCATGCCCTTAGCCATCTCCACTATAGTATGATTCTTCCATTCAGCAGCGCCATTTTACTGTAGAGGATGTCACACAATCAGTTGCCTTTTGATTCCAACATCTTTACAATACTTTTGGAATTCATTGGATGTATAGTATATTCACCTCCATGATCAATTCTTGGAATTTTCAACTTATATCCACTTTGCCTTTCTACCATAGCTTTAAATTTAAGAAAAGTGGAAAATCTTTTGACTTTTACTTTAGGAAATATACCTACATCATCCTTATATGATCAACAACAAATAAAACAAAGTACTAATTCCAATTTAAGGATGATGTTCTTATTGGTCCAAATATATTAGCATGAACCGACTCCAATGGAGCTTTAGCTCTATATGACATGTTTAGGAATGACAACCAATGCCTTTTTCCATATATACTTACTTCATATACATTCTTGGGAGATAAAATATTTGGCAACCTAATAACCATATTTTTCTTCTTTAAAAAATGAAGTCCTTAAATTCAAATGGCCATATCTTAAATGCCATAAGTGTAATTTATCATTTTTCTCACTTTGTAAAGTATATTCTTCATTAAGAGGTATCTGTAAAGAAAAAACTTTATTTATACTTATCTTGACTGTGACAACATTGCAATACTTCTTCTTATCAATAATAATGCATTCATCATTATCAAAATTCACCATATAAACTCTTTGTAATAACTATCCAATACTAAACAAATTCTGACTCAATTTATGGACATAATGAACATCATAAATTAGTTTAGAGTTAGCTTGATTTGAGTTGATCGCAATGGTTCCTTGTCTAGCCATTTCATGAGTTTTGACATTTTCAAGCTTTACTTTAGATTTAAATTTATTATTGAACTCAAATAATAGCTCTCTATTCCTAGTCATGTGATTACTGCATCAACATACCAAATATTCTCAAATGATTGCTTAGTATTCATACAATAATAAAATACCTATCTCTCTTGATTTTCTTTAAAAAATTTGCATTTTTGCCTTCTTCTCGATCTCTATAAGAACAATCCCTAGTAGAATGGTTAGGATTTCTACATCTTTTGGATAAAAAACAACAATACTTGAAATCGTACCCATATTTCTTGTATATTCTACATTAAGATAGATTATTTCTCAAATTAGATTCTCTTCCTCTAATATGACCTCAAGAACTCTAATATCTACTGTGTTCATGAGTAAAATTAAAGGAATTATCAATATTATTTTCATTTTTATTTTGCTAGCTACTTCATTGCCCATTGATGTTAACCTTTGAATGGAAGGCTTGCTCTAGATTTTGAGTAGAAAATCTGCTCATGTGTTTTTTATGGGATTCTAAGATCCCATAAGCTCATCCAAAGACAATTATGATAAATCTTTGGTTTTTTCAATGACAGCAACTATATGCTCAAATTTAATAGGCAGGCTTCTCAAAACCAATTCTCCTATCAAGAATTGTCTCACAATAACCTTTAATTTGATTAATGATTATTGTAACTCTTAAGAAGAACTCCTACACGTCCTCATTATCTTTCATGAATAAATTATCAAACTCTTTCAGAAGATTTTGGACTTTGACTGATATAACTTTGTTATGTCCTCATATTGCTTCCTTAATATTTTCTTAATTGTCATGTGACATGGTTGCACTCATAATGCATTGTAGAATTGGTAGACTAATCCCTTGTTGTATGAGAGACAATGCTTTGGTGTCTTTAATGATATTTTCTTTATGCTCTCTTCATCGAGATACTATCTAGGTTGCTTTTATCTCTGGATTGATGATAGTGGTTTCATAACATTTCTCAACAATATCCTACAAATCTTATAAGATAAATAATGTTCTCATCATAGTACTTCATATATCATATTTTTTTTACCGATAAACAAGAGAATATTTTACTGGAAAATATTAAAGGCAACATTATTGCTTGTTGATGCCATGGTTAGGGTTTATTTATATAGTGTTTTAGTGTTTATGTATGTGTATATTGAAGGGGTTTAGTTTTGATACCAAAAATATGTTAGGTGCAATATGAATAATATCAGTGTTTAAAGATAAACATAATATCAACTAGGATGATGAAAGTGGAATGGAACACTTGCTGATGGTTTATTTCATATATAGAAAATTGATCATTGAAAAAGTGAAGGACTCGAAGTCCTTTTATAACTAACGATGCTGGTTGAACTTAGGCGGTGAAAAAAGCAAAACATAAAACAAATTTGATAGCTTATAAAATGCTTAAAAAGTAAGATATCTTTCCTAAAAGCTAGTTGTAATAATCTGTCAAATACAATAAGCTATAAGATAAGAATGAGCTGTCCTTTGCTAGGTAATATCCATTGGATAATGAATGGCTATAACTTTATGTACGTGTAACTTTAATTTCTTCACTTGGAAGGACAATGATCCACTGCCTAACTCATAAAATTGCAAATTTTTATTTTAACATTTGACCCAATTAACTAAATGAGCTTTATTTTGAGCTCAAATTTAGCTCATTTTCCACTTAAGCCTTTTATATCTTAATTTTTCTTGAACCTAAAAATAACGAATAAGAACAGCGAAATATGTTTATCCAATCATATATGCATATTAAGTAAAAATTAGATTTTTTATTCGCATATTTATATTTAATATATTATTAACATAAAGCTTACGAGTATGTTTGTGAGCCTATTAGTGGGCTTATTCCAAATTATAAATAAGCCTATTCACAAACAAATTCATGAGTCTTAATTATAGCTCAAGCTTGACTTGTTTCTATAAATAAGCTTTATTTTGAGTGCGAGCTTAAATTATTGTTAACCAAGCTTGAGTTGTTCATGAACGACTGAACTTGTTTATAGTCCTAGCTAGAGGTGGGCATACGGGCCTGGTGGGTCGGACCATGACGGCTTGCTTTGACCCATGGGTAATACTGGTCGGGCTAATTTGGCAATGGGCCAAAATTTCTTGGCACAGGCCGGCTCGTGGACCAAATGAATTAATTTTTTATATTAATTTGTGCAAAAAATTAAAATATTTATGTATTTTATAGTTTCACATATATCAATGATAAACCTAAAACTTATAAGAAAATCTAGGAAGACTTTTAAAGCTTATGAAAAGTTTAAAGGGTTTAAAAGATTTCTTTCAAACCTATGTTTCAGATCAGATCTATAATTTTTTTTTTTTTTAAGTTTTTCATTTCTTGACTAATCAAGGGATGATCCGTTTTCTTTGAAAAAATAAATTCATACTCTCTGGCATAAACAGTGGACGTGCTGAAACTAAGGTTTTCCGCAACTTAAAGCCCATTAATTGAAAAGCTTGTCCTCATATGATAAGTTTTAAAAAATTAGTCAGAGTCTCGCTTTGCTTCCATCTTTGTGTCCACTAATTAGTTTAAACGACGAACACACTTAGACATGTATAAATCCATGTGGATTTAACTGAAGTTATAAATATTATAATTTCCTAAGATCTGCTAGTGATTGCATTATTCAATACGACAGCCAGAACAATGCTAAGAATCCTAGGATTGAACTTGGGTTAACCTATTGGAATAAATAATAGGAAAAAATGGCTATTTAGGATTGAACTTTGGAGTTCCATACCGAATGATTTGCAGGTGCCATGGCTACATTGACCAACATTTCTCCAAATCTTAGATCTTAATTTTTTAAAAATAATTTTTATGATTTGGCTTGCGGGTGTGAGCTCACAGGTTAAATGGGCCGGGTTAACTTCGCTTGCTTTTATACAAGCAAAAAAAAAAAAAAAAAAAATGGTCGCTGCCTGTTTTTTGAAGTTGGTAAATGGGTCGATCTGTGAACCACGATTCATATGCTTATCTCTAGTCCTAACTTGGAAAGTAGGAAAAGCTGGAAATGGATGGAAAAAAAGGAAAAAAAAAAAAAAAAAGAAAGAAACTTCCTTTTGCTTATGCGAAAAAGAAATGAAAAGAAATATTTATTTATTAATTTTCTTTCACAAGATAATGAAGAAATCCAAAGACTTGATGCAAATGTTAATATCATTATAATCTTGTACCATAAAAAGAAAAAAAAATTGATGCATACCTATAAACTAAAATGTCCCTTATTATTATTTAGCATTATCTTTCTAAGCATTTTTATAAAGTTATAGTTTCGTCCATTTCTACTAATTTCTTATTAACTTTAAAGAGAAACCATTTGTAATTAAAATCAGATATATTTTTATTCATTTTTCTTTGGTTTAATTTATTGTTATTGATAAGCTATCATGGCAAGTCGTATTACACATGAACTCACCCTTTATTATAATCCTCCTTTCAAGATATGCTCCCCACTACGTACCATTAGTAACATTAGTCCACCTCTATTTATAAACTTATGTCATGTGCAAAGCCGAAGAGATCATAGTATATCATTCCACCTACATACATTGACTGAAGCATTGCGGTGTTTGCAATAGGTCCAATCTTAGAGCCTCATAGCTTAGGTTTGTAACTTGTGTAGGCTTACTCTACCCAAAACATTAGAGGATCCTTTTGGCCAAGCTTAGAAGACCATTGATGGGAATATGACATCGACAATTTTCATTTCCATTTTCACATTTCATGTATGAACTTTCCATTAATTTTTTCTCACTTTTTCTTGATTCACATTAATCTAAAATTAAAATTGATTGTTATTTTGTTAAGACAAAAATTGGAAGAAAAAAAGAAATGGGATAATAAAATGAAAAATTGTGCATAAACTATCACATTTGTATATCCTAATAAGCACTTGCAAGAGCTTTGGAAACCTATACTACTTTATCTTCTTATGTCAAGCTTTGCATAATTGAAGCATTCGTAACCAAGTCCCACAATAACATTGAAGCTCAATAAGTAATGGCACTACTTCATTGTCAAATAAGATGCTAGACTACCCACAAACAAACATATAAAATGAAAGTGGAACAATGATCCATCTTTTCTAGTTTCTAATAATCCATGTTAACTTGATTAAGGAAAAATTAACAAACATAAACAAAAACATTCCTAGTGACCCAGGGTTGGCTCTAATATTCATATCTGATTATTAAAGTCATATTATTTATCTCATACTTGGTTCATTGCCTCAATCTTTAGTTTAGTCCACTATTTATGTGTATAACTGCATCTCATTCCACAAATAATTCATGCAGAGAGCTCCTCTCTGGATATCTAGACATGTATTCAGAACAATTTTGCTATAACATTGACTTAATTGTCCACAATTAAGGTTTGCATTGGCACTCAAAATACGTCATTTCACTTTAAAGAATTCGACCCATAATATGTAACGAATTCCCAATCCATGACTTATGTCAATCACAACCAATACATAATGTCAACTTTGGGTGAATAATAACATTAAGGTATAACTAACACTTACTTGCAAGTCACTTGACCAACACTAATGTCTTAAGATCTTATCCTAGATAACTCTTAGATTGTAGGACACTTAATCAATTAACAAACGCAAATAAATTATTCACGTTAAAATTATGTGATCTATAGTTTAGATTGAAGCTCAATTAAATTAGGTATATTGTTGAGTACCTAGATTAAGTCAAATGGCACCTCAGGTGGTTAATGGTACCTAAAATTGGTTGATGTTACTTCATTGGTTGAATGTTGATCTTGATTGAGCTAGTTTTGTTTTGTTTTCCTGTTTTTTGATAGATGGCTAGCCTAAATTGATATCTAAGGTCTTAAAGTCCCATTTTTATAAATCTAAGGCATTATAGCTTGTAATCTAGTCACTTATCTTGTTGATAATTATATACTATAAATTCATTAAAGTTGACCTTAATTCCTAATTCTAGAACTATTTTAATTAATTTTGGTATGGTAATCTCAAATTTATTTCAATAATTTAGAAATTTAATGTAATTTCCCAATTCTTATGTTGCTTCTCATGCCTTTGTAGAGGTCCAACAAGAGAATTCATATGCTAAGGAGATCTTTTATGAAAAGAAGCAGATACCTACATGATAGGAAGAGGTAAGATTTGAGGATGAATTTCTCAAAAGAAAGAGGAATAATGTGTTGAGGACTAGGACTAAGGATATATGACAAGTGCAAAAAACTCAAATGGAATTTACAGGTTTATGTGAATTAACCAAATGTCCAGAGGACAAGTAAACTAAGCTAACCAAAGTGAGGCCAATCAAGAGGCTGGTCAGATTTGGAGTGGGAAGCAATTGATTGGAGCAGTCAACTAATTGGTCATTCCGAGTAACATGAAAACCAACTTCAAATAGGTTGATTAGGTTTACATGGGTTTAGTTATTTCAATTTACGTTATATTTAGTTAAGAGTAAATTACACCAAAAGGTATCGATGTTTAGGGTTAAGTTTATCTAAAGGTATCAACGATTTGGAATTGAGTTCATTTAAGATATCAACGTTTTAAGTGGTTAAAAAGAGATATCAACATTTATAAAATCAATAAAATAAGTATTATTAATAAACCATTGATGGAAAATTAAATATATTTAATTAAAAACTAATCCAGACATCAATACTTTAAATGAATTTGCAAAATCTTGATATCTTTTTTTAATCATTCAAAACGTTGATATCTTAAATGAATTTATCTGTAGACATTGATACCTTCTAGTGTAATTTACCTTTTTAGTTTATTCGGGTTATCTTAGTTATTAGATGTCTTCTATTTTAATGTTATTTTATTAGTTTCCAGTTTTATTTTAATATCCTAGGTTTTAAGTTGTGAGCCTATCTCATTAAATAGACCGTTTTTCCTTTGTGTTTTATATTTTTGATACATTGAAAGAATTGCAAGTCTAATTAGTAAATATTGATAATTATTATTAATCTCTTTATTTATGTGGGTAAGTTCCAATCAGTTTATATTTAACTTGGAAGAACTTGTAATTGAATCCATGTTTACAATAGGTCTTTTTTTTTTTTTTTCCTTTTTATACCATAAAAGTTTGACAAGTAGTGAGCATATTTATTTGTGATTCACCTGCAATCGAGCTTAGCTTTAATATTCACCAATCATATAAAATATTGATCTCATTCATATTATTTATCTTTCACTCATTAAAACCCCGAAAATATACCCTTTTGCATTAGCAAACCCCTAAATCAAAAACAAATTATGAGAACTCTTAGAGTGATCTTAGATCCTCATCATATATAGGACCCATAACACATTTACGTGTGGTATGTCCTTTTAAATAGATTGAGATAACTATGTTAGGAGATGAAATATTAAATAACACAAGGGATAGCAAATGGTTGTTAAACAATTCGTTATTGGTTTTAAGATTTAAATTGATGTAGAATCGCTATATGATCTAAAGTTACAGTATCAACATAATGTGTAAGAGCTAGGATTAGGATAGCTATTTGGTTTAGAGTTTCAGTCTTAAAGCAATTCGACATCAGTTAAACCCTTGAGCACCTCCAGCACTTAAGCATTATTTGGTTGTGACTAACCTTTGATCTCACCATCCATAGCATCATCACTGTGATACCTGCATTGTTTTACCATGCTGCTCATATAAACCCTCTAAATTATCAAATGTACATGCTTATGGGAACACTCTCATGGGTTTTAACATAACATTGGATTCATTAGGGTTATTTGCAATGATGAAAGCACAAGTGAGCAGTTAGAAGATGATAGAATACTTTCTTTTGGTCATATAGAGATATTTAGCCCTTTGTCTCTGTTTTGATAATGAGAATTCTTATTAGCAATATTACTTTTTTTATCATTTTTACTAAGAATAAAATGACCCATATGAGTTCTTTACCTTGTGTTTGGTATGAGAGAATTAGGAATGGATGACTAGGAGGAGAGGAAATGAGAGGGATTAAATTTTATTCTCTTGTTTGTTTTGAAAGCAAAGATAAGGTAAATGAAAATAGATAAAATATTTTTCTAGGTCCCACCATTTTTTGTCCCCCAAAATGAAGAGAATAAAGAGGGAAATGAAAAAAAAAATTGAAATTACCCTTGTAGTCTTCTTTTCAAATGACTTATTATCTTTTAGGAGCATATACATAACTTATCATTATATCTTATTTTGTCTTTTATAATAATTAATACTCCATCCATTTTCCTTTCCTTCATTATCCAAATACATAAAATGATTCAAATTCTCTAACAATCCATTCCCTCCACTTTCTTCCTTCCATAGTCTTTTTTCTCCTAATTCATTCCATTATGCCAAACAAAACCTCAGGATGTAGATTTTAAAAACTCAATTTAGAAAATGATACCAAAACAAAAAAAAAAAAAATTCTGTGTTCCGTTCCATTTTTGAACTCTATTGATCCCTACAAGTTTCTAAGAAACTATGATTGCTTTGAAAAAAGAAAAAAAAAAAAGAGAGAAATTATCATTTGCAATTTGCTCCAAATTTAATTAAAATTAATTTTAAGTTGCGGAACACAGAAAATTAGACTGGACTTAATGGCGTAGAGAAGACACGCTGCATGGATACTAAGAATGGGCGCCGTGGCCTAAAATCGCTCTTGCCCAAGACATGGGCACTTGAGCCATAGGGGAAGTTTCTAACTCTACAGGCATTGGTCAGCAAATAGAAAAAAATATTGTAGAGAGTGGCCCTCTAAAGCAATTGCTTTAGTTTTAGCATCGTTAGGTACAATTAATTCTGGTCTATGGAGGCTGGAAATCGGGATCGGATACTAACAAATATGAAACTAGGTTAGACTTGTGACTATAAAGATAGTTAACTATGTCCAAATATCAACTGTCTTTCTTGAATTATATGATAAACTATTTAACCCTTGCAATAGGCTGATTTGATTTAACATATTTTTAGAATAATTTTAAATGACAATCATGCAAAAGCATCATTACATTAAATAGTAACAGTTTTATTATCTTTTGAGTTGTAGATAGTTCAATAATTACTATATTTTATATAAGGGACATATTCTAGATGCATAAATGAATAAAAGGATTAATAATGGTTAAAAGGGAGATAATTTCTATTTCATGTTCTACCAAATAATTAAATAAAATTAATTACTCATACAAGAACTTAGTATTGCAGGTTCCAAATTCGATACTAATTTTCTTAGTATGTCACACTTCATAAATACAATGCAAGTTGAATTATTATCATATTAGTTTTTCTCTATCTAATTTTTTAATAAATAAAGATAGACATGAGTTTCACCTAGTTGAAAGGGTATTAGTTAAGAAAATCCACAAATAAAGATTTACAAGAGATAAAAATTTCCAAAGTTATATCACACATATAAATATATGTACATCTGAATTGTATCTTCTGTTAAAGAACTATCTCCATGCATTGACAACCATTTGTGTCCAATTATCAACTAAGGATCCCCAACCTTACAAATCATGTGCACTTATGTTGAGGATTCTTCCATTGTCTAGTAAGTTCCTTTTATCTAGTGTTTCAAATGGCATTCTTTTTCTTTATGTATCATTTCACCTGTTCTCTTTCAACATAATGAGTATAAGGTAATTTACTTGAGATTCCTTCCCACATGTCATGTCCTATATGTGTTACTATAGAGAGGATTGTCTTGACTCTGTATCTTCATTGTTATCCATCATACATTTTCAGATACATGTGTTTGTTCTCCTTGATCTCAATATCTCCCTTGAACTTTTTTCTGAGTTAAAATCCTGCTTAAACTCAAAGTCTTGCTCTATTTACATGACTTCATCTACTAATTCTAACAAAATTCCCTCTCCAAAACAATAAACATCTCTTTGTTATATCTTTTTTTAAACCTTACTTCAAGATTATTTATATATATATTTGTATTCATTAAGAAACTAAAATGTTTACATTTAACAATACCATAAAAATAACCATAATTTTTCTGGCAAATGTTAGATATAAGAGATAATGCATACTCGACAAAAGTTTTTTAGTATGTGCAAATTAAAATTTTGTATTAAAACTATAATGATTTTTTAAACTAAATATTTACATTTTAAATACAAGGATAACACATCCAATGCAAGATGCCAAGACAACTAACCATTACAGATAACCATAATAATTTCAATCATTAAACATTAGTGTAAAGATAAACAAGATAAGAATTTCAGCATTAGACTACAAATATAAAAAGATAAGATCCTTAGCAAAAGGATAACTCTTTTTAGTGTAGATTTTTACTGCTTTTTACTTTACAAATTTGCCCTTGTAAAAAAATCTTGAATAGGGCTATATGCCCATTAGGATTTCTATATAAACCTTTATCATGTAATGAATAAGACATGATCCAATAGTGCTTGAATGCACAAACACTCTCACTACTCTTGTACCCAAACACTCTCTCTATCTCCCTTGTAATCTTCCTCAGGCAATCTCTCATTCAACCTTGTAATCATCCTTCAACTTTTCAAGAAATATTGTAATTGTATATTAATATAAAATAAAAATTAAATTTCATAGTGCACGGCATAAAAAATTTTCACGTATTAATGTTTTTAAAAGGAATAATGTGCTATTTTGGTGTTAAAGGGGGGCAGGATCAATATAACATATTCCATTTTCAAGCAAAGCAGGTCACATGTGTATTCTTGCCATGACCAAATGGACGTGATCGCCCAACATATCATCCACAACCACAAACTTAAGACTTGCACAAGTAGGTCCAATTCGGGTAGGAATCCATCAACTTCATAGGAGAAAACACAGACACAACAAAATCATGCACTGCACTGCCATCTCTCAGACATTGAATTTCATGTTGTATTGTCTCCAATCCATATAAATTAATTCGATTCAAAGTTGGTAGCATTGATTCTTGGATACAGCAGGCTGGATATCAAGCAAATATCTAATTTAATTCCAAGCCTTATTTTTATATTTTCAAGCTTTCCTTCACTTAATATTAGAATATAATAAAATGGAACACAGGTTGAAAATTGGATTAGAGTTAAGTCACCTATATTACTATGATGATATACTGAGAATGAAACTTTAGAAGTTGTAACAACGCATGTTGAAAATCGGAGAGAAGTTTAGGAAAATTTAAATGCTTGATTAAACCGAACAAGAATAAGCATTTCTCTTTCCCTATGTTCTTTTTTGCCTCCGGTTTCCCATTTAGCCTCACATGCTTCTTTGTAGAACTTCACATGGTAGTGAGCCCCATTCCTCAAAACTTTAGAACCGTATGGAATTGGTCGGCTCATAATGTCTAATTTAAAAGAATGAATTTAAGGTCGGAATTTAATTGGTTTTTACTCATAGGCTGAACTTAATTAATCAAAATGGGAAAACACAAAACACCCATAAATCATACAACTTAAAAGCATTTTTTTTTTCCAGTTAACCTAAAAGCATTAATTTGAATAAAAAATAATGAAAGATTATTTAGAACACCCTTTGACAAAATTTCTCTTAAGAATTTTTCAGTAAAATGGCGACCATCTAATATTCTTCGTCATTTATAGAAACAAGATGCCCTTCAAGATGAGACATAAATCATCGGATGTACCCCCATCAATCATGAATCATAAAGAGTAGCAATTGTTTTAAAATTCTAATTTCACTTCCCATCATACCAGGTTATTGCAGTTTCTGCATATAAGGATTTATTATATGCTGGTTTTGAGAGCATTAGGCTGAGGTTATCATGGAAGATGTAATGCCTTAGGCGTCAAAGTAGGACTCTACATCAAATCGCATTGAACCGTTTTCAACTGAAATATAAATATTAGATGATAATTTTTGGTTTTGAACTTATAAACATTTTATCATACCCTATTTACTTTTTCCATTTTTGTGTACTCTCATCTCACTCTTAACCTCTTTATTTTACTTCTTTTTGTTCACTTCCATCTCTTATCTCTTAAGTGGACCTGTATACCTTCACCATCACTTAAGATGCAATATTATTATAATATAATGTTATATGACTTTATCTTACACACTATTACTTAATTTGAACAATAATATTTAATTGGAAACTCCAAGATTCATTAAGAGTATCATTGTGAAACCCCACAATTTTACAACTATTGGAGTATAAAATTAGGGAATTTAAAGGTAGCTTAATACATAATTAGGCCTTAAAAACCACAATTATTTAACCCTTAAACTCTAAAATAATGATAAACTATAACATATAATAAAACTAGAAACATGACCCCTTCAATTAGAAATTCTAAGTATACGATAATGTTTAGGATAATTATTTTGGGTAAATTACACCCGAAGGTATCAACATTTGAGGGTAAATTCATTTAAGGTATTAACATTTCAAGTAGTTAAAATGATGTATCATCGTTTCACAAAGTGATCAAATAAGGTATCAACGTTTCACAAAGTGATCAATTGAGTATCAACGTTTTAATTATTTTTTAATTAAGTTTCCTAAATTTTCATTATTGATCAATTATTAATACCTTATTTAACTCACATTGCGAAACTTTGATGCCTCATTTTAACTGCTTGAAACATTGATACCTTAAATGAATTATTCCTCAAACATTGATTCCTGTTTTGAATCACTTAAAATGTTGATACTTTAAATGAACTTACCCCCATATGTTGATACTTCTTAATGTAATTTCCCCCAATTAATTTAGCAAGCATATAGATTTTCACTTAAAAATATTACAAGATGAGTCATTATAATAGGTCACTGCTCCACGTACTAATTGAACTTAAGCAATGGAAATTCATTGTTGCCAAGGCCTAAACAGATCAAATTAGCCACAAAAGCCATTAAATTTTGTCTTTTGCACTATCTACCAACTTTCATTCACTTTTCTAATTCTTTGAACACTCATTGTCTATAAATTCTTAACCGATGATCTCTACAACTCCTTGATCTTCCAAAACTCATAACTTTTCCAATCTTCAATCATTTTCAAACTATAAGCTATATTGAGATTGCATTCTAAAAAATAAGATTAAGCTCAATAACGTTTTGCTAGATTTTAGTTTCGTAGGAATGTAGACATCGAATAATTCAACAAGAGCATAAAACTAATTTGTTCTTGAGATTTTTACGTGGACGTTTAGTTTAAACTTATATAGCTATATTCCATAGACTTAGAAAAATGTTTTCTTATGTGTTTAAGATGAAAACTTTTATTGCTCGAATCAACCATCAAACTACTTTGACTAACACAATAAAAGGCTGTGGTGAATGAGAATTTCAATGGTTTACTGCTCTTTCCTATTGTATTGCTGTTTATTTAACATTCGATGGTTGAATCATGTTGATATTTTGATGTTGTGAAAATAAAAAGTTATCATGTCGAAATAGATGCAAAAGCTAGAAAAACAAGGAGAAAGACTTATGAAGAAGAATCCTACTATCTAGCCCATATCCAGCTAGTCTAATTTTAGACTAGCAATATAATCTAACTAGCATATTTTTGCTGACACTTGACCTATTTCTCCCTCTAGTCAATTTAATCCAAGTTTTCTAAATAAAAAAAATTAAATAAATATTTCAATCAAGCTAAAATGAATAATTGCTAAAGCACGATCCAAGTGGTAGAATATTCTAGTAATCAAAATGCCAAACAACATATAATAATATCGGTATTGACAAAGTACAATAATTAGATTTTAAAGAAATGTACCCCAAGTTACATAGTGTATAATGAAAGGTATTTTGATGGTGAATAGAATTGTTAATAATGTTCTTTTTATATTCACTAAAGTTACTGCCAACTTAGAGAAATAACAACCAATGTCATATTTGGTGCTTAGGATTGAATGGCTTGATCATGCTCTTGTATGTGAATTTTGTTTCACTTTAGGACCTTTTCTGGATTGAATTATATATTGATTGATCACCTATGAATCTATTAACAACTATTAGATCATAAATATGATTGATAACTTGCTTGTTATACCCTAAACTTCATGTTGGTTATATAAATATCACATGTCATGATTGCATTGCATATGTCTGTTCATGCGTTACATATGATTGATAACTTGCTTGAAATTGCTAGTTGAGTAGTAATAAGGAATTTATGCTCACATTTCATTGAGCCTAGTTTTTCTCATTCCCCTATGGTGTAATTTGTCTTGTAAGTATATCAAGACACGGGTTTGCAATTCACCTAAACAAACCACTTTGGTAAGCTTTACTGATTTTAGGATCTTGGAAATCTTTATAAGGGAGAGTAGAACTAGTTACAGCCTTTTCTTATCTTTCACATATTAAACTACTTAATAGTTGTGCTCAGATTTGCATTGCTGAATATAATGTCTTTAAGCTAGACATAGTGTCTATTATGACTACTTTTGAAATGTCACTAAATCAACTAAGTGGATGTTTTCAATATCAAGTATGTTGTCTGCAAAATGCTTTGTGAGTGCTTATCTGAGTGGAAGCAAGCATTCATGGCATGTTGTCATGACTAGGACAATCAATTAAAAGGTATTTCAAAAGGCAGTTCAAACTGAACTAAACTACATTTGAAATGGTTTAGTTTCAAACCTTGCACTATTAAAAACAATTCAATTCATTAATGATTTGAATTGAACTAATTTAAATACAAATAGTTCATATTTTGTAAGTTGTTAGATGATGTATATATGGAACCATCAACATTTGACTTAACTTAATCCTTAATTAGAGAATTCTAATAGATTTGCCATGTGTAAATACTAAAAGTAAAATTAATTTCATTTGTTCTCAATCAAATTTGGTTATTAGAAATTTAACTCTATTATTCTACTAAATAACATATCGTTGTGGTCCATCTAAATAAGCTAGAGGGTAAGGCAGAATAAAAGTTTGTTGGAAGAAACAACACATTGTTGCAGTCCATCCAAATAGACTAAAGGGTAAAGGAGCGTAAAAGTATGTTGGAAGTCTTATCGCCCATTTATTTGGACATAAGGAATACAGAAGAATTAGAAAAGTTATACCTTAAAAATAGTATTATTAGTGTTTACTTTGTCTATGTCTTATTGCCTAGGATTTATATTATATTATTTACTTAACTAATCAATTGTAACTTTAAAGTAGAAATATAACTAAAAATGTCATTATACCCTGTTTAAATATTTAGGTAAATTACAAAAATATGATCAGTATTTTTGGTAATGTGCAATAAGGTGACCCGAGTTTTGTTTTTTTACAATAACATGACATGGGTTTAATAGTCTTGTACTAATTATAAAAGAAGGACACATGACATATTTTTACTAGTCATATTATTAATTAACTCAATTTAATAAAATAAATTAAAATATGAAAAATTCTAGAAAATTAAAGGGGAAAAAAGAAAAAAATGAACAAAAAAAAATTGATGACTACTTTTTCCTCTTCTTTCTACACTTCTTTTTACTCTTCCCTTCCTTTCTTACAAAAAAAAAAAAAAAAAAGCATAAATTTCAATCTTTATATGACAATAAACTTCCTATAACTTTAACACAGAAATGCATCTATCCCATAGGTATGGAAACAAGCCTTGGTTCCTTGGGTTTGCAAAATCCCTGAAAATGAAATCACCTTTGTTGTAAGACTAAGTTAATATAATTTTAGCATCTTTGTTATAAATAAGGGGGAAAAGGTTTCTCATTGTAATAGCCATGCTTTTATTCCCAATATCATATTATATATGAGTGATTATAGTTGCATATTAAAATAAATAAATAACATGTTTTATATATAGATTAAGCTAGTGTAATTTAATGTATATGTTTGAGTAGTGTAGAATAATTATGTTTGCATTAGTATAATAAATACTTAATATTGATTTACATATTGATGTTGTATATGAAATGAGTAATATTAGATTTATATATATATATTTCAAGTATAGTGTAGTAGATTTTTTTTTTTTGGAAACCAAAAGCTAGCTAAATGCCTTTGTTTTACTTAAATTAATAAACTTAATTAAGCCTAATTAAAAAGCTACTTTATGACTTTATTTGGATGCCTTAAAAGTCAATTTTGGATAAACATTAAGCCAAAAAAATACCCCATTTTCGTCCAAAATCAGACCACCCTCAAAACAACCTCCCAAACAAACACAAAATCCATTATTTTCTCTTCCAAAGCTACCCCAACTTCAAGACCAAGATCCACATCCAAATTCTTGCAAGTTGGCCACCAAAAGATCATTCTAAAGCCTTACAAACCAAGCCTAAAATTTGAGGTAAGTTTGAGTTACATTTGATGCAAGTTTCATAGTGTAGAGTTTGTTAAATGTGATATTTGATATGCATATATGTATTGGTGATGTGTGTATAAAGGTTTAGGCTACCAATGAAGCATGATATATGCATGTTTAGTAGTTGAAGTGTGAGAATGAAAATGGAATGATGTATGAGCGGTGTAGTAAGGGTTAAGTGAAGTTGAGCTTGTTGAAAGTTGTGTTGAATGTTGTATGATTGGAGGGTGGAGATTGAAGTGAAATGATGTTGTTAATGAGTTAGAAATGCATGATAGATGATGTGAAGTTCATATATCAAGTCATAGAGAGCTAAGAAAGTGTTTTGGTTGAAGTAAAAGTGTTAACATTGTAAAAATTCGTGTTCAAAACAGGGAATGTCTAAAAATTGTCAAACACCTGTCAAAACGGCCCCATTTGGAGGGGTGTTCGGAGCAAATGACCTTGGAAATGGCCCGTTGGGAGGGGTGTTGCACTCTCGGATAAAAAATCTCCTATTCCCTGAGTTGCAATGGCCTCCCAAACGGTCCTGTTGCCAGGGGTGTTGCGGTCTCGAATTTCTTTCCTATTGCGACACTATTTTGTAAATTAGTCATAACTTTTTCATCCAAAATCCGATTGAGGTGATTCAAGGTGCGTTGAAAGTTTAAAAAGACATATACAACTTTTATGTTTTAAGTTTTTACAAATTTTAAAAATATAAACGCTTAAATTTTGAATCTTTCCAGCTGCTAACTTTCCAAAACAAAGTTGAAAACTTGTATTGGTTTGTTAAATGTGTTTTATCTTATGAAATGAATATTTTTAAGCTAAAATGAGATAGATTAATGATATTTGATATGTAATGATGATTGAGTGATATAATTAAGCATGATTTAAGTATATTTGTAGATTTAACAAATTATTGATTTTTTATGAGTGTTAAGCTAAAACTAGTTATATTGTATATGTGGTTTCCTTTGCTTGTTTTAAGATCTTGTGATAACTTATTTGAATTTCTTTGAATGGTTATATATGAGATTAGTTGATATTGAGCTTGAACGAAGTGTGAAATTGTGATAATTTGATTAAACGTTTGATCCTTGCTCGGCTAACCCCATTAATTCCCAAGCTAGTACAGGTACGCAGTAACATGTTGTTCTTTGCTTAGGATAGACATATCTTTAATCAATTTTGATATAGAAAAACTTAAACCTTTGTTTGAATTGGATGTCTCTTGTGCTGTTTAAATCTGTATCTGGCCTAGATAGCAGATCGGTATCTGGTTCGGGGAGTGGCACCTTACTCAGATTAGGGGCATGGTAGTTTAGGCGCTTAGGCCACCCCTGTCTTTTGATAAGACTTTCCTAAGTGGTACGGCAGGTAACTGATGGGGAAAACAATATCGGTGTAACGTTTGCTTAAGCTTAGAATGAAATAATATGATTTAGTTTAAATGTTTATGGGAACAGTTGGACTAAGTGTGTTACGGACTAAGATAAGTAAAGTTGTGTAACGGTTGTTAACCCTAAATGAAGTTATTTTCTCTTTTATGGATATATCATCTAGGATATATAAGTATCCGAGCCGCTTATATCAACCCCCTGAGCATCGTGATCATTACTCAGGACCCCCAGATATCCTTATTGATCGAAGTTTTAATACTCCAATGATGTTTGACTAATTAAAGATTATCTAATAAGTGAATGATTGTCACATTACATTATAGTTTAAGATCGTGTGAGCCATTACGTATTTATTTTTGTTACTTGTGTACTGGACCTTTGGCTTACTTTTTTTTATCATTTTTAGTTGCGGATGACGAATTCTATACAAATAAGGGATATGGATCGGATTTTGAGAAGTTCTTAAATGATTGAGAGGAGTAAAGATGGCCTTGACGTTGATGGAACCTTATGTAATAGAAAACTATATGTACATATATGTTCTGAAAACCTATATATTAGTTAATAAGATTTTTGTTATTTTTTGATATTTTATAAATGGTTTGTTTACGAGTCTTGTTTGTAATGTATGTATATATGGTTGTATTATATTTGGATCTTTTATTAAGTAATGAAGTTAAAAGTTGTATTTTACGGAATGTTATATGTACTATTAGTAATAAAGTTTATTATTTGTAAAACAGTTAGGCAAATAACTATACAAATTGATCCTAGATTATAACCTTATAATTATGCAGATTATATGTGGTTGGGGAACTGGGTTTGCCTATTTTAAATATATGGCTAAATTTGGGGCCTTACACTCATATTACCTTTAAATGGGGATAATCTATAAAGCACAACCAGGACTATTAACATAATGCGTCAAGTTTATCACAACCCTCATAGGGCACCCTGGTAACATTGATGCCCCTATGACAACTTGGAGAGTTTTGAATTAAAAATAAGCCAACAAAGGCCATTCAAGAAAACTCATGGGCATCAAACTATTAGGATACTCCATGGGATGGATGTTTTAAAATAGCATCGTGAGGTTATCAAGATAAGAACTCTCGCATACATATAAGATCTTTACAATTACTCCCTTACATACGACTTAAGATAATCTCTTAACAAATTTACAACTTAAAAGGAACAAAGATAAGGAATCTATACAAAAGAAACTATCTCCACTTTCACTTGAGTCATGGATTTTCCCCTTGAGATCTACTACATCCCTTCACCTCAAACTTGGATCTACTCTAGAGATCCTGAAAGCACATAAAGTTTGTAGGAGTGTGATTTTACTACAGCTTGGTGAGACAACCAAATTAGACTACACTACAAACAGATGCTAAACAAGTTTTAATTACAATCATATGCAATACCACACTCAACCATATGAAATGCACAGTTTAGATGACCAAAATCCAAACAAATGGGGATTTACACCCTCCTGAAGTGTTGAAGGGAAAGTGTAAGCCCCGGAAAATTTCGATAAATAATTCCAAGATGAACTTCGAAAATAAACCCTAAAAATCACTCCAAATTAAAACCGAACTTTGACTAGTCCTAAATCACGAACGAATCCGAAATTTCTTAATCTTAAGAAAATGAGATTTCTTAAAAATAAAATAAGAACTAAACATACTTCAATTTTAAAACCACTACGTACGACAAATTCTATACTTAACTCCAACTTATAAAACCGGGTAATATAAAGCCTAAAAACAAATTATTAAAAAGTAAATAATGATTAATCTTCGGAAATAAAACTCAATTCAAAGAATTTCGAAAACATCGAGAGATATTAAATACTTACAAAAATCAAATTTAAAATAAATTTCTCAAACCAAATATGTTGTATAAACATAAAATATCAATTTTCAATTGGCAAAGATCTAAACCAGAAAATCACCAGGAAACCCTAAGTGGAATACAGTAGTGTAAATCCGGCAATCTAACGCCCTTAACCCTAGAGGCCGAGGCGTAGTTAAATGTGTAGAATAGCTCGTAGTAATATAAGTTTGCTTAAAAATATCAGATTGGTAAATTTTTTACCTATTTCGAACCCATTCCGATACAGACTCCGAGAAGCGTGTCCTGGGCCTCGAGATATCAAAAATATACCATTAGTACCATTAGACTCATAATTTCATAAGATTTTCAACTATATCAGTTATATAATTTTCCGGGTTATAAAAATTACAGTTATAACCTTTTTATCGTATTTCTATTACTACCTGTAACTAATTAGTCTTTTGCACTATTCATTTTTATTTCATTACACAATTTTATTATTCTTATAAAGCCTTATATTTTTAAATAAATATTTTATATGTTATAGAAAATTTTGTTTTTCTAAAATTTAGTTAGTTTCGGGCTTTTACGGATCAGATTCTGTTTAAGACCCGATATTAAAAACAAAATAAATTAATTTAATAATTGAAAAATATTTTAAAAATATATTTTGATTTTCATAAAATAATTTTTTAAAATTTTTCGGGTTATAAAATATTATTTATAGCCCATATTTGCGTATTTTGATCATACCGGTAATATATTTGTTAAAATACTAAAATAATTCAAATAATTATTTAATTTTATTTATGAAAATTCTGCCACTTATTTAAAAATATTTTTCCTAATTTTATTTTGTATTTTTCTTAATAAAAAGCACTTTTTCCAACCCATACTTCAAGTATACCTTACACTATCACTTCCTTTTCACTTCAATCTTTCTACACTCTATCCCACACTTCATGCCAGATTTTTCCCTTCTTTATGGCTACCATTGTCCTTTAATTTACTCCTATTTTGACTAAAATAAATATATTTCAAACCCCTCTTCAAAAAGCTACACATATCATTACTTACATAATTCAATTTCAAGTCAAAATTCAAATAAATTCCCTCTCTCTCTCTCGTCTCATATTTCACGTGCAGCACACAAAATTTGCTGCCTTTGTTTTATTTTTTCCCTTTTCATTTAATACAATTCTATCTCAATTTAATGCCTCTTAATTATTTCCTTTCATTTCCTTTTGAAAGTCTCTCTCTTTTCCTCTCTTTCTTCCTTCTTTTTGCTCTTGTTCTTACAAGAACACAAGCTGCCCCTATCTCCTCCATGAGCTCCCACACATATTTCTTGAAAAATTTTTAAGTAAACTTTCTTCTTAAAGCTTCCATAGGTGATATAGGTAAAGTATAACAAGAGTTTCCTGCATCAAATGACATTCTATAAGCTTAAAAGCTAAGGATGATGATGCAAAAAATGAAACACTCCTCTTCTCCATGATTATTGGGTCTGTTTGCTTTGGCTTTTTTCCGGCAGATACAGATACTTTTTCAAACTTTTTGCTAACAAATTATTTATCAAGAAATAGATATAGATAAAAAAAAAGTTGACAGTTCTCATCAAAATATCAAATAAAACAAATATAGATAAAATTTAGATACAAATCGGATATATTTATACATATCATTTTAAAAAAGATACAGATACAGATGAAAAACAGACAATCCAAATAGATCCATTATCTTGTATCATTATTATTTTCTTGTTTAAAGTAGTTATATTTTGTAGATCTAACTTTTTGTGGCTCTGATTTTTGTTTATGCCTTGGATGTTGTTGTTGAAGTTATTATTTTTTTTATTGCTTATGATTTATGCATGTATTCACCATTCACATAACCATTATAATGATTCATGCATTTATAACTAGATCTAGTTGTTTTTAGGTTCATACATTCATTAGACTTTTGTTTTATGTTCATGAACAACTCGTAGTAGCATGATGATAGTAGGAATGTTTTAGAAAACTCAAGATCTATTTTATTTTCAACAAATAATCATTTTTGAAAATTCAGATAAAAATGGAACCATATTTAGAAAAGTTATTTTTCAACTTCAAAATGTGTATTTTTCATTTAAAATGAATGGCTTAGGGTATAGATAACATAAATGAAAGATTTTGATGAGTAAAGTTTAGATCTATGAGTTTATAGTTTACTACCATGGGTTTCTTTTAGATTTATGTTCATATTAAGTGTAGATCTTGGTTTTGAACTCAAACAAAAATAATGAAATTCGTATTTTGGCAAGACCCCTATTTAAAAACAACTTTCCAAGTATCAAAATGAAATTTTTACTTGAGATAATGAAGGCTTAATGTATGTATATCATCAAGACTTCTTTTTACAAGAATCAAAGGTGATTTTCAAAAGTTATTTTCAAAATAAAAATCTCATTTTCGGATTTAGGCCAAGGCATATTTTTAAAACATGTTTTCCAACTCAAAAATGAAGTTTTTACTCAAGATATGGAAAGCTCTTAAGATATGATATGTAAGTAATGGATTTTTATAAGTTTAGATAGATTTTATCAAAAGATATGTCCAAAAATGAATTTTGTAAATTCGGATATCAACAAAGACTAATTTTGAAAACCCATTTTTCAACTTCAAAACAAGACTTTTATTAAAAAAATGGAAGCCTTAAGTGGTAGGTTTGATTAGGAAATGGTTTTTGAAAGATTAAATGAATTTTACAAAAAACAACAAGCTCAAATGAATTTCTCAAATTTTGAAAATAGCCACTATTTAAACACTCATTTCCAAATGCCAAAATGATAATTTTTATAGGAAAATGGAAGTCCTAGGGAATATATGTAGTAAAGACCAAGTTTTGACAAAGATAAGAGAAGTTTATCAAAATATAATCCTAGGATAACAAATGGTTTCTAAGAATAGGATAAACAATGTTTCATTCTACAAAATTTTGTAAAATTCGTACTTAAGTAAACCACCTATTTAAACATCTACTTCCTAACCCAAAATGAAGGTTTTTATTGAAATAATGAAGTGATGGTTATATAGATCATCAAGGTTGAGTTTTGATAAAAGAAAGTATGATTTTACAAGAAGAAAAACTATTTTTTTTCTTAAGTTTAGTATAATTCAAAGTTTTGCAAAGTAAAGGTTTTCAAAAAGAATTCTTGGTATATGTATACATATAGGTAGATCATATCATAACTCCATAACAATAGCTTGTAGGTAATACATATATGCATGATGCATTGTAGACATAAAGTATGAAAATTGAGTTTATCTAAAATTTGTAAATTCGGATGATTTCAAAGCCATGCCTTAAAAACCCATTTATCAACTCCAAAACTTGTGTTTTATATGAAAATGAGGAGTTTAAGTCATAGGTATCATCAAGCAATAATTTTGATAAATTAAGATGGGATTTGCTAAGAAAATATATAGAACAATGAGTAGAAATGAAGTAGGAAAAATTTGAGTTGTTGTCATTTTAAGAAATTCGTAACAATGGAATAATGGCATGAAAACTCATATTTTCCAAACTCAAATTAGAAGTTTTATCAAAGAAATGAAGTCATTAATGGCTAGGCATGGTTGAGCTTTAATTTTTAAAGTATCAAATGATTTTTATTTAAAGGAATCCACAAAAATAATTTTTACAAAATTCGGATTTTGGAATCAACCCTACTTGAAAACATATTCACAAAGTGTAAAATGGAAATTTTTAAATAAATCCAAAACAAATGGAAATGATCAAAGTTAGAAAACTAGTTTTCATAAGTAGTTTATTATGGTCTTGCAAAATAAAAAGTTATAAAATTTTCTTTTAGCAAAAATCATTAAGATCATGCATACATTAAGCTCATCTCATGTCATTCATGTTAGGAAATCATTCAAATTTCATGTATACTTGATTCATCAAATAGAAACATTTCAAACATTTACAAAACTATTTTTCGGATTCAAAACCATTACTGATCAGATCTGATCCCTCTGTTCTGAGACCTAAATGTTTTCAAAACTTGAAAATATTATAATTAGATGATCTTTCGAAGTAGATAGAAATCGATATAATTTGCAAGATTCCGAGTTAAAATGACCAAGTTATGGCCATTTTAAGTTGGAGTTCCCACTTAGGACGAGAATTGCGAATTTGATAGTTTGTATAAAATAGTTTGGATTAGTTAAGTGATGAAATACTTATTAGAGTATTTCTTTCTTTTCAGGTAACCCGATATCGATGATTCCTTACCACCGGGTTACTTGTACTAGAAGATCGGTGATCCAATGGCTGAGTGAGTCTTCTTCTTATTTTGTTACCTTGTTTGTGCTTGTAGCTAGTTGCATTAGAATTATAGGAACAAGATAAAAATCGATATGAATGGGGATGTGATATATGATGAGACTGTGATGAATGTATGCCAAAGAATACTAAAGCATATCGAAACCATGATTCGATTGGATAACTGCACTGTTCATATTATTTATGTTATGTGTATGATATTGGTTGGTCACTTTAAAGAATGTATGAATATTTTAACCTAAGAAAAAAATTAAATTGGCCATGCATCGCATCAGACATATTGGATTTGGTAGCGTACTACTCCTACACAGGTCGATCGGTATGGTCAGATGATGACTCGTTTGGATAACGAGACCGGTGTTAGAGCTCATTCATGTGAACTAAGGCGCATTTGGATGCATTCCATGGGTGGGCCTAGCCGAGTCGAGTGCTATGAGCCGAGGGCTTGGGGACTAGCAGCGGTCGTGTAGACTTCAATACCATTCCTAACCCAAGATATAGAGGACGTAAATCCGTTCTGTGTGTGGGTTCCGGATACCCATACATAATTGTTTGCTCATGTGTTTGTTCATGCATAGCATATGGTTGATTATAACTTGCTTGTTATGGTACAGAATTAAGAGAATTCTCACTAAGCTAGTGTAACTTATACCCCAATAGATGTTTGAATGAATAGGTTATCTCAAGAATGCTAAGTGGGGACCGAGATGGTTGGAGCCAAACATGACTTCGGGATTTCATCAAAGAATAAGAATGTTTGAAGTTATCAGCTAGGTTTTATGATTTGCCTTGTAATAGTTTATGTAGGGAAGTCTGTGGATGAATGTAATTGAGGTTTAATGATTTGTATTTTGAAGTATAGTGATTCGTATATGAAGTATAGTGATTTGTATCTGAAGTATAGTGAATGGTATTTCCTTTACATTATTACTCAAGTGTATCAATATAAAATGTATCTATCCAATGTGTCTCCTCTATGTGTTAGACGCCTTGTACATAGTATGGAAGCCTTCACATGACTGAGGCGGTCATTCCTAAGCTTTAATATTGTGTACAATGGACTGCCATGTTTAGGATATCCTTCGGGGCGTGACAGAAAGATTGAAAGCCAAGGGAGGAGAAGCTTTTTCAAAACTTACTTAGTATATATACATATATACTTATATACATACTTAACATAATTCTCAACTTCCTTAGTACTACAAAAATCTCCTTAAGTGCTAACACCCTAAAAGTTTATTCTAACTTAGGTGATGCTCTTCAGTGCCTATATAGTTTCTGTAGGACTGGCAACCCTATAATAACCCCACTAGACTCTCCTAGAGTGACAAGGCATCATCGTATAATCGGAATATCAACACATGACATGGATGCCACATGCTGTCGTACAATGCATGTTCATTTTGAATTAAGGGTCGGATAAGCCTTAGGTCATATTATCGATGGCTAAGCAATGTTTAGACAACCATCAAGACTCATTTCACATCAGGAACAAGAAGTTTGTTATCACTTTTGATATTAAAGCTTATCACATATTCAAGCACCATATAACATACATTATTCCCATTCCCATACATAACCTATTTTTATTCATTCTTTTGTGTGCAACCTTGTAGGTTCACCTAATATTAATAGTAGGCCTAAATACTTTTTAGACCTACAATACATAATTGGTCTCTAGCAAGATATTATGCCTATCCAAATTAAGTGAAAAATGGTTATCCGACTCTACTCATCAAACAGTCAGTTATTCAATTCCTTTGTTACATGATATCTTATGATTAAACATAAGGTGTAAATCAATACACTCTTATATTGTTTAATCACATATTTCTTGAATCCAGAGTTTGACTAACTTAAATGAATGATTTTGATAACTCTTTATCAGTTCATTCGAGCACGGCCATACATTTCTCAATCTTATTCATCAAGAGGCTTAAAAGATATCTCTCTCAAATTAATGAAAGGAACAAATTCCTTCATGAACACTCACATTCCTCCACATATCTTATTCCATGTCTAACTATAGTCTTATAATCAACTGATTAAAGATGATGAAGAACTGAATTAAAACACAGAACTTACTATGTAGGAATCCATGATGTAATCAGGTCCAAGGACTAAAGCAACACTGTAATGAGAAATACTTATCATATTGATCCATAAAGTGTTGTCATATTTGGTCATTCCAATACAATGTACTCTTATATTAATCTATGTGCTGAATCAATATCGATATCCATGATCGGTAAAACATGATCATCATTTAGCTAATATACTAGTCTTAATTTATTATTATTCCATATAATTAATGATTATAGATAATTTAGAATAAAGCTATTTCTCACGCTATGATTTTGCTATTAAAGTCATATACTTTAAAGGCCAATAATAATTTTGATAAAGGAAAGGACTTATATTATAAAGATAGTAAACATTCAAATGACATAGAATCTATATGGCCTAGAGCACATCACTAGCACTTTGGGAATCCACAAAAATTTCTCTTGTACTCACCCTTTGCTTCATCCTCTGAGATCTCTCTTTGTTGAGTTGCCCAACAATAGGCTTAGCACAATTTCTTGCTTTAACCCCAACTTACGACATAACTATCCTCTGGCAATGATGTCCTCCCTGTGGTGGTTGCTCTATTTAAGGTTCATCCACATGAGCTAAATTGATAACAAGTTTAGGAAAATTCTTGTCTGCATGACTTACGACACAGCTGATCGTTAGCAACAATGTCTTCTCTATGGTAGCCACGCTGCTTGAGTTTCACCCATACAAACCGCATCAATAATAAGAACTACCCACTATTAAGTACTATGGATGACATTTAATTGGTTTAATGGAGCTAAGAACTTTGACTACTAATATCAATTGTTATGGGACTAGAGGTTTTCCCCTCTTAGAGTACCCATGTGCGCTTGACTATCTCTTATTTTATTGTTTGTTGTTACTCTTGATGGTAAGCCAGCCTTCTCTTTCTTGATTTTCTAGATTTGTTTGCGTCTAATGGTCTCTTTTTAGAGCTATCAAGTTTTAAAATTTATAAACCTAATGTTCTACTTTAACTCAATCTTTGTAGGCAAGTGTACCTATCGTTTTAGTAATATGGAGTAAAGTATAGGATCGTCTACACTGGGAATAGTTTCAATCACTAGTTATTTTTAGTTATTCTATTATCTAGCAGATCGATTTAAAAGAAGAGCTAAACCAGTAACTAATCTAATACTAGAAATTATACTAAATTGTATCATTTGACACAACACAATAACAAAATACAATATTAACAATCATATTTGTTCATTTCATTAACATGAATTTCAACTACTAGCTTTCTAATCATTAATTATCTGTCACACCCTGAAAATGGGCCTAGAAGGATAATCTGAAGTCATCATATCACGTGTGCACTAGTAATATGAGAACCGTTTTGCAAGTCAGAGCTTGCAAGTCTTTACCTGAATAATTACTTTATAAACATCTAATATGAAATTACATTTAGATAAATAAAGGAAATTGATTGCCTATAGTCCACTAGAATCGCAGAGAATCGGTAATCCTTACCAAATGGTAAAATAGAATAAATCATCTACGTTTTACAAACTTGAAACTACCACATTACAAATCTAATCCATAATCTAAACTCTTTTTATAAGAATTGAAATTTAAATAAACTATATTATCTATCTATATCTCATATCAAACTCATCTTCTATCTTCAAGGATTCTTCTCCATGCAAACCTATCCCTAAAACCGATGCTTCAGTTATTCCTATAACAACACTATAGGGGTGTGAGCTCAATCATCTATGCTTCAGTTATTCCTGCAACAACACTATAGGGGTGTGAGCTGAATCATAGCTTAGTGGATAACAAAACAAAATCACACTACAAACAAGTGTCAAGAAAGTTTTTATTTAACAAACATATGCAATGCACATTCATATGATTACATAGTTTGGATGACTAGAATCACCCAATGGAGATTTACGCCCTCTTTTGGGGGGTTGAAGGACTAGACACAGGCCATTAACTCCCAGGAGAACTGCGAACTAAGGAAGGAGGTACATTCTCAATTTTGATCCTTCAGCTCATATCTTTCTTAGCACAAAAACCATTTCTTTTATACCATAGATATAACCGTCAACTACCCTTTGGATAGCTAAGGATAGAGGATTTCATTTTGAATACTTTTTATTGAAAAATAACCTCTAACTTCCCCTTAGATTTAGCTAAGGAGGGAGGATTTTCTTTAAAATCCATTTTATGGAAATATAGCCTTTAACTACTCCTCAGACAAGACTAAAGAGTGAGGACTTCCTTTTGAACACATTTTGTGAATATATCAAAACATTAACTCCGTCAACCAACCCCCCACTTCCTTTAGAACCACAGAACCTCCCTAAGTATTAATCCCTAAAGCCGACTATAATACAGGCGACATCCTTCAGTGCCTGCTTAGTTCCTGAGAAGCTGACAACCCTACTAATAGCCTCCATGCAGACCTACTAGTCCCAATTAAGTACTACTATAGAATTGGAATATTAATACGTGTTGTGAACCCCTACAAATGCAAATGTTATGTGATGCAATGGATGACCGATTTGTTTAAAGGTTAAATAAGAATTATATCTTATACACATCACAATTAACACCACACAATTATTTTCACTTATGGTTTAGTGAGTTATCAATCAAATGCAATCATCAAGTTGCAAACGGATTCCTGAACCCCATGCATAATCAATTAGACTTATATTATTTCCAATGCAACTAAATTACAAGCATAAGTAAGGTGAAGAGGTTGTTGTTACCCCCCCGGCATCCAGGCTAAGCCATAAAACCCTATAGGAAAACTAAAGCATTATCCCCATCCATCATTCCAACCATCATCAACATTACGTCGTCGTCATCATCTTTTTATATTGAAATCTAAACAAAAATAGAAGATTGACTAAGGCTATTATAGAGAATAAATAACAAAAGTAAACATCTGTTTATGAACTTAAACTCATTTTAAGATCCTATTTGAGCCAACACTAAGTAAGAATCCCACCATGGCTATAAAGATCGTTCCCCAAGATACAGACAGTTCTCTATTGTCTGTCAAAGTATTTCTTTTCTCTTTTTTTTTATAATTTATTATTACAAAAGCATCAATAAAACATCAACAAAGCATTCATATACAAAAACATTCATTCCCTAAGCAAACACAATTTGAAACAACATATTCTCCATATAAATTATGGTTATTTCAACATTTCATTTTAATCCAATTCTTAGCTATTAACCCATTTTAACTTAATCCTAACCAAATTGATTATAATTAATCATTTAATCTAATTACTAATTCATTTTGATTAAACTTAATCAATCTAATTCATTTTAGTTTACTAAAGTCTATTTAGTCAAGTTGAACCTATATTGATTAACTAAGTTCATTTTATATTTAAGATTCATGTTAACTTAAGTCTTTGTTGACTTAATCTTAATCAAGTTGATTAAAATTAACTAATCTAATTAAATCAAGTTCATTTATTCAAGTTAAACCTAGGTTTATTAGCTAAGTTCATTTTATACTTAACTACATATATTTAACAAGCAACACACAAGTTTTTAACTTTGTTTGGAATATATAGCAGCTGGAGTCAATCAAAATTTAGGCCTTAATACTTTTAGAATTTGTAAAAACTTAAAACATGAAACTTGTAGATCTCTTTTTACTTTTTTCACAACCTTTTGAATCGCTTTAATCCGAATTTGGATGAAAAAGTTATGATCAACATACGAAACAATGTCGTTGTAGGGAAAACTAGACCCAAGGCTAGTAAGGCCTTAGTCAAGGCCATGATTTTTCAAAAAAACATGATGAGAGCTTAGTAAGGACTGAGTCACGCCCGTAATTTACAATATTTTCACATCCCAAGCCTAGTCGAGGCAAAATCACGCCTGTGACTCTTATGATTTCCCCTATTACGCACTCCTCTGTTTCTTTAAACATCATATAAACAACATACAACATATATTTACAACTTTTAACACTTCTATATTCAATCCACTCCCTCAAAACATCTCCAAACTATATCATCACTTCCTAACTTCACATACATATATTCTACTTAGGTTTTTAACTTTCATCCTCATATCTTCGTCATCAATAAGTTTTATCACAAACCCATCTCATTTCTGACATCAATCTATCATGAACGACATATATAACAATTTTAACAAAGAAAAACAACATACTTGGTTTAGAAAAGCTTCAACATCCAAAACTCTAACACTACTACTTTTCCTTACTCTTTGAAACCATTTTTTGCATGATGTCCAACTTCCATCTTGATTTTCATCTTTTATTTCTCTTTTGATCTTTTCTAACTTGAGATTTTGTGGTGGATTTGGCAGAAAAATAAAAGAGGAAAAGGAGGAGGAGATGGAACTGAAAAAGAAAGAAAATGGGAAAGAAGAAGAGTAAAGTCCCAACAATATGGAAATAAAAGTGTATAAATAGGATAATGATAAGGTAATTAAAGTTATTTATGATTAAGGGTTTTGATTTAAACTTTTCAGATCATTATCTTAAGTATTAAAAACAATTAGAAGAAGATTTTAGAATATATATAAGTAAAATCAATAACTTGAATTGGGAATCTAGTTTAGAAATTTAATTTTGTAAAACTTGATATTTAGTTGAGTTTGGGCTTAGAAACTGATATTTTTAAATAAGTAGATAATCTTAAAATTCATGAAAATTTAAGATATGGAATTTATATTAAAAAAGCTATATTTGAGTATTTTAGAAATCTAATTAGACTTCGAAATTTTTTTATCATTTATAGATTAAAAGAAAAGAGTATTCAAATTAAAATTAATAGATAAAATAGTGGAATTTGGATTGATGGAAAAATACTTAAAGTAAATAAGTAATTTGCAAGGAAAAGAGTTCAAATTTGATAATTAAAAGGATTTAAGAAATTTGGTTCATGAAATGGATGATTGAAATAGATAAAAGATTGAAAATAAGTATTTAAAATCTCAATTTCAATTAAGTCTATTTACTAATTTTTTATGTTAATCTATCCATTTATAACCTATAACTCAAATTACTTATTTTAATTAAACTATCTAAACTTAATTATTAAATTACACTCTAAACAAATTTAATATTAATTATCCATTGGTAATTGACATCATATTAACTTTAGTTTTCATAATTCGAAAGCTTTCAAACGTTTTAAGATTTTATTCTTTTGCTTACTCTTTCCTTGTTGTATTCCAATTAACTTAGATTTAGATTTGATATTGTTTTCACTTTCATTGTAATTTTAAATTATTTGATAATCCATTATTTATTGGATTAATATATCATATTTCTGTATTCATTATCCAATTTGTTTGATATTTCTTGTTGTGTTATTCTTTCTTATCATATTGATTTGGGGTTTCTTATATTATTTTTATTTTCACAAAACATCTTACGATTTAAGTTATGTAGAATTAGCACAATTCTATTATAATTATTTATTTACTCATTATCCATTTCTTTAATTATCCAGAATTTTTTATTTTATAACTTTGGTTATTATTTTACTTACTTAAATCTCATTTTCATTTGTTTGCATATATATATTATATATATATATTTAATTTCATCCTTGTTATTTTTATAGAATTTTATTTTAAAATGTAATCATTCAAATTTTTAAACAATCATTAATTATTTAAATTTCAATATTCTTAAATGGCAAGAAATTGGGAATGCTTTCCATAACTGTTCTTAAAACTTTTTCAAATTTTTTACATTATTTTCTTTATGATTATTATTTTTGAATTGTATGAATTTAAGTTATTACATTATCTGTAAGAATTCATGATCTATATGAATGTTCTTCTCGGAATTATTCATACCTAACCGTAAATGTGTCCAATTAGAATCTCCTAATTTAACAGCCACTTAATAGTTGCATAAAGGATTATGTCGTACTAAATTCTTTAGAGAGAATGCAAAGAATCTCACCATAATATCTCTATCACTATGAGCGATTCATCAGTAAATTAGATCTATTAAATGGAACCATCTCTCGATGCATTCCAAAGAAATCTAACTAAGAATTTTGTTGCGCATACACTGATTCCTAAATTCATTCAATTTAACTTATTAAATCAATTAATAATTAGATACTTAATGCAATTAAGAACCATTCATGTTAACTTAATGAACAAACCCTCTTATCTACTCATACATGATGATGAACCAAGAATCAAATAAGAAATGCAAAAATATAAATAGAATACTCATAGAAAAGATGATAGAAGAAAACCCCCTTTTGGATTACTACAATAGAAGTCCTTATAATGACACGACCAAAGAATTCCTGTCTTCTCTCCGAAGTTCTCCCAGGAAATTACATAATACAACACTTGGATTACAATGGATTCACTTCTCTCATACCTTCCCTCTCTACAGTGATTCTAATTCCAATAGGTATGATGAATAATGGAAGTAATGTGTATGAATCATGGTATTTGTCTTAAAGGTTGCAAGCTATTTATATCCTATAAAATGCCCATTCAGACATACCCAAAAAGAAATGTTTTGTACAAGTCTTCCATCGAAATATTGATTCAATCTTTAAAAATTGCAAAATAGGGTCGATCACACCCTTCATCATGGGGTTAATGGAGGGGGTAATCATCTCTAACCAACAACTTGACCACCATCATGCCCATTACTGAGCCTATTACGGTTACTGGTTACTTCTTTTTCTTGATAACAGTCATGATGAACCTGTTATGGTTACTGTATTCCATTTCTTGCTTCATAATGGGTGTGATGGGTGTCTGATCTTCCATATAACGTTTGTTACTCCTTGTAACACTCGATATCATCCATAATTGACTTGATCCTTTGCTCCAAAGTGAATAATTTATGTTAACTTGCTCCAAAATCACATGAAATGAACATGTATAGTAATTAAATACAAATTCTTGAATAATTTCTCTAAATAAGTACTAAATTGCACTAAATATACTAAGGAAATCATGAATAATTTATTCCTATCAGAGTCCATCAACCTCGTTAGAAGCACCCTCTTGGCTTTATCACAGTCTTCCATAACTTTAGGAGGCTCAACTGTTCCAACTGGTTTCAACCTTCTATAGACTTATTAGAAGAGCGACGTCAGTTCTCGACCAATTTGTTTACGATAGGCCAAACCTACCTTTAGAGTTTACCTATACCTAAACAAATCACCTCGCTAATGCCACTTACAATACTATATGTCATAGTTGAATCTCCACTAGACCCTCAAAACTCGAACATGACATTGAGCACAAAAAAATATATCAAGAAGAAATAAGGAAAGAAAATAACACATCCATAATTATGCATAAAATCTATAAGGTATAATAACTATCATTGGGGGTGCAAATGAACTAAATCGATATACAAACTACTCGAGTTTGACTCGATATCTATTCGATTTTACTTCAGGAATAGTTTAGTTGAGCTTGACTCGAGCTACTTAAATAGTTTATCGAGTTGTGCTTGAGTTTCCTATATTTAGCCTAATTATTTTGCGAGTCTAATTAAACTCTATCTAGTTTGAGTGAAGTATAAAAATTAATCGAATTCGAATCGAGTTTGATTGTTAAAATTATTTTAATTACAATTAAAAGTATATTTTGATAATCGAGTCCAAAAGACTTTAATTAAGTCAAAATCGAGACTATATAATGTTACTTCAAGATAAACTTAAACCTAAAATCTGAAGCTCAATTGAACCCAAACCGAGCTCAAGTTTTGAAACAATACTATACTGTTTTAACATGACTCATTTGCAATCCTAACAATGATCATATAGCAATATAAATAATAATGGCAATTATAACTTTAAAGCTCGTTTTAATATGAAAATTATATTGATTGAAGCATTAACAAATGTTTTTATGTCTCTTAACGGGTTCTATTACAACATCTCCATGACAAATTAGCCAAGAGAGAAAACAATTTAAATGTCAAAGTTTTGCGAACAATGATGAACCGTAAAGCAACAAGACATGAAATACAAACAACTATTGATATCTAAAACCATATCCTTATAAAGATATGTAAATTAGCTATTTTCCATGTTGACACTTAAAACCTAACCCATATTTGTTTGTTGTCCTCTTACAAGTTCAATAATAACAACTTTCAAACTTAAAGATATGTAGAGAATTTTATGATAAATAAAATAAAACTTGAGTTTTGAGTAGAGTAATAAAAAAATAGAGTAATTATTAAAATGATTATCACTCATAATTATTATATTAAAATTTATCGGTATTCACCACTGGATAGGGCTGTAAACGAGCCAACCTATTTACGAGCTACTCGAGCTTGGCTCAGTTCGTTAGTTAAAACGAGCCGAGCTCGAGCTCCATTTAGGCTCGTTTAGCTAAACGAGACGAGCCTGTGCTTGTCCTCAAGCTCGCGAGCCGACTTGCAAACAGGCTGTTATAGGCTTGAGAATAAAGCTCGTGAACAAGCTTGTTAAGAGCTCGTGAACCAAGCTTGTGAACGGGCTCGTTTAATATATATAATATTGATATTATACTATTAATATATATTAATTTAATATTATATATAATTAAAAATAATTATATAAACTAAATGAGCGAGCTCAAGCCGTTTAATGAAACGAGCCGAGCTCAAGCTCGTTTAATGAAACGAGCCGAGCTCGAGCTTGAAAAAGCTTAACAGGCTCGAGCCCGAGCCTATATATTATAGGCCCATTAAAAGCCCAACTCAGCTCGAGTCCATTAAAAAATAAATTAGCGGAGCCTGAGCTTACAAAAGCCCAGCTCGACCTGGCTCGTTTGTACCCTTACCATTAGGTATATAAGTTGATAAAAGATTTTCAGCCTAAGCTTGCTGAGTTAGCACACAAGACTAGAGGGTTCTTAAGCACAATACCAAGGCCTACGAAGCCCGCTACACAAAGGCCTTAAGGAGAAAACAACGCTTCAAACCTTGAAGAAGAAACTTTTGAACGACCTCAGCTCCCTCAAGAAGCCTATACTCCGACCTCAATCATGACTCCTAGGACAAATGTCCATAGCAATGAGGTGGCGTTAGTCCCAACCTTAATCAGGGGCCATCGATGATCTAACATCTGAATCTCCTTGGTAATTCGTACCTACCCAGCTATCTTCTATACCTAGCATATCCGTGCCATAGTCTTAGCACAATCACATTCCACACTTAACACTGTTGTGTTACGTGAATGGGCTAATTAACAGCCCAAGAGGAATCTACACATGTAAAAAGAACATTTCATAGTCCCCTTTGGAGTTCATTATGACCATCCTTTCGTAATGAACCATGAGAGTTCTATAAGACAAGTTGCATATTGCAACTGAGGGTTACTAGTGTTCTTCATTCCTTAGAACTTTGAGGAATCCACCGTTAACTTCAATATCAGAGTAGCCGTGACGGAGGACCTTTCGGTGCACATTAATCGAGTTTTTGTGTTTGCAAGTTCACGATGCCTCAGCACCCTCCTTATACCTAGGAAGAAGAAAATTTACTAGCGAATTTGGCACCTACAAAATATAGAATATAGAGTATGTGATACCTATAAAATCATTAATAAAGATCATTACTAGAGTCTGTGAGAACTTGAAGTTCTCGTATGTGCATAGGCTATTAGTAGTGATTTTAGTGCATGATATTATTGAGGCTTCTAAGTCTCATGGTCACTTACATTATTGGCTTTGATGAAGCAACTATGCAAAGGTGATCAAGGAAAATATTATTCTTGTGTTGATGGGATTGATAACCAGTATTAAGTTAGATACATGTAGACATCTTCTCAAGTAATTCAGGTCCGAACTAAGGGCCCAACCCATCGGATCCGAGCCTAAATTATAGGGACCCGTAATTGCCATGTGGAGGGGAAAGGATGGGTCCAACCTATGGAGCCATTGAGTCTCGAGGAAGGTTGAGATTGGTCCGACCCATCCTTTTCTAATATTATATTAAATTTTTTATTATTTTTTATTTTTTTATTTTTTTCAATGGGAGACCCACATACCACGGCTTTATATTTTAATGCTTAGGGGCCAAACCCATCGTGGCTGGTCTGGGACAGGTCCTAGTTCGGACCCGACTCAAAGAGATATCTAGATACATGGGATGATTACTCAATATGCATCTATGCCTAATGCCTATAATATGTTTGTGTGGTGGAAGACTAGGAGTTTTACTCCGCTTCCTAGCTTATTTAATACTGGCTTTATTTAAAATACTTTAGAGGGTGTGCTTGTCAAACACTTATACCATGCAATGAAGTTTTAAGTAAGTAGAGGGTACGGCACGATATGTAGAATGATGTTATCTACTCGTAATAGGTGAATGTTGGTGATGATTTTAACATCTGGGAGATATTTATAATTTTGGAAAAACTCACAACCATTATAACATATTTGATCACACATTTTTTACTTTATAATAATTCTTAGGAAATATAAAAGAATATATAAATTATTTAATATAAAAATAAGAAATAAAAAAATATATAAAGTATTAGAAAAATTTAAAAAAAATGTAAATAACACTTAATGTTCAGAATATTTTTCATGTCAAGAGAAATATTTTATTATCTATTTACAACATTTAATGCATTGTTGATAATAATACACATAATAAATAAACATATGATTGTTTTATATAGAGTTTCACCAAGAAATAATCTCACTCCTAAACAATGTGATAATTCTTTTTATTTCCTAACTTCTTTTAAAGTATTACTATAGTCTTACATTGTTATTATTTCAAATGTGCTATTATATAAATAAATACATATCCTTAATCATTTTATTTGAAATTAGGCTAAAAATTATAATTTTCTTAAGCCCAATTTTCATTAAAAGTTTTAATTTTTCATTTGAATAAAAAGTTCTCATTTTTTTACATTATTTGTAAAAAAAAAAAAAGAAAAGAGAAAAAATGGTTGGTTAAGAATTGACCTTGCTCAAACTTGACGGCTCCATGGTTATGACCTACCCTACCCTCGACCGGGTTTTAGGCCTTGGAGTGGGTAGGTCTAGGTTAGTTCTTGACTTAACTCAATGGGGATGTCTACATTCGTTTTTGGCCATAGGGATGTCTACATTCACTTATAGCACTTTACATTCATATGGTCATTAGTTGTGAAGTTAATATTTTAAGCTTTAGATTTGATTTCGACCTTCATGTGTTCTTTTGAGTTGTAACTCTTTCTTATTATTAAGATTTTGTGAGAATCATGATTGCTTATGCATTCCTCATGCTTCCGTAAAAGAAAAAACGGTGAATCATATCAAAAAATATCAACATTTGAAGATAAGTTCATTGAAGGTATCAACATTTTGATTGGTTAAGAAGATATATCAATGTTTGATAAAGTGAGTCATATAAGGTATCAATAATTGAATATTGATAGAAAATTTAAGAGATTTAATTGAAAACCAATCCATATATCAATACCTCAAATGAATTTTGCAAAACGTTGATACTTCGTTTGATACACTTTGTTGAATATTGATGTCTCTTTTTAACCACTCAGAATATTGATACTTAAAATGAACTTATCCCTAAACGTTGGTACATTCTAGTGTTAAAAGAAAAAAGAAAAAAAAACCTAATGTATGAGGGCTGGTAACTAGATTGCTTAGGGTCTGCCCCTCCTTTTCAAACGTGTTTTACTATCTTTAACTACTTTAGATCCACAGATCATTATTGTTGATATTAGTATTTTTCATATATCATTTCGATCTTAGATTTGTTCTCTTCATCCATTATCTTCACCTTCATCAACCATATGTAGGTTTAGTTCTCTACAAATTTTATTTGATTGAAGGTTATGGAGATTGATTGATATTATTTTATCAATAGTATTTTAGAATAAATGATTATTTGCTTTTTTTGTTTTGTTTTTTTTCTTTTCTTTTGGTTTTCATCCCCTATATGCGATTATGATATTCCTTTTATGCGGTTCATTTTACTTATTAATAGGTTGGGTTTTCTTCTTTGTGTAGAAATTTTATCTTTTCAACATTTTAATGTTTGAAAAGATATCTTTGTTTAATGAGATGAGTTTTTGTATTCCATTAACTCTTCCTTGGTTAATTTTTATGTATCATTCATTTGATTGATATAGTTTTATTTTGTTGAATAAATTTTTTTTTTCTAGGGAGAAAAAAGGATGTTGTGAAGTCTTATTATGCAATTGTTAAAATTAGAGGAGTAAAAGGAAGGATAATCTTACCCCTACTACTCCTCTCTTTTTTGTTCATTTTTAATCTCTTTGAAACTAATACTAGCAAATCTTTATCATGAAACTATTTAACATAAATAAAGCTTTAACGATTTAAGACAATACCATTAACATTTATGTTCCTTTGCAAATGTAACATTTATCTATGATCATTGTCCACGCTAATGAATGTGTTATTCGAGTCAAAAAGTTATGGACACTAGTAAGCTCTTTTTGTACAAATGCGTTACCTTAAAACTTTTCACACTCAGTTAAGGGATCTATTTTGCTAATAAGTGTGATATACTTATTTTACTATATAAATCATATACCTAAATTTTTTAACTTAATTATCAATTGTAAATCGTTTCACCGTCTTCAAGAAACTAAATATCTTCAAAATATTTGTAAAATCTTCCAAGTGCAAAAGATCAAGTTCATGTGAAGATTTTATATCACATTAAAAAGTCATTATTTTGAATTTATAGAGACTCCATTTTTATCCTTCCTGATTTCCATTTTTACCATAGTATGAAAGCACTAAAAGTGGAGAATACCGAAAGACTTAAAAATACGAAAATGAAAAATTGAAAAAAAAAATACAAAAGATATGGAAATGAAGAAATTACAAAAAAAAGGTATAAATAAGAGATTTTTTAGTAAAAGGTACTAATTTTTATAAAGAAATTAATCTTCTTAAGTGCGGTTCAACTTGTTCTGAAAACCATGAAAGAGATTGATTGATCTATCCGATATAAATTGCTCATAGGCTCATGATTCATCAAATTGGCTTGATTTTGTGCGAACAAGACTTATTAATTACTCAAGGAAGAATATCAATTTGTTGGAAAACGAGTGGCTTGGGTTGATTGTAGGCCCAAACTAAAGGACTAAAGCCTTGTATTAATAATAATATCTATATAGTTGTGAATGGGCCACCAGACTAGCTATTTAGGCATCTCTCTCTCTCTCTCTTAAACATAAGATCGTGGGTTTAATCAATGGTGGCATGTTCTTTGAAACACACCCCATGGAAGTTGTTTTGTAGCTTTTCTATTATTTGTTCGTAAGGTATTTTTATTTGTAGTTGTAGAATCATAGCCAACTTAGTAGCTAAGCTATGTTGCCCGAAGGTAGACATCGGTACGGTTTTGGAACCAAACCGAACTGCAACCGGAAACACCAGTTTTGAGTCTTGAAAATAAGGAATCGAAATTGGAACGGAATCATCCCATGGTTCCGATTTTAAAACAACAGAATAGTCTTTTTTTTTTAAGTAAAAAATAAATTTTTACATTGTAATAAAATAGATTTTAAAACTTAAAATAACAAACTATTGGATCTAAAAATGTTGAATTATTTAGCCAAAATTTTTTAAATTTTGTTTAGAATAAAATTTATTTATATAAAAATAACTAATATCAATTATAGTTACTAATATGAGATTGCAAAATTATTATAGAAGATCAAGAAAATTACAATACAAAAAATAGTCTTACGCTATTAAGGAATGATAGTGAAGTTTATATAAATTAAATTATATATAATTTTTAAGTTATGCTTATTTGTATTATTGATAATAAAACATTAAATATTATAAATATGTAATAAATTAAAATATTATAAATATGTAATAAATTTTTTATCCATACGAAATAGTATAAATATAACAATTATATATTTAATATAATTTTTTAATCTAATTATTTTTTTTAATGGATCCGATTGGAACCGCTGGTTACACCAGTTTTAGGCCCTAGAACAATGTAGAAACAGGAAAACCGGAACCATCCAACCAGTCCGATTCGATTTTAGAACCACCGATAACAGTTCTCTGTTCAGAATCGAACCGTGCTTTGTCCACTTGAGATATCTTGGTCCATTAGTTGATGGAGTTTTACCTTAGAGCATCAAGAGTATATTACCAGCGAGATAGGCCTTTGTAGGTTTCCACTTAAAGAATGGGCTATATTGCGCCTGATAGGGGCCATAACTTATTCTAAGATTTTGGTCTATTTTCATTTTGACCCACATACTAGTGAGACAATCGATCTGCTTTAATATCAAACGACAATTCGAATATCATCTAAAAGCAATTAATTTTCAATTTTGGATTTTTTAACTTTATAATTAGGAAAACTGATGTTTCTATGTAATTAAGGCTTCTGTGTTTATCGACAGTAGAATTTCATAGATATAATATGGACCAACGCTTAGCCAATATCAATAAATAATGAAATTGAAGTGGTCAGAAATTGATATTATGCACAATTTATCTTTCAAGGGTGCTAAAAGAATTAACGTGACATACACTATTTCAATAAACTAGTTCACAACGATTTAAATTTACATGGATAATGCAATGCACAAATTATTAAAATCGAGGGAATAGATTTCTCAATGTCCAATAAGTCTTAAAAGGTTATGTTTCGGTTCTAAATAGTTTAGCACGCCTGTCTACGTTACTGCGATCTGTTCACACTACCGCAACGTGCCCACACCAACCACGCCAAAGTACTGGTCCAAAGAGTTTTAGTTCGTTCACCCTTGACATGACTTCTCCCGTGTCAGCCCATGACCAACCTGAGGTTATTATTTTGCCCAGGCCCTCAAATCTGATACTTGCCATGAGATCAATGGGTACCATTGGTTGTTAAAATTACACCTTAAATTTATATATATATATATATATTTAATTAAAATAGATGTAAAATTATTTAAGTGCATACTTGCTATAAAATATTGAATTTATATGTATAATTTTACGCGTTTACAATTTTATCGATTTTCTATAATTTTATATAGTTTTCTACAATACCTTGTAGAGAATAGTTAAATTGCCATTATAACATCCATAATGGGTGCTATCTAATAGTGTTATACACATACATACATACATACATACATACATAAAATCGTGAGTCAAATATATGTTTCCTCGAGTCTATGATTTTATATGTTTTTTCTTAATTAAAATGGATGTAAAATTAATTAGGTATAAATTTTAGATCGAATTATAAATTTAGGTGTGTGATTCTACACGTTTATGATTTTATCAGTTTTGCACGATTTTATACGATTGAACCGATTTTATACACTCCAGTGAATAATAAAATTATGATTTTGACAATCATACATGTATATACATTCGAACAACCATTGGTCATATTTCTTTTTCTTCGAGAAATCGAAGAAGCTACAGAGGGTTTTGTCCACTGTCTACTCCTAGGGTACTTAGCCAGATGATCTCTAAAAGTTGAGTAATTCTATAATATGAGTGTAAAGCCACACGAAATCAAAAGATATAGTCACTATAATGCACATTATAAATGAATAAGGTAAGAAAAAATTAAGCCTAAATTTTATCAAATTTTCTCTTTATAAATCAAAACTTCTTTTCTAAACCTTTTGAGTTTTTATTGAGAATCCACCATCTTTAAACGGCTTCACTGATTTTCCTCTATTTCTATTTGTATTTAATAGATACAGTCACTGATTTTTGTGACGCAAATTTTCTCTTTGTGTGTCTCCAAAATTCCTATTATCTAGTGATGCTTCTCATTAGAGTTTTTCTTTACTTTTGAAACTGTTTGCTCGCCTTCTATACAATTCTCTCGAGCTAAGCTAGAAATATATTCAAGTAAATGAATTTTGAACGGAAAAAAAAATAATAATAATGTGGCATCTCTTTCTAATTATAGTAGAAAATTCCTGCAAACAGCAACCCGAGCTCGGTTTATAAAAGTTCAAACTTCAAAAGGCAAATTCTATTTTGTACTGTGGTCTTCGAGGACGTCATCCTTGAGAAATGGGACTCCTAATTATCCAAAAATAAATGCACTATCAATCAATTATATCTTCTCATTAAATATACAAATCATGCGAAGTTGACAGAGCAAAGGCCATTAGACCTTTTATAACAACACATGGGAAATTCTTTGAAAACTTGATAAAAATCCACTTTTCAAAAGCTCACCAAAAGCAATACCAAATTAGATGTAATTACGGGTTGCTTCTAGTCCAGTCATAGCAGCAAGGTAGGTTGGAACTGAAAACCGTAAAATTAATATATTATATATATATGTCAATTAAATAAATTTCCTAAGAAAGAAAAATGTAAAACAAACTTTTACTTTGAAACTATATTGGACATAACAATAATTGTTTATAACTTATTAGTTAAAAAGAAATTTTATAGTTATATATTTATTTATATATAATCACTTATACCTTTTAAGTTATCATGTTAGCAATATGATAATATTAAATATTTAAGATACAAATAATTTTCATAAACACAAAAATAAGTTCCATATTATTAAGAAAGAAAAGTCCACTTTTGTTTGAAGTTTATATAAACTTAACATATGATTTCAAATATATTTATTACTTGTATTGTAAATAACAACACATTAAATATTGTGAATAAAAAATAAATTTTTATCATCCACTTGAGAATAGTTTAAATGTTTTTTTTAATTAGTATTTTCTTTATAATTTTCTTTTCTTTTTTTTTTTTAATTTTTGTGATATGGAACCGCGAAAACCATCGAATCAAGCAGATTTAGAAGTGGAACTGTAAGGACTTACCAAAATTACAATATTCTAGTGCAAAATTACAATATATTTAAAATGGTCCATAGTAAAATTATCAACAAATATTTGATCCCATGATGTAACTTGATATAACAATCAAGTCCAAAGCTTCAATGAAAGGGCTTTCTAATGCTAAGAGAAGAGGCAACGAAGAAACAAGCAATCTTGCTATTGTTATCCGACCGTTTGATTTGTTTTCTTGATGCTTATGAAATTGAAATTCATATTTTCTGTAAGAAGGATAAATTATAAAATCCAAACTGAGGATGGGTTTTTGGAGTTAGTTCGCCCCCGTGGGATCGCGACTCTTTGTCTCGGCCATTGTAGCACGTGTGTCATTCAAGACAGAAGGAGCATGATGACTTGACGTCATCCTCATCTTCCTCCAGTTTATCACCAGCTGTCTGTTCGGGTTCTGAACTCAACGGTGATAATTAAACACGAGGGTTGTGCTCGTTGCAAGACTTAACCCAATACCTTACGGTACGAGCTGACAACAACCATGCACCACCTATATCTACTTTCTCGAAGGCACACCTCTCTTTCAAGAGGATTCACAGCATGTCGAGCCCTAGTAAGGTTTTTCGCTTTGCATATAAATTAATAAAAAATTTAAAAAAAAATATTGCATATAAATCTATGTTTAATGAACCATCTGATGAAGAAGATGGGAGACTAGCTTCAATGAAGAAAGGGCAAATAGTTAAACATTAAAAAGAATTGAGTAGATACGAATACGATAGAAGAGTCAGGTAAATAAGAAAGTTATTTATTATGAAAATAACGAACTGGGTCATAGTATGAATGTCCTTTACATAGAAATTACCGGAAGTAGAAGAAGAAAAATGAAAACGTGGAGTGACCTCATATTAGAAATATTACGGTGAAACAAAACATCAAAATTAGCTTTTACTGAAAGGCTGGCCAATATTGAGCTACTTTCTAAGTTGAATCGTAGAATTTTTTCCAAAGCTCTTGAGCTAGCTATATATTGACGAAAGTTAGCGGAACCCATAAATACATTTCTTTATATTAACTATTTTTATTTTTTCAGATTGTGCACCTAAACCTTAAATTTTAAAGAACAAAATCGGTTTGGATTATCTATTTTTTATTTGAATATGTATATAAACTTTATGTGTGAAGATGTATAACATCAAGTTATATTTTAATTGTATTTGGTTTATATGATGTTTTCATGAAAACTATTATATATTTTTCATCTATATGTTTTTTTTACAAATAATTTATTAGAAAAAGTTTGAAAAAATATTGTTATCTACTGAATGCTAAACGGACCCTATAAACCTTTCATGAAGATTACAGTACCACTATAAGAAACCTAAACACACAGAGGGGGGGAAAATTAGGTTGGCATTTGCAATTTACTCTAAAGTATACCTAGAACCGGGATTAAAACATTACTTTGGGTAAACAACATCAAAAGATTCTCAAAGTTTTATTTATTATTTTAAGATTTCAAATTCTCCAAGTAATAATTTCGGTTTTATCACGATTAAATGTGCTCTATTAGTTTACCACCTAAATCTAACCATAGAAACGCTAGTTTTGCATGCCTTCTTCCAAAGATTGTTCAGAAATCAAGGACTCGTAATACCTGGTAAGACAAAACATTTTCTAGAACATGGGCTGGGGCATTCTCATCGAACAAAAATGGACGCCTCCGAGGCATGGCATACTAAGAACAAAAGGGTAGTTCTCGTTGATGTCCTACGGGGTTCCAATGCAAAGCATATCGGAGGAGAAAAAAGGACAACTTTTAAAATAAGAAATAAACAAACTTAGGTCCAGTTATTTTGGTTCTACATATATCTTTGCTATCAGTATCTCATTTTAGAGAAAGCAAAGCTATAGTCCGACGAACCATGTTAAGAAAGGCTTGCTGCTAGCCTTTTCACTTGCATACCAGCAGGTGCATCCACTTACAACTATTTTTAGACGCAATCATCAATTTTACTACAGATAGGGTGCATTTGGTTCGAATAAATTTATGTGATTGGAAGATTGGACTGAAGAAAAATTCCAATATCTTATTTGATTGTTGTCATGAGTTTTGATACTGAATAACAGGCTTCAGATTACTAAACAATTTTGAAAAAACAATAATGCATGTGAAAAATGAGACAAAACCTCATTTCACTCCACATTTATAACATTTTTATATTGCACTTATATATACCAAATAATAGACAGCATAAACATTATCTAGTACCGTACATATCAAATATACAAGTGAATTATGCTATCCAATTTTTTTATATTATGCCCTCTAGCTTTTTTTATCTTGTCCATTTTTTGTAACCAAACATCACAATAGGATTTTTAGAATAATACGATATATGGAAAATTAAATTACATGTGGCTCTCGTTCTTGCTCTGTGTCAAAAAAATTATTGAAATTGTGTCTAATCCTACATGTTACCCGACCTATCAACTTCAAATTTTTTTTTTTTTTCCCAATAGAAAACCGAATCTCCATCAAGTGTAATTTGATTGGCATCAAGTCTCGAATTACCTCGGAATTTCAAAGTTCTTTTGTTGTATTATAGCTGAGAGAGAAGTTGTTTTCGGGGTTCACGAGTAGGTTCAACCGGATGCTGATCTATCAAGTTAAACAGCTCATCTCCAACTCCAAAACCAAGCATCCTAGCCATGTCACTTGTTTTAATCCTAGGTTTTGGGAAATCATGCTCTTTCAGCCAATTATACACAATAACAGCTTTTTTCACGACAAACAGTTCTAGTGCCTCTGGGTTGAACACAACTCCCATTCGCATATTCATCTGTTCCCCCAAAAAACAGCTTTCATCAACACAATTTCAAAGCATCATCTCCTTATCTTAAACAGGAAGTGAATTCATAGAGTACTAATTAATTTTACCTGATGAGGAACCAGCATGGCTGCATACCGAGCAAGTTCACCACCTCGCCAATCCAATAAGACGGGAAGCCATGGATAAGTTGCATCAAGCCTCAAAAACCAGAGTCTGATATCGGGGAATTCGGATAGCTCCCGAGGATCCCGGGGATCTTCTCTTGTATAGTTGATTGTAAATCCAATAGTACGCTCTAGATATTCTTTTGGCTTGGCTGGAAAGGAATAAGAGGACATGTCAGTTTTGTGAAAGAATTAAATATAGTAGACTAAACCAAAAACTTCTTGGGTGAGGCCCGCACCGGATAATGGAGACGTGATTCCAGTAGCTTTTTGAAATGGGGTTAAATCAAGACTGCTAATATCTTGGTTATCTATCACTACTTCGAATCGTCCCTCGGTTGGTGGCTTTGGAGGTGAAGCTTTTGATGCTACTGCATATTGAAACACACAGAGTCACATCAATAATTATTGCTTTAAAGTGGCAGTCCTTTCTAACTTCAAATGTTAAAGTAGCGCAACACTAGTTACATAAAGAAATCCTCAAGCTGTTACCTTCTTCATCATCATACAGAGAAAGATCGAAATTGCCTGCAGGATTGAAGGCAACTGAAGCTTTAAACTGCCATTTTTGATGGCTAAGCTGCAAAGAAGGGATGGCATCTAAGGTGGGTCTAGAGGGAACAGTCCATTGAGTAGCAGAAGGAAGAAGTGTGTAGTTTAGTGACGAAGAAGAAGAAAGTGGAAGCAAAGGTTTTATGGACGAAGAAGTCGCCATGGGGAGGGGATAGAAAGAGATGACTCTTCATTTGGATATGTGGGATGGGCATTGTACTGTGTGCGGACGGTTAATGGTGTTTTGTTTGTTTTCGTTTTATCCTCGTTCACTCGTGGCCTTATGTTTTCAAATGATCACATCATTTTTCCTGGTATAGGGTAAACATCGTCACAGTTCCATAACCGAATCGAAAATGGAATCGTTGATTTCGAGTCTTAAAATTAAGGAATCAAAATGGAAACCATCCTCTATGGAACCGTCAGTTTCCGATTCTAGTTTTAGAACTATAAAATCTTCCTTTTAAAAAAAATAAAAATAAAAATAATTTAAAGTAAAAATAATTATGAATTTAAAAGTATTGAATTATTTAATCAAATTTTTTTTAAAATTTATTTAGAATGCATATTTATATGCATACAAACACATTCAATATCAATTATAGTTAGTATTATGATATTGTAAAATACTCTAGAAGATAAAAAGAAAATTACAATGCAAAAAATAGTCCCATATTTAATATTATTTTTTTCTTTTTTTTTTCAATTGAACCAGATGGAATCTAGGCCAAAAATTGCTTAGAAACCATGAAACCGGCTGTTCCATAGTCGTTCCAGTTCAATTCCCTGGTCAGAATCGAACCATATCTATATCCAGTATTAGGTGTTCATCAGTTGGATCATGAAAGAAGTAAATATATGGCAAAAACATATCCATATAAAAATAAGGAGAATGCAATTCTATATCCAAAGATTGGTATTTAAATACCCATAAAATTTCTCTCCTAGTATAAGAGGTATCTGTGAAAAGGGTAATTATGTGTTTTCCTAATTTCACGTTTGAAGTTTAGAGTTGTGGTTGTTATTATATTCGATTAAACTTTTACCCATTAAACTTTGGTGGGTAAAGTTTGAAGTTATTAAATTCGTATTCAATTTAAGTTTTATTTTTTAAATTCATTACTCTCATCATTTTGAAAAAGATGATGTAACAAACATTTAGTGAATTAAGAGTATAAATGTCAAGGAGGTGATATTTAACCATATCAAGTTAGCTTAAAAAAACTCTAATACCTAATAAATATTTGAGATAATGTTGAAGATAATAACTGAACTCTAATATTGTGTTTGGTATAAAGGAATTAAGAAAGAATGACTGAGGAGAGAAGGAGATGTGAGAATTAAATTTTATTCTCTTATTTGTTTTGAAAGGAAAAAATGAGCACAAAAAAAATGGATGTAATATTTTTCCTAAATTAGAAATGTAACCAGGGCAAAGTTTGGAATGGATCATATAAAACTCGAACTCAACCTGCTTTCCTATAGGGTGGTCTAAAACTCGACCCCAAACCTTATGGGGTTTTTATTATAGTACCAAAACCCAGATCTTATAGGGTTTTGGATTGACCCGACCCGCCTTTACAAGGTCTCTCCATTTTTTCTTTTTTTTTTTTTAAGATTACTTTTTCATGCTATTATTTTTTTTTTCAAAGGACTTATATAAAGGAAGTAAAACCTTAAAAATCATTCATTTAATCTTTTTTCTTATTTCATTTAGGAAAAGGAAGGAAAAATTGTACTAGATAACATTTGTGGTATGCATCACAAAATCTAAACTAGTGTGTTCTATAAAGGTAACATTAACGTTAGAAAATATTCATGCATGGATTATTCAAACATCTAATCAAACTATAAAAATATCATTTGATAAGTAATCTTTATATTTTTCTTCTGCTAAAACTATGTTTCGAAAGATTTTACTTTTTAAGACTTCTTTTTTCAGTTTGAATTGAATTTTTTATAATTATTTTATTTTATATTTTATTATAATGTATTAGGTCGGGTTTCCTATCTGGTCATAACTATGACCCATGGTCCAACCCTAAACCCTGTAAGGTTGCAACATTTTTTCCAAACTCATCCTAACACCCTATAGAGTCAAACCTTATAGGATTTTAGCAAGTCGAGTATCCTATAACGACCTGCTCGTTTGCATTTTTATCCTAGTTCCCACCATTTTTTTCCCTTCTAAACTAGAGAGAATCAGAGGAAAAGGGAATTTTTTAAAAAAATTATTCTTATATCTTTTTTTTAATTACTTATTTTTTTAGGGTATAAAAGTAATTTACCGTTATATCTTATTTTGTCTTTTATGATAATAAAACAAGATTGAAATTTAATAACAATTCTTTGTTTTATGATTAGGGGTACTTTTGAAAAAAAAAAAAGATATTTTTCATAAGAAATAGTTGTTCTTCTAGTGAAGAGAAGGAATAAAAATTCCTTTTTTTGTCATGTTCTATGAAAATTATATTTCTTATGATAAAATTTTTTATAAATCAAATAAAATATAGTTACTTTGTGGTAGACATCATCACGGGGCGGTTCCGAACGGGGGAACCACCCCGAACCGTCACCGGCGGTTCCTGACCCGGGAACCGCCCCGTCGGTGACGGTTTCCGAACCGTCTAAGGACCCGCCGGAACCAGCGGTCTAGCGGTTCGCGTGATGGAACGGCGGTTCCAACTGGTCTGGAACCGCCATATATTTTATTTAAAAAAAAAAAAAGAAAATGAAGACATGCAGGTTGTTTCTGGGCGTGGGGATTATGTTGGGGGGTGGGGGTAGGTTTTGGTTTTTTTTTATTTTACCAGAAAAAGAAAAAAAAAAAAACGGTTCATGGAACCGGAACCGCTAGAACCGGCGGTTCCTTGGAACGTGAACCCGGCTCTGGCGGTTCCGGTTCCGGTTCCACGAAATGTGGAACGTGAACCGGCGGTTCCGGTTGGGTCCGAACCGTGCCGACCTCTACTTTGTGGTAATAAATCAAAATATTAATCTCATTATTATCTACCAAACACAATATGATAATGTATTCCCTTCACTTTTTTACCTTCATTCATTCCATCATGGTAAATAAAAAATCAAATGCAATACTTAAGGGGTTGTCATAATGTCATCCTTGCTACCTAATTTTAACTCTCACTCTATATTTTAAATTATTTCCATATAAAATCACAATTAAGTCTTAATAAAGATCAAAGGGAATTTTGAAAGAAGAAGGGGAAAGAAAAAACTCTAAATTTCTTGACAAATTAATTAATATTCCAAATTTGTCCTCCTTCAAGGATTCTGTTGGTGGTGACAATAATCATAGCCACGACATAGTGAGCAAAAACTTTGAATGGTAGAAGATTCTGGCACTTGTATTTGGCACTCTGATCAACTTTGAGTTCCGCTGGCTTCAAAGAAATCCAACAAAAACCCAATATGTCATTGCATTTCATTTAAACCAGAAGAAGATATAATATCTCTGTACATTCCATGCGAACTTACATCTCGTTGTAAAAGTCTTTTTAAGTTTGCAGGTAGGTGATCAAAACAAATTTAGTGAGGTATTATTTCATCTTATATTGTTGCCCATGAGAAATCTTTTCCCTATACAAATCGACAATATAGTGTTTTGTTGCACCATTTTTCATGATATTGAACTGGACAAAGATCATTATAACGTATTTAATTTACAAAATGTATTTAAGACTGGATAAAACTATCAAGACTAAACAAAATTTAAGATTTTTGTCCTTTCTATTTGATGATGCAAAAATATTGAAACTAGATAAAAATAAAATCTCTTAATACTATCCAGTACCATGTATAATAAATATGGAACAAGAGAATTGTTTTGCTTAGTACTTCTTATATTGTTTTATTTAGTTTTTCTTTTCTTATCTAGTCTTTGTAATCAAATGCTACCTATAATATTTTAATTTGATATCTGCATCAAATTGAAGTAAATGGATGACCATTTTTTAATCACATTAATTTCAACATATATTCAAAATTTTATCTACAAATATAAATTGTTGCCAAAGACAACTTCCCACAATTCCGAGCTACAATATCTACCTACCAATTCTTGGAGCGAAACCAAAGACCCAATTGCCTTGATCATCTCTAACTACACCCCCAACAGTAGCAAATTGAGACCTAAGATCAACTAAATCATCAATGTTTAATTTGAACCAACCATTGTTTGAGGGAACCCATTCTAGATCCTATCTTTCTACAATATATAGTTTTCTTGTTTTCCTTAAATATGTCCAAAATTCATTGACTTCATATGGGTCATTTTATACAAGTTCTCCACTGCCCAGCTTGTTGGCATAGTAACTTATTTAAGAGGACCAGGTTAACCATAGTAAGATTGTAAAAGAAAATCCTTTAAGGGGTAAAACTATGATAGAGTAGTAGGAGGTGTGCCAATTCACCAATCATTCCAAAAGTTCACTATTTTTCCATCTCCTGAACAATAAAACCCCTATTCTTGAACCTAGTGCTGGTTAGTAATGAGTTCTTTGCATAAAAAAGAACACAAAGAAGAAGCTCAATCAATATTGTTTTGTCTCAAACATCTATGTTTGCATATCAAAGTCTTTCCTATTTCCCTTTGCCCATCTTCTATTCATACCACCTCTTCAACAAACAAGCTTTATTTCAAATTGCCAAATTTTATATTCCTAATCGTCCCTCCTCTTTTGTTTTGGTCATAACTTCTCAAGAAATCCAATGCATTTTCCGGTTCTCTTGAGCGGCTGCTAAATAAGATTTCTAGTAATGCATTCCTGTTGGGTTTTATTATCAAATTTGCAGCGGAATTTTTCTTTAAAATTAAAACCCTAATTCCAGTATCCATGTGTTTTTGATTAGATACAAAAAAAAAAAATAAATAAAAGTTCAAGTTTTATTACCTTTTAGATTTCAAAAGGTATTTGATGATAGAGATCTGTAGACGTTGCCACGTTGCGAACGCCCTCTACGGTATCCACACGAGAATGACCTTGATTTGGATTTTCCTCTTGCGTGCTAGCGCAATCTAGAACGCTTCTAGATTTGGTTTCGAAGGGGCTCGTAGAGATACGAATTTTTCACACTCTCTAGGATTTTGAAAATTTCTTTTAGGTTTGCAGAATTTCTCTGCCGTCTAATGTGACGTCAAAGAGTCTGACCTAAAAGGCTGTCTATAGATCTATATATATAGACATATAGGAAACCCTAGAAGATAAATATGATGAGATATTTATTTAATATTTAACAAAATATATTATTTCATTAAATATTAATTATATGTCATAATCATTTATTATTCTTAAACTATTTAAGAATAATAAATATAATAATTCTATAGGTTTAATTATAAACCCATAAAATGAAAATATCAAATATTTGGCCTTGGGCAAAAACACTAACAATCTCCCACTTGCACTAGGCCAAATAATTATTTATCAATCCTAACAAATTAAGATTAATAAATGACTTTATCATTCCATCAGACTCATTTATATCAAGCCCTGATCCTTTTAGTTCATTCTTTTGTGTGTGACCCTGTAGGTTCACTTAATGTTAGCAGTAGATCAAAAACCCTTTTGACCTATGACATAAGCGGCCTCAAAGACATTATGCCTACCTAAATTAAGTGAAGATCGGTGATCCGATTTTACCTTATAGACAGTTAATTATTTAGTCCTTTGTCACATGATATCTTATGATTAAACATAAGGTGTGGATCAATACACACTTATATTGTTTAATCACCTATTTCTTGAATCCAGAGTTTGACTGACTTAAACAAATAACATTGATAACTCCTTATCAATTCATTTGAGCAGGCCATGCATATCTCAGTCTTACTCAACAAGGGGCCCAAAAGATATCTCTCTCAATTTAATGAGAGGGACAAATTCCTTCATGAACACTCACATTCCTCCACATAACTTATTCTATATCCAATATCAGTCTTAATCATCTGATTAAAATGATAAAGAACTGAATTAAAATATGGAGTTTGTTATGTAGGAATCTATGGTGTCATCAGGTCAAAGGACTTAAATAATTACTGTAATGAGAAATACTTATCATATTGATCCATATAGTATTCTCATAATTGGTCATTCCAATACAATGTACTCTTACATGTATCTATGTGCTGAAATGATATCTTATATCCATGATCAGTAAAACATGACCATCATCCAGCCTACATACTAATCTTAATTCATTATTATTCCATGTAATGAACGATTAGGGATAATTTAGAATAAAGTTATTTATTCCTTTATGGTTTTACTATTAAAGTCACATACTTTAATGACATAAGGAATAACAAAATTACTCATGGAATTATTTTATCAAGGTAAAAAGGCTAATAATAAACCTTGAAAAATGAATGGCTTATAAAGATAATAAATATCCAAATCCATATGCTATGGCACATCATCAGCAATCTCTCACTTGCATTAGCTCTACTCAATCATAAGTCTAATGCCCAGTGCTCTAGTATGACTATCATGTTTAACTGGGGAAGAGGCTTAGTCAATGGATCTGCAACATTGTCATTTGTGGGTACTCTGCATATCTTAACATCTCCTCTATCAATGATCTCTCGAATGAGATGGTAACGTTTGAGTATGTGTTTGGATCGCTGATGTGATCTTGGTTCCTTAGCCTGTGCAATATTTGCAATGCTAGGAATAACTCCCAATGCACTAATGAACTTCTTGATCCAAACTGCTTCCTTAGCTGCATCCGATGCTGCTATGTACTCAGCCTCCATAGTAGAATGCAACTGTGTCCTGTTTGGAACTCTTCCAGCTTACAGCACCTCCATTCAAACAAAACACATAACCAGATTGCGATCGAAAATCATCTGAATCAGATTGGAAGATGGCATCTGTGTAACCATTTACTACAAGATCACCTTCCTGTCCTCCATATGTCAAAAACACATCCTTAGTCCTTCTTAAGTACTTTAGAATGTTTTTGACTGCTATCCAGTGACTTTCACCTGGATCTGATTGGTATCTACTTGTGATGCTTAAAGCATAAGCGACATCTGGTCGAGTGCATAACATGGCATACATGATGGAACCAATAGCTGAGGCGTATGGAATCCTACTCATGCGTTCCCGTTCTTCTTTTGAAGTAGGACATTGAGTCTTACTCAATTTAATTCCATGTGATACTGGCAGAAATCCTCTTTTGGAATTCTCCATACTAAACCTTTTTAGTACCTTGTCAATGTATGCACTCTGACTTAGGCTAATTATCCTTCTAGATCTATCTCTATAGATCTTGATGCCTAGAATATAGGCAGCCTCACCTAAGTCCTTCATTGAGAAACAATTTCCTAACCATGTTTTGACCTTTTGTAATGTAGAAATATCATTTCCAATGAGCAATATGTCGTCTACGTAAAGCACCAAGAAAACTACTACGCTCCCACTAACTCTCTTATAAACGCAAGGTTCATCTTCATTCTTGATGAAATCAAACTCTTTGATTGCTTCATCAAAACGAAGATTCCAACTTCGAGATGCTTGCTTCAATCCATAAATGGACCTTTGAAGCTTACATACCTTATGTGAATTCCTCGGGTTAACAAATCCCTCAGGCTGTGTCATGTACACATCCTCAATGAGGTTTCCATTCAAGAAGGCTGTCTTGACATCCATTTGCCATATCTCATAGTCATAATATGCAGCTATGGCAAGAAGAATTCTCACAGACTTAAGCATGACTACAGGCGAAAAGGTTTCATCATAGTCTATACCATGAGTCTGTTTAAAACCTTTTGCAACTAGTCGTGCTTTGTAGGTATGCACATTGCCATCCATGTCAGTTTTCTTCTTGAAAACCCATTTACATCCAATAGTTTTTATACCATCGGGTGGATCAATCAAAGTCCATACTTGATTTTCATACATGGATTGCATTTCGGTTCTCATGGCTAATAACCATTTCTCAGAGTCGGGGCCCATCATTGCTTCCTGGTATGATGTGGGCTCATCTTGGTCTATGAGCATGACATCGCGATTGTCAGTAACGAGAAATCCATATCTCTCAGGCTCGTGACGAATCCTACCAGTCCTACGTGGGCCTTCAGTTAGTGGTTCAGGCTCAGCAACTAATTGCGAGTCTGATTGAACATCTATCATGGGTTCTATGCTAGTTTGTGGTTCTCGAACTTCTTCGAGTTGAATCGTACTCCCACTGATTCCTTTAGAGACAAATTCTCTTTCTAGAAAATGACCATTACGAGCAACAAACACTTTGTTCTCAGATTGGTTGTAGAAGTAGTATCCTTTTGTCTCTTTAGGATATCCCACAAAGAAGCATTTGTCAGATTTAGCTGCTAGCTTATCAGACACCTGTCTTTTAACATAAGCATCACAACCCCATATCTTTAGAAAAGACAAACTGGGACATTTCCCATTCCATAACTCGTATGGTGTCTTTTCAACCGATTTTGATGGAACCCTGTTCAATATAAACGCAGCAGTTTCTAAGGCATATCCCCAAAAGGATATTGGAAGATCTGTCTGACTCATCATTGATCGAACCATATCTAATAAAGTTCGATTTCTCCTTTCAGAAACACCATTCCATTGTGGTGTTCCTGGAGGAGTCAACTGTGAGATTATCCCACAATCCTTAGATAATCGAGAAATCTTGGTTTAAATATTCACCACCTCGATCTGATTCGGAGCGTTTTTATTATTTTGCCAAGTTGATTTTGTACTCATTTTTGAACATTTTGAACTTTTCAAATGATTCGGATTTATGCCTCATTAGGTATACATATCCATAAACCTACTAAAGTCATCTGTAAAAGTAATGAAGTATAAGTAACCTCCTCTAGCAGGTGAACTTAATGGTCCACATACATCGGTATGTATTAGGCTCAGTAAGTCATTAGCTCTCTCACTTTGTCCTGTGAAAGGAACCTTTGTCATCTTTCCCATCAAACAAGATTCGCATGATTCATATGATTCAAAATCAAATGAATCTAAAAGCCCATCTTGATGAAGCTTTGATATGCGTTTTTCTCATTAATGTGGCCTAAACGACAATGCCAGAAGTAAGTTGGATTCAAACTGTTAGATTTGAACCTTTTGGTATTAATGTTATAAATGGACTTATGATCAGATTCATCAAAGTTTAGAATATAGAGACCATTCATCAAATGAGCAATACCATAATAGATGTCTCCACGATAGATGGAGATTGTATTATTCTCAATAATAAATCTAAAACCATCCTTGTCCAAACATGAAACTGAAATAATGTTACTGCTCATAGCAGGCACATAATAACAATTATTTAAAATCAGAATAAGTCCAGAAGGCAAAGTTAATTCAAAATTTCCCACAGCTAATGCAGCAACCCTTGCTCCATTTGCCACGCGTAGGTCCACTTCACCTTTAGCCAACTTTCTACTTTGCTTTAATCCCTGCACATTTACACAAATGTGAGACCCACATCCAGTATCTAATACCCATGATGTAGAAGTAGATAGATTGACTTGTATGACATAAATACCTGAAGCAGTAGTCTCACTACTCTTCTTCTTTCTCAGATCCTCCAAATAAAGTTTGCAGTTCCTCTTCCAATGACCTGGTTCATTGCAGAAGAAGCAAACCCCTTCCTTGGGTGGTTTGGCCTTAGGTTGAGGCTTGGGCTTTTTAGCTTTGGGCTGACCTTTTGCTTTGCCCTTGCCTCTACCATTGGCATTTCTCTTTTTGCCTTGTCCCTTTTGAACCATCAGAACATTGTTATTTGTTTTAACATTTTGTTCTGCATTCTTAAGCATCCCATGCAGCTCCATGATAGACACATCCATTTTGTGCATGTTGTAGTTCATCACAAACTGGTCATAGCTAGGAGGCAAAGAGCCTAGGATCAAATCCGTAGCCATCTCCCTAGAAACTGGAGAGCCTAGCTTCTCAAGTCTATCAATATAGCTCTTCATCTTGAGTACATGTGTACTCACGGAGCTACCTGGAGCCATTTTACAAGAATTCAGCTCCTTGGTGACTGCAAATCTCTCATGTCTTGCCTGTTCTTGGAACATTTCCTTTAGGTATACGATCATATCGTACGCCTCCATGTCTTCCATTTGCTTCTGAAGCTCAGGTTCCATGGTGGCAAGCATAATGCAGGTCACATCCAATGAGTCTTCCTTATGCTTACTAAAAGCATTTCTTTCAGCTCTTGGAGCATCAAGAGCAGGTTCATCAGGGATTGCCTCATCAATCACATACAACTTCCTCTCGTGCTTAAGAACAATTCTTAAGTTACGATACCAATCAAGGAAGTTTTTACTATTCAGCTTATCCTTTTCAAGAATTGATCGCAAGGTTGTGTTGTTGGTTGCCATGATCTACATATAGAGGTATGCAAAGTTAATTATCTTTATTTAAGCCATTTTCATAGTTCCACTATTTTTATCAAATTAATAACCCTCTAGTATTAATTTGGAAACCATTAAATAAAGTTTCTTAGTGGGTCAAGATCCATATTTCACTAAACCTTGAGTCAGCTATGGCATGACACCCAAAATTTAGTTATTTAGGTAGGAAACCCTTTCCAATTACATCAAATGTAACTCTCGTTATGGGATTGACATCACATGTCCCGGCCTACTAATCCCATCTAATGCCATAGGCCCAAAACCGTTTTGATAGCCTATTTAAGTCTAACCATTACGACATGTGGATAGCACCATTATTCACCTTGTGTGACTAGGATAGTCTATTGCACCCTGCTTTGGCAGAACCTACAATTAGACGATCTAAGTCTTGACAAGTGTCGAACCATGGAAGGCATTTTTCATGACTTAATATTATTTGAGGGATTTTAAAAGGTGATATTTTATCTTATTATCACATGTAAAGGATATTAAGTATATGGTTGTAAACATAGTATCACATACATGTCAGCATATTATCATGTTATGCATAATATAAAAACGTGTCATAGCATGGCCCTTAATCTATATTGATCTTCATAAGCCAATATGAAGACCAATAGCACGATATTAAGGTAAAGATCCATCAACATGGATCTGAGTTGAAAAACTCCTTGTATCTTCATCAAGGCTCTCACTTCTCCATCATCATGGATTGGGAAAGGTCTTCATTACATCTTCATGTCTTCCATTACAATGATGAAAAAGATACAAAAATCCTACTACAACTAGTAAAACTAAATTACAATAAAACAAACGACGCGCAGGTCGTATTTATAAAATTACATCCCATGAAATAAATAAATAAATAAAACTTGCCATTCACATAAGACCTAGGGGCCATGCTATGCACCATGCATATAACTTAAGCACTCACAAGAATATGTAACATAAAACACTTCAAAAGCACATTAATGTTAAGTGTAATTAAGTCTAATACTTTAGGGGGTTTAAGGGGGCAACGCCCCCTTGCGGGGTTCAGGGGGCAGCACCCCCTGCGGGGTTCGGGCAGCGCCCCGGAAGCTAAACGATTTTTATAATTTATATATGGAAAATTCTTTTAAAAAATCAATTTTTGGTTCGTGTCATACACGAAACTCGACCAACAAACAACCCCTACGCTTAATCATATTAAACATAGTATTTGCATAATAAATCGAAAATTTGAGTTGCGGGTTCCATTCAAAAATTGAATTTTTAATAAAAATCTGTCCATAAGAATATGTAAATATTAAGTTCAAAATTATTAAGACAACCTTAACAATTTGTTCAAATATAGCAGAAAGAAAACGTTGATAATCAAACCGTTTTGAAAACTGCAGATCACGATTTTTTTTTATTTATTTATTTCAGATATGTTCAACAAGATTGAACCTTATCTGTTCAACAAGATTGAATCTTATCTATTCAACAAAATAATTCGTGATGCACTTTGTAATCCAATTACAACAGATTTCTTTAACTTTTCACAAACAATCAATTTCGTCCATCTGTAAAAATCCATAACATAACCCCATCGAACAAGTATATCAACATATACATCCGTTGTAACCATTTTACATCGGATTTGTTCAACCCCTCGAATCAAGGCATTATCTTTTAAAATCTCAGATCTGAAGATTTCGTTTTTCACATGATTAAAATGATTCCGAAAATCGTTTTCACAACGCCGAATTTCATAAATTCATAATTCATGGCATTAACATATTCGAATTGAATTTATGCAGAAATATTACTATATCATATATAGATATTTACATGCATCAGCATTAAATGTCATAATCCAAATTAATTCGAATCAAATCTCAATCCAAAAACGTATAATAGATATATAACATCACTACGTCGATTCATTAAACAGACGTTCGTTCATATCATCTATATGCAATATACAAGATTCGAATATCAAATAAAACAATTTCATATCATCATATGAATAGAATACGAATTCAATCATAAACAGGAAGGCAATTTATATTCACATCACATGCAAATCATAACATAATTTCGATCAAATCAAAAACACAAGCGGCTCTGATACCATTGTTGGGTTTTATTATCAAATTTGCAGCGGAATTTTTCTTTAAAATTAAAACCCTAATTCCAGTATCCATATGTTTTTGATTAGATACAAAAAAAAAACGAAAATAAAAGTTCAAGTTTTATTACCTTTTAGATTTCAAAAGGTATTTGATGATAGAGATCTGTAGACGTTACCATGTTGCGAACGCCCTCTACGGTATCCACACGAGAATGACCTTGATTTGGATTTTCCTCTTGCGTGCTAGCGCAATCTAGAACGCTTCTAGATTTGGTTTCGAAGGGGCTCCTAGAGATACGAATTTTTCACACTCTCTAGGGTTTCGAAAATTTCTTTTAGGTTTGCAGAATTTCTCTGTCGTCTAATGTGACGTCAAAGAGTCTGACCTAAAAGGCTGTCTATAGATCTATATATATAGACATATAGGAAACCCTAGAAAATAAATATGATGAGATATTTATTTAATATTTAACAAAATACATTATTTCATTAAATATTAATTATATGTCATAATCAATTATTATTCTTAAACTATTTAAGAATAATAAATATAATAATTCCTATAGGTTTAATTATAAACCCATAAAATGAAAATATCAAATATTTGGCCTTGGGCAAAAACACTAACAACATTCCAACTTCTATAGTATATATTGTGGCACAGGGGGCTGCCTGCATATAATAAGTTGATAGTGACTTTAAGACGGACTTAACCAACACAATGCAGCCAGTCACACTTAGGTATCTACCCTTTCATCCACTTAACTTTGTTTAACCATTTTCTATTAGAAATTGCAATTGATCTAATTTTGGTTTTAGCCCATTACCAAGATAAAATCCCACATATTTCCCAAAAGATGCCACTCGTCTAGAAGGAAGTATTTGTTGAAGTCTTATTTTCTCTTCTTGCCTCACGTTTCAAGAGAATATTATAGATGATTTGTCAATATTAATCCTTAACCCTGAAACTTGGCTAAAACTATTTAAGTTGCTCATAATAGATTTAGCACTAACTGGATCAACATTTGCTAATAGAATAATATCTTGGCAAACATTATATGTAAGAAATTAATAATCTTGGCCTCTAAAACCAAATGATTTCAGTATATACTGTTGCACTTCATTTTTAATCAATCAACTAAAAAATTTCTAAACCAAAGACGAAGAAGTAAGGAGAGATAAGATCTCCTTGCCTTAAGCCCCTACTAGGACAAAACACTTCTATTACTTAACCATTAATTAGTAATTCTGTGTGTTGACGGTGTTGATTTTGCTCGTAGAGTTTTACCCCTACAAACACAGAGAAACAATCAGTTGAGTACTAAGGGTTATCTAGTGCGATCACTTCGATACTAAAGTTAGTTCGTAGGTCTCTCAAAAATCTCTAACGAAGTATTGATCAAATAAAAGCATTCTACCACTCTCTTATGGAGGGGAGGGGCTATTTATAGTTGATAGCTATACTATAATGGGGTCTACTAAATCATTTCTATGAAGGCTAATCTCTATCTTATAGTTGACCTATCACCCGAGGTGATGGATTTACCTAGTGCTTGAGGTGAGAAAGCTATTGTTGCATGGAGTGTGATTTATCTAGTGCTTGAGGTCCCATGTTGAGATAAGGATAAAGTGGAGATCTTATGGAGATGAGCATAGAGCAAGCTCGTAGGTTTCCCTTGAGGTCGAGGTGAAGGCAAGGTTAAGATCCCCTATCAACATGGGATCCGAGGTATTACTTGTCATGGGCCCTTCTTGGGCTAGTAGAGTTAGTGATCTTTTGGACCCTTCTTAGGCTCTTCAATCCGTGTGAGGATGATAATAGGCTAAGTGGGTTGTGGCCTATATGCCATCATCAACACTGTAGATGTTGTGATATTCAATAGTTCATCAATCTAATCTACCAATCTAGGAAGTTCAAATCTAATAGTACCTAATTAATATAGTCTCATTCTATCCTATCATAAGCTTTTTTAAGGTCAAATTTTATTATCATCCACTTAATCTTTGAATTATTTTTGGGGAATAAGTGAAGAATCTCGTTTACAAGGATAATATTATCCAATGTTTTGTTACCTAGAAAAAAGTTAGATTGTGCCAGATGGATCAATTCATCTAACTTAGTGTATTTACCTGGACTTTTATAATAACTTTATATGAGATTCTACATAAGCTTATTGGCCTAACAATTTACTGGGTTAAATTATTTAACCGTCTTTGGTCCTTAGACTTTTGGTATGGTTACTTACTGTGTTTGATTTAACTCCATAATGATTTGCTTATTCCAAGAAATTTGCTCAATAATTCCTATTACTAAACTTTCGAAAACTATCAAGCTCCAAATTGGGTTTATGTATGTCCGATCACCACGTATAATACTTATACATTATATGCTCAGGCTAACTTAAAAGGCTTGTTTATCGTGACCATTTGCTAACCATTTTTAATTTCTAAAATCGTATAGTTAGATTCTAGAAACAACTAGTTTTGTAATGGAGAAATAAACTTTTACAAAAATATTTTCAAAAGCTACTCTCATGAGTAGATCAACATTTAAAAATAAAACCATACCATCAAGTATCTCAAAACAAAGAGTACCTTGTCATGAGGAGAGAATAAAGCTTGAAAGATTAATTACAAACCATGGGCTTCACAAACAGGCCCTTGAAGAAATACAAGATCAAAAAGAAAATGAATTAAGATTTAAAACAAAATAAAATAAATCTAACGATCTTAACCGTTTACTCTTCAACAAACTCCGTCAGATTTGGCTTGTACTTGATACAATCACCAATATCCAAAATCAACTCCTGGAAAGAAAAATAATGAGCAGAAGCAACACAAACACATACAAAATGGGCACACATGCTTGATCTAATGCAATGCAATAACCAATAGGTTATATCTTAAAGTTAAAGTGTAACAAATCAACATTGGAGTATCCTCATTCCTATAATACACCACTAGGAATCTAAGGGTCCCTAGTAGCAGCAACTGCTTAGAAAATTGATATAAGTAACCCAAATACTTATATCCTCTATAGGTTCATTTGTAATAATAGCTTTGTCTAGAGTTCACTGCATTACACATCTTTATGCAGATTAGTCCATTTATGATTAAGCAGAGTAACAAAGCCCTTTATATTACACTACTTAATATAACTTCTCTCTAAAATGAATAAACGTTACCCCAATACTGCATCCCCTAGCAGCTACCCACCAAGTCACCTATGAATATCTTTAACAAAGATAGGGGCGTAGCCTAAACGCCTATCTACCATGCTAGCATCGCTTTGCAATGTTGTTACTCCTTGAACCGGATTAAACGATTATGCATGAAAAACAATCAATTATTAAGGCTGTCTTTGAGTATTAATTCATTTAGGATGCCTATCATAAAACACAAAATGCAGGTTACACTGTACTTGGTATATTATATGTAATTTGGCAAACATCAGAGAATAAGTCAGAAGATAGGCTCAAAGGCAAACAAGTATCTGTTCAATAAATAAATTCATATAAGCATTTAAATTAATTATCAACTTATGTGAAATACTTGTTTTTCTAGCAATATACATTTGAAATAACATACTCCTCTTATTATTTATGTTTTAATCTAACATACTAAAATGATATTATATCTAAGTCAATTATAGGTTATTATCACCATATAAACGTTCATTAATTAAAGTATTAGATGGATACAACTTGTTAAACTCTAAAGGATTTACTAAGCTTATATTAGTTAATAAGTCTACATTAACTTAATTTAGCCATGCTCAATAAAATTAATCAATTCAAGTTCAATTTAGCTCAATAAGATCTATTAAGTCAAATTGAACTTAGATCTATCAACTAAGTCTATTTTGTAGCTAAAATCCAACTCTAATTGGTTATTAAATTTATTAATACACTCTGTGATTCAAAGTATATTTAGTATAAATATAAACTTAACTCATTCATACTTATATAAGCACCAATATATACAACATTTTGATTTATTTTATCTTTTTATGCTAGGGGACAGTCACGCTCATGATACATATCATTGGCCTCGTTACGCTTGTGATCAAGGGAAACAATTAGATCAGAGGATATCACACCCCTAATGACAGCCATGATCTAGGGCGTGATATGAATTGTGGGTAAAAATTGCGCTCATGATGGAGATTTATCAAAAAGTCATAAAAATACAGAGGAGATCATGGGTTGCATCATGCCCATGATTGTCTTTTTGTTAAAATTTTCAAAATGATCATGGGTCGTGTCATGCCCATGATGGATGCCTCGTGCCAGTTTTTAATGTTATTTATTCCAGTTTTTAATGTGATTTATTTTTCCAACTTCTAAGTTTTAACTCACTTAACTAGTTGATTACATCTTGATTCCAACAAAAGCATCTCAATAGCATCATATAAACTTATTTTCATGTCTATATAATATTTCTATATCATATTTCTTCAAGACATATCATCAAACATCTAGTCTACACAAACATATATATAATTAGGTTAACATATATGGTTATATATCACTAATTTGTCATTACTAACATAAATCTACACCTATTTAACACTAATTTCATCAAAAGCATAAATTCAAAACAATCAAATAAATAAATCAACTACACTTACTTGTTTAGCAAACATAAGCAATTAAATCTTCACTACTACTACTTTCTTAGTTGATGAAGGTTCTTCATGCATATTTTCCTACTTGAATCTTGATTATCATCTTCAATTTCACCAAAAATCTTATTAAAACAGAGATTTGGGTTGGTTATTGAGAGAAAAAGAAGAGAGAAATGAAGAGAAAATTAGATAAAAAGAGAGAAAGGGACAATTGAAAAATGAAAAGAAGAAAAGAAAGAAAAAGAGGACAAGGATTAGGGTTTTCTAAAGATATTTTATAGGGTCATGGGCTTGGCATTGGGCTTTTGGGTAAATGGGTTGGGCCTCTTAGTCTATGAGCGTTAATAATTTGCAATAATTAGAAAGAGACAAGAGGATTTAAGGAATAGAAATTGATTAATTGAATTAGAAATTTAGCTTAGGAATTCAAATGGATAAGAATTTGATATTTATTCTGATTTTGGGAATTTAAGATTTAGAAATTGACATTTATGATCAAGTAATAGAATTTAAAATTTTTTATGGATTAAGGAAATTGATTTAAACCGAAATAGCTAAATTGGGCATTTTAGAAATTTAGGCAATTATACTTGAGAAATTTAGTTCAGTTGAAAATTAGAAGGGATGGAGTAGTTTAGTATGTTAGAATACAAAATTAAAGCAAATTGAAATGTTAAAAGGGGTATTTGAAATCTCTAATTTCAATTATTGAATTATAATATTTCTAACTTAAATTGATGAAAATTTGGGGTTTCACAAAAACAATCCAACATTTTTCAAACAAAAAAACAAATCATAAAATCTATTTTCTTGGGACTTCCTAGAAAACCAAATAAAGTTGTTCATGGTATATTATGTGTTTTAAAGTTCAATTTATTTTATTTTTAGTCAGTTTTAGAATGAGAGTTTAATAATATTGTGCCTAATTGATATCATGTAATAGGTTCGTGAGACTATGAAATCCTTTATTTGTTTAATTAAAATGTGAATTTAATGGCTTGTGTGCAAAAGAATGTTTATTTTGTTTATCCAATTATATCTCTACTAGGTCCAGTGGTAATAAGTTAAAGAGTCCCTGTAAAAGAAAGACTTTACAATTATAACTCAACTTAAATGAATTTTATAAATTTGAAAAAGAGGAGTTAGGGGAGGGAGGGAAATATATAGAGAGGGTCTATGAAAACAAAATTAAAATGTGATCACAAAAATGCATCATCCTAAAAATAGATAAGTTCGTAAAAAAACATGGTTATACTTTTATATTTAACTTATTTGACTCAAATAAGTAAAATCACTTAAAAAACATAATATTCTACCGAGTTTATGTGTAGACTCAATTAAAATTGTAAAATTCTACCAAAAAAAAAATGATTCTACACACGAGTCAACTTAAAAGAATCTTCTAAAGTTGTAAATTTATAGAATCATATAGAAAAAATTGTTATTTTAAAAATTATGAGCATATGTAACACTTAACCTTTATATTTTGTGACATTTATCCTTAATTTTTTAATAATGTCACCTTGAACATCTTTTATGTCACAACTCCCATATAAAAGGGAAGGACATGTCAGCTTAGAGCATAGCCTCAAGATCTTCTATTCATGAAGAAATATATCAACACACTTTATTTGTAGTATTCCAAAAATGCATTACTAGCCTCTATATTAGGTAATCTTACAAAATCTTTAACATTATGCCATGTTTGGTATGCATAAATGGATCCAGAATGGAATCGCAATTTTGAGTTCCACTCCAATTCACATGTTTGGATGCAACTTTAGAAATCAAAATCACGAATCTTTGAATTCGATAATTTCGGCTTTGAAAGGGAATTCGATTCTGCTATGAGAAAGCAGAATCACGATTCTATTTTAGTTTTATTAATTGCATACAATATATTTATTCTTTTATCCTATTACATATTCATAACTTGCATTTATTGCTAGTGACATTTTTTACAAATACATCCTATAGCCATTACATTCCATGTACACTTCCAAACATAGAAATGGATCTATCATTCTGAAATTCATTCCATTCCAATCCATTCTACTTCATACCAAATCATTCCAGTATACTAATGTGTTTGGTTGGTTGGTTGGTTGGTTGGTTGGTTTTCTGTCAGTTTGGCATTTGTTTGGTGTCTGTTTGAATCAAATTATTTGTTAAGAAAAAGATATAGATGAAAAACCAACATATTTATTCATAAACAAATCAAACAAGCCAGATACATATAAAATACAGATATAGATAATATATAGATATAGATGCAGATTAGATACATATACATATGCATACAACGATAAAATTAGACCATGCAAACAGTCATGAATGGTTGGTTTGTGTATATACCAAGTGTTCAAACACATTAACTAAGCTATAGACAAATCAAACTAGTCATATATAATTTGAGTTTAGCTAGATATCCACTTAAATTACACTTGAAAATAATCATGCCAAGTTCAAACTCAAATTATTTGAGTAGTTTGTCAGGTCAAGTTTTATAATATTTAGCTCTAGCAGTTCACAAACTAAATCAAATTTAAATGTTAATCGAATTTGAGTTGGATTTGGATCTTAATATATTTGTTTTTCAATTTAAATGAAAAACATGTTTTAAATAAAACAAGTTTAAATGGGCTTGATGAGTTAAATTTGAGTTTGTCCAATACTGTTTCAAGTTAAATTCGAATTTAAAAATTTTAAATTAATTGAGTGTGATATGAGTTTAAGTTGAAATGAAAATTAACATTTCAACTTGATTCATTCATAACGTCCCATATAACAACATTGTCGATGGAATGGCGGATAAGATATGAAGCGCCACTGAGTGATATTCCTAGTAAGACTATAAAGATGCCTCACTCACGAGCAGTCATCAAGACGAACATCCTTCCGGATTATTACAGCCAAACTGGCTTGTATTACCGCACCTGTCTACCACATTGAGAATTTCAAGTGATTGTTTTCTACAAGCGACATGACACGGAGCCTGTGTAATGTTATTATTGGTATTGTTAAAAGAATAAGTTAATTGGTTGTAAAAACTTAAGATAATATTCGGTGTTTCAATCTCTTCTTCTTATCCAATTTTACTGAAAGCATCGTAGACGCCTCATTTTTTTATCAATTAGTAGGGATGTTCATGATTCGGTTAATCGATCAATGATTCTATTTTTTTATCCTAACCATAATGATCGGATTTTCAATATCTTGATCCTAAACCGATCCGTTATGAACGGTTAACCGTCTTAACAGTTAACCATTCTTTTCGATTAATTTTTTCGGTTTTTAGTTTTTAACCGTTTAACATAATGGTAATGCAAAATTTACAGTTAAACATATTTTTCAATGTGCCCGCAAAAAAATTAGAGTATTTGTTCTATAATTATTTAATCGATAAAGATAATATAGTTTTATTATTTCTTTTTCTAGAAGAAGTTAGCTGGTTAGGTGAATTCAGATTTGTTTAGTCTTGTTGAGCTAATTTCCTATTCAATGAACCGTCGCCCCATGGCCCCCATCTATCCCTGCTCACACGATACAGAGCTAAAAAGTCTAATCGATTAAATACTCTTAAATATTTGATATTATTTAATTTTTTAAAAAGATATGATTATTATATTTTATTATTTGAATAAACATGAGAAATGCCACTAGCTATATCACCTGTGTTTGAGATATTTGATATTAAGAAATTGTTTAAGGGCGACTGGCTTGCTGTGCTTATTATCAATTAAAATTAAATCATTATATTGTAAATTTATACTTATCCTTCTCAGTGATGTTGCACATGCTAAAAACATAGATCACTTCCAGGCTCTCGAAAATTCCGGGATAAGACCAAACAAAAATGCATCTTATTTCTCTTTTCCCCTTTTTGATTTGAAGACTTATGGAAACTAAAACAGTGAACACGGCGAATGTCGTTACATTTGCATGGCCTAATTTCAAATGATGGAGTGAGCATATACAAGCAGATGATGTGTACAATAGTGTCAAAGATACGCAACAAAAGAAAGGACATAAGGTTTTAACTTTTAACAATGATTCCTCAATTTATATTTTTTGAAAAATAATTAAATGGGTATATAAATTATATATATTTATAATTACGGATCGGTTAATCGAATCCATCGGATTATGATATCTAAAAACCGAAACCAAAACCAAAAATCGAAAGAATTAAAAATACTAATCCTAAACCGAAACCGATAGATCGGTTAACTTTTTTTTTTTTTATTGGTTTCCTGATTTCAGTTCGATTATCCTAAACATTCGATTTTTTTATACACCCTTACCAATTAGTGTTTCAATTTATGGTAAAATTAACATTATATTAAGCTTGAAAAGATAAAATTAAAAAATAAATAAATATGTATATAAACAATAATAAATTTTTTTAGGCTTTATATAATATTAATTTTAAGTTGTTTCAAACCCAATTATAAATTAATTGGGCCTATTTTGTGAACCTTATATATTATATCAATGCAAAATAAAACTGAGGCACAAGCCAATGGCTTGTTAGATGAGCAAACACACACACATAGAGGAGACTAAGGTTTAAATCCATGCGGAGGAGAAAATTTTTTTTTGAAACAGGGCATAGGAAGCGCGTGTACGACACTCGCGTCATCTTTCTCAGGACGACGGTCCATTTTTGCTTTGCTACCTGTCCAGTTCAAGGTCATTTTTGGCCAAATTTTTCGATCTTCACCAAATTAATGGGGGGATATTAAAGAGGACACATGATACTACGATTTCAAACCAAGAATTCGTCTTAAAGATCGTGTTTTGATACTTCGAATTTCGATCCAAAGATTGCGAAAACTCATTTTTTCGCACTCGAAGTGAAGTCCAAATTCAAATCATTTCAGCAATTTAAGCTTCGAAGATTACGGGTCAAAGTCATTTCAACACGTTCTATACATTTCCAAAGTTAATTACACTTGAAAGAGGCAAAACATGTTCAATCAAGCTCGAGAAACTCAACATCGGGCGCGCTTCATCCTTGGAATTGACCAATTTGCTACCCGATTCGACCTCTAACTAGTATAAATACAGATCAATTTCTTCACTCAAGCATCAGAAATTAACAAGAAAACACAGAAAACATACTCCAAGTTCGAATCCGAGATCTAAGGTTTTTTCATCATTTTCGAATTTGACATGTTTAAGAAATTCTCAAGCAATTTAAGTGTTCTAGGAAGCTTCAAGTGAGTTCAATCTACCTATTAGAGTTTCAATCTGACCTTAGAAACCGACGACCACTTCGACTACTACTCATTGAAGCTTGGAGCCACCAACTAAGGCATTTTCGAGCCAAATAATTGCCATAGGAGCACTCGCCATCTCTCATTTGGTTATTTTGACTAGTCTTTGGCTGCCCAGAACCACCAAATCGGCGATTTTAGACACCGTAGACCACTTGCCAGTTGCCTCCAGGATCCAACCCGATGCTCCAGTCCAACCCGCCCAAGTAAGTTTATTATTATTATTATTATTATTATTATTATTATTAAAGGTTAAAACAAAAATAATAATAAATAATAAAAAAAAAAATAATAAAAGTAGAAATATGAGGCATGCATGAGCCATCGTCACTTAGAAAGAAAAATAGTGATAATAAATATAAATAAATTTGATAGCTTATAGGTTTATGCTTAAATTTTGATTTTTTTTAATTTCAAAATTTAAATAACTTAAAAAGAAAAGAATTCATAAATCTAAAAGAAACCAACACACTAAATTTTTCTAAAAAAGAACTATGTATCTGATCCCGATTGACGGGTACATAGACGCTTTCGTGGCAACATAAAAAAATAAAAAATATATATTTTCTTCTTTTTTTTTCTTAAATATCAATGTCATTTTTATTTATTTGCAAATATTAATGTAAATACTAATTTTTATAAATTATAATAATAATTTATAGATACAATAGTTTGTAAATATTTTAACATTAGTAAATTTATTTCCAGCATTAAAAAAAAGATAAATTTTAAAATAAAAATTAAGGTAGTAACCAAATGATTTTAATAGAATAGCCTCCAAACTCAGTATATCTAGTTCATTTTAAAATTAATTTTATTGCAAATCAGTAGTAAAATTAAGACTAACCTACCCATTAGTCCTAATTTATCTTTTTCTCAACTTTAGTTAGGCGGCGACTCCAAATTTATTTTTTAAATTTTAGAAGTTTCCTTTAATTCTTAGTCGAGGATTCGTATTAAATGGGTTATGGTCTAATATGAATTGGATTAAAGGAAATTGAACTAGAAAATGAAAAATTCCAAGCTCGACAAGTATGTTTATATGTTCAATAAAAATAGAATAAAATAGTAACTCCTTATCCATAAATCTAATCCTGGCATATATTTCATTTTATCGCAACAATAATTTCCTCTAATTGGCATCGTATCGCATAAATTATCAGTTTAAATAATGAAAATGGAGTACATATTTTTTCCGATTATCATGCAATGCCTTTCCCCAACCCCCCATCACCACCCCCACCACCCCCTAAAAAGAAAAATAATAATGATTTTGCTAGTATATAAAAGTTTGTGATTCTCCACACATAACCAAATGAAAATCTAATACCATTTTCAAAATTTGAAGTTAGCTTGGCATTACTAAATGCATTTAGAAATATGAGTAGGCAAAAAGTTATGAGGGAACACAAGTTTCTAATAGATTTTGTCATTCTATATGAATGTAAGATGGCAACATTACCATATTCTTACATGACATTTACCATATACAGAGCTTTAATAGGTTATTATGCCTAATTTAGCAAGATCGAAATTAACAACTGTCACAATCCTAAAAGAAGCCTCCAAGGATTAACTTAAAGTTATCATACCACGTATGCACCTATAATATGATAACCATCTTGTAAGTCAGAATTTGCAAGACTTTACCTGAATCATTACTTTGCAAATTTCTAATATATAATTACATTTGTGATAAATAAAGAAAATTTAATTTCCTACAGTCCACCAAAATCATAGAAAATCAGTATCCCTCAACAAATAATAAAATAGAATAGGCCATCTATATTTTACAAGTTTTAAACTATTTTAGAACTAATCTAATCCATAATCTAAACTTGTTTTACATGAAACAAAATCTGAACTAACTATACTATCTATTTAATTCTTATTTCAAATTTGGCTCCCATCTTCAAGGAATCATCTCCAAACAGTCTTAGCCCATTCCTGATACTTTAGCTATTCCTGTACAAAAACTATAGGGGTGTGAGCTAATCCACAGTTTAGTGAATAACAAAATCAAACCGCACATCAAACAAATATATTTAATAATCATATGCAATGCAACACTAAACCATATGAAATGCATAGTTTAGATAACCAAAATCCAAACCAATGAAGATTTACTCCCTCTTTTGGGGACTGAAGAACCAGCTCAAGTCATTTACGCTCAGGAAAAACTAAGAACTAAGGAAACGAGAATCTTCTCAACTCATTGTTGTTTACACACTCACATATATATAACACAACCTCAACTTCACCTTAGAAAAAAATAAGGAAGGAGGATTCTTTTGAAACTCTTTTGTTACTGATATACATATATTACTATATACTACTTCACCTTAAAACCTCATAAACTCCCTAAGTACTAACATCTCCTAGGCCAATACCCGCACAGACGATGTCTTTGGTGCCTTTTTAGTTCCTGGGATACAGACAACCCTATGGCATCCAATTAGAGAAACAGATCCATCGACAGCTTATGACTCCCACAGAATCAAGATGCTAGCACGTGACGTAAACACTATGCTACTGCAAGTATGTTGTCGTGCAATGCATGATTATTTAATTAACTAGTCAGATAGTGTTAAGTCCATTTATTAGAGCGACCAATCAATTAACATACACTCATCAGCAATCACAACTCAATGATTACAAGCAATATGTGATCTCTTTTAAATTAGTGAGTTATCAACCAAAACAATCACCAAACAGCACATGAGTACCCAATTCCCCATGCATAATCAATTAAGTTTATAGTAATACATGTGCAACTAAATTACAAGTGCAAACAATGTGATAAGGTTAATGTTATCCACCTGACATCTAAGCTAGGTTAGAGAAAACTCCTAGAGAAACCAAAGATTAAGTTGCTCCTCCCTATGAAAAAAAAATAGCATTCGTTCATCACTTTTCGTACTCTGTTCTTTATTGAATTTTAGTATTCAAACTCATTTCTAGTTCATTAGTTTATACTTGATTGAAACGTAGATTCATATTAAATCTATTTGATGAGACATTAAGTGGGAACTCAGCCATGGCTGTAGAAATTGCCCTACCAAGATACGAACAATTCTCCATTATCTATCAAATTATTTCTTTTCTTCTGTTTACTATTATCTATATAAAGACGTCACTATTCTTTATCATTTGCTACGTATCTCCATAATTTATTAACTTATTCGAAAAACTTATTTTATTAAACATATGTTAGAAACAAACTATTCCCTTTACTAAATATAATATAACCAATCATATCACAATATATTTCTCTAAGACATATACAAGTTTTAAGTCTATTTTAACTTAACTTAACCAAGTTGATTAAAATTAGTCAATCTAGTTCATTTTAGTTTAGTCAAATTTGTTTGGCCAAGTAGAGCTTAGGCATATTACTAATATGTCCATGATTCATATCAATTTAGGTTTATGTTAACTTAATCTTAGCCAAGTTGATTTAAATTAGTCATTTAATATAATTACTAAGTCACATTCAATTATCTCACTATCATTATCATATATCTAGTAGGATTTTAGCTAATCTAAGTATATCCATTTTAAATCAAGCTCACTTTACATTTAAAATCCATATTAAACTTTATTTATAGTCATTCATTCCCTTAAAACATTATTACATATATCCTATAGGATTTTAACCAGTCTATTTCATTTTAGCTTGTTTAGAATCATTAAGTCAAATTGGACTTAGGTTGATTACTAAGTTCATTCTTACAGCTAAGTGTTGTAAACTTATATTATAAATCATTTAACCTATTGATCTTTAAGAGATTATAGAAGGCTATTCTCAACTATCTACATCTAACATAGAAGAATAGGGCTTGATTCAAGTGAACTTGACAAAAGAAAGAAGAAATAAAGATGATTACATGGTCCATATGCCCCGTAGCAAGGGTGATGGTGCGAAAAATTGAAAACAAGATCCATTATGCCTTCTGCCATACCCCGTATCAAAGGGCATATGGATCATATTTGATAACAAAGGGTGCTCGCCCTCTACTACGCCCCGTATCAAAGGACGTATGGAGCACACACTAGGAACAGAGAGCCCTACTCCTCTTGCCATGCCCCGTATCAAAGGGAGTATGGATCATCATGCCCTTTGCTACGCCACATACCAAGGGGCATATCAACCCATAATTGGACATAGAATGTGCCGCACCCATTGCTACGGGGCGTGGTGAAGGGTTTATGAAAATTTCATTACTTGTATCATAATTTCAAACTTTCACATGTCCTGACTAAGTCTTGTGGTCTTGTTTTTGTCAAATTCACTCCAATATCATCCTACAAGGCTCATATCAAGCTTAAACCCTACTCCTAAACATATTTCCACCATCACATCATCATGATCATTTCATCAACTTCATACATACATAAACAAAAGTTCATCAAATTTAATAAAAACCCTCTCTCTCTCTCTCTATATATATATATACATATATATTAATACTTTAACTCATCATATACAGGCATTTACAACAAACAAAACAAAGAAAGCAACCATAATTACTTGTTTAGTATGCACTAGGAACATGTTCTTACTACTACTACTACTTCTTTCTTAGTTATTGAAGCTTCTACTAGCATACTTCCCACCTCCTGTCTTTTTTTCTAACTTTAATCTATCTTATGATCTTCTCAAAATTGAGATTTTGAGGTGAAATTTGAGAGAAATGAAGAAGAAGAAGAAGAAAAGGAAAGAAAAGAAAATATAAAAGGGGAGAGAAGGAAGAAGGAAAAAGCGGCAACTTGTAGAGGAAGAAAAGGAGAAAAAGAGGTTAAATATTAAAAGATCTTTAAAGGTCTTAAGAATATGAGTTTGATTTAAGCTTTTTAGATTATTATATTAAGTGTTAAAAATAATTAAGGGGAAATTTTACAATATATATATATATAAGTAAAATCGATAGCTTGAATTGAAAATCTAGTTTAGAATTTAATTTTGTAAAACTTAATATTTAGTTTGAGTTCGGGTTTAGAAACTGATATTTTTAAATAAGTAGGTAAACTCAAAATTCATAGGGATTAAAGAGATAGAATTTAGGTTGCAAAGGATTTGAGTATTTTATAAATCTAAGTAATTTAACTTAAGAAATTTAGGTCACTTGTAAATTAAAAGAAAAGGGGTTCAAATTGATGGTTGCAAAAGGATTAGATAATTTAATTATGAAATAAACTAAAGTTTGGGGTTTACAAATTTACTTAAACATTGGAATTAAATTTTTTTCCAAGAGTTTAGAGATTTGAAATTAAAGGAAAACAAGTTTAGTTTGAAATTTACAAAAGATAATAAGATTTGATTTGTTAAAAAGGATTATTATAGCAAATAGGTTAAATAAGGAGAGTGTTTGAAATATCAATTTCAATAAAATCTATTTATTAATTTGATATAGTTATCTATCTGTCTATAACCTATAATTTAAATTTACTTAGTTTAATTAAACTATCTAAGCTTAATTATTAATTACACTATAAATAAACTTTAAGATTAATCATCTATTGGTAGTTGACATTATATATTAATTTTAAATTTTATAAATTAAAATTTTTTTGGTCGTTTTAAGATTTATTCTTTTACTTATGTTTTCATCGCACTAATTTAATTAATTTCCATTAGATTTTGATATTATGTTTCACTTCCATTATAATTTTGAATTATTTGATAATCTATTATTTATTGAGATTATCTATTGCATATATGCATTTATTATTATATCTTCTTGTTGTTTCACGTTGTTTTTTGTTATTATAAGACGTTTGAGAGGTAGTATTATATACAATTGTTTCCATGTTTCATGTTGGTTTATTGCATTTTTTATATGATTACATTGTTTTATTCTTTTATTATATTGATTTGGTATTTCTTATCATTTTTATTTTTTATGAAACATCTTGAGATTTGAATAATTAGATTTAGCATCATTTCTTTATAATTATTTATTTATTCATCATTTATTTGTCTAATTATAAAAAAAGTTATATTTTATAACTTTTATTATTACTATCATCTAATTAAAATCTCATTTTCATTCATTTGTGTATATGTTTCGAAATTTTATCTTTTTTATATTTATGGGGTATTATCAAAAAGTTAGGGAAGAATTTTATCTTGAATTTTTTTGTTTATAATAATCCAAATTTTTAAATGATAAATAAATCATTCGCCTTTTAATTTTCTTAGATAGTAAAAAATTTGAAATCATTTTTGTGACTTTTCTTAGAACTTATATAAAAATTTTATATTATTTACTTAGTGATCATTATATTTGAATTGTATAAATTTGGGTGATTACAACGAGGGTGAGGAGAAACAACCAATTTCAATACGAATGCTTTCATAAGTGACACATAGAGGAGTTTGAGCATAATTCACACATTAACCTTACAATTTTTGAGCTATTAGAGTAAAAGTTGCCTAAATAGCTTGTTTCAACCTTGAAAGTAATCTTCTCTATGGAACGCTATTTGTTTTCTCTCTCCAAAAGTTAAAAATAAGGAAAAGTGACCAAATATTATAGGCACTTGGCAAATAATTTGTTGGTTTACCTATTCATCATAAAATCATTTTCATAAATACCAATTACATAAAAATAATTACCAAAATATCAATGCAAAATCACATGTATAAGATGCAATCTTACATTTTCTATAAATGTCACATGTTTTACATGTGATTTTTGTGATTTCTACAAAAATCGTAACACTTTCGAATTATAGTAAATCACATATTAAAGGTACAATTTCACTTTGCATTTATAGTAAATGGTATATTTAATATACAATGCAATGTACTAAACTTTCAAAATCGCATGTCTTAGATGCGATTTTATATTAGTATTTTTTCTTTTATCAAGTTGGTAGAGATGTATTACACTTGGCACTTGCCATTGATGACAACAGTTAAATCATCCCAATGATTGGCAAACGAAATGGAGTAAGACTCATATTATACTTACCATGAATGAGCTTTGGCCAATAGCCACTCCTCTGCATATATAAGCCTAACTAAGAGAAGTTGGACACGGTAACCCAGTCCAACTCCTCTGCATATATAAGCCTAACTAAGAGAGGTTGGACACGGTAACCCAGTCCAACGATCCCTATTCATAGCTCACTAAGCTAAATCTCTCATGCCATCCTAATTTCCCAATAAATGAGTCAGACTCCACAGCCTTATCACTTAACTCATGAGTCAAGCCCATATTATCATCATCATCATCCTCCTCTTATTTCTTTTCCTACTTAAAATATCAATTTTATCAATAAATTGAAATGGCACCCCAATAAAAGGAAAGGAATGGAAATAATATAAAAACATCTACAACAATCAATTTGGATTGGATTTAAACTATGAACATCTATATATGAGTTCTCTTCCCTGAAACCTCAATTAAATTATGATAATTAATTTCTTTTACAAGTATGATTATAAGTTATAACAAAAACAAATTCAAATTTAGCGAAAGAATGGGAACAAAATTTCTCATTTAGTCAACAGAACTTACTTAGTTGATTGTGAATGATAATACATAGATGATCTCCTCTACTCCATACACATTTTCAAAGTTATCCGCTAAACTCATAAAATTGACTTGGTGTATCTTTCAACAAACAGATACCTAGAAAGTAAGTTAAAAGGCACAAGATCCATATTCCAAACGATGTTGCTAGTGTGATTTTTGCATCCACTGCATTCCATGGACATGATGATTGAATATTTTTTTTTTCAACTTATCCAATTAATATAAAAACTAATGCACTCATATTATGGCTAAATTGTTTAAAATCCTAATTTACGGTTCTTGTTTCTTAATTGAAATGGTAAGGTCACCTGTAATTTAAGAGTGAGATCTACTATAGGATTACTTTTTTTGATGTGTGGATTAAATGTATAATGTTAAGTAGAGTACTTACAATAATTGATTTATATATACACACACACATATATAATGTTTAAGTGAAATAATTTTATGATGGTTTGATAGAAGCGATCTTGGCAATTCACTTGTTGATAAACGTGTAATTTTGCACATTTATCTCCATTTAAATGGCACATTTCTATGCACTTTGTTGAGCTTTCATTGTACAATTCACTCAAAAAGTGCTAAATTAAGCATCTTGGATCATTTGCCATAAAGTTAGAAAAAGGGATGGGAATAAATGCAATTTGAAACAACATTTTGTGTTTAAAAGTTGAATTGTATTGATTTAAAGAAAGAGCATTCAAACCATTTTACTTTTGAGTTACCAATCTATAAGTTATGAATCCTTTGTGAATAATTTATGTATATTGTTTTTTTTTAACTCTATTAAAGTCGAAAAATGTTTTGTTAAGCATGGAATCTCATAGCTTTCCAAAATGTCCATGGCAGCTCCCTAGAATGTTTTTTATTGCAATTAAGATGCTATTGCAAGTGGTGTAAGGACATAGTAGAACTTAGATAAATGCCAGTGATTTAGAGTTAAGCTATAACTAAAAATTAATTAATGATTGATGAGGACTGCCTAATGCAATTAATCCTAGTCTCTCTATTAGAAGTGATGTCACATGTGCAACAACCTTTGCTTTTATTAGAGTGCTCGCTGATGTGGCTAGATGCAGTAGCAACATGAGAAAAGAGCAAATAATGTACCTTTAAGTGTAGACTCACAATTAGCAAATGGAGCACCCTCTGCAGCCCATTGGCACACTTGTATCAAGCAGAACCGAGTGCCCCCAAGGTATTGTCTAAGTACCCAAGTTAAACAAAAATTAATCTGTTTGTTAATAGTAATTTCACCTTATGCATCAATCCACTAATCAAGCTTTAAGTCGAGGATTCTATCTTTCACACACGTATGTTCCACTACATCTAATGGAAATAGATGTCTTTGGTCTCAATTCACTCTTATCAATCCATTTAGCTAACCACAAGCAATTTACTAAGCTTCAGAACCTACTTACAATCTATGAAATCCACTAACTCAAAACTAAACACTAAGTCTAATATAAACTGATTAAATAACCAAAGTTATAGTATGCTAGGATAAAAATTGTAGGACAAGGTGTATGAGGAAGTAAGATGTTCAATATATAGCACTTTGTTTTTCTAAGTGTGATGATCTTCTCATATCTTCTGAAAAAATCAAACACCTTGAAATTTATTTGTTGCTTCTCACTAGCTAGATGTTGATTAAGGATGAATCTTGATTCAAGTTGTAAATTTATACTTTAAAACTTTTTATAGTTAAATATACAAATTGACACTTATAATTTGGGAAAAATGAAGCATGAGTCTATTAACTTTTAAAAAAATTACACTAGCACAAATTATACAAAAATAATTTCAAAAATAACAAGGTAAAATCATATCTAAGTCATCTTAATGAATAGTTTGTACAAAATGTAATTTAACAAAACTTTTATAGTACTAAATCATATTAAAAAGGAGTGATTCACTGTTTTCTATAATGAATTGCATATGGTACGTGCGATTTATGTCTATACTTAATTTGTAATGGTATTTTGATAATTATTTTTACATAATTTATATTTATGTAATTTTTATTTAAATAAATTAGAAATAATACAATTCCTCTTATGAGTAGATAGAGTTCTTGAGAATAATTTATATGCACGAGCCTCTAAATAGTAAATACCTAATTGAAAATTTTAGATCATTCTTAAATTTAAATAATTGAAATGAATGTTGTAATTAATACTCTAACGAAAATATTCAATACGTGTACCTACATAATTATCACAATTTAGAATATAGTAAGACAACCCATAGGTCCCACTTTCCTTCAAAAGAAATAATCGACACCACCTTGCCTCCCCATGCAAGAAACTTCATCTCCCACCTCTTTTGAGATTCTACACATTGCCAAGTCAATCCTGACAAATGTGAAAAATCCCATTCTCCTTCTCTCTTTCTCTGTCCCTACCCACCTTCCTCCCCCGACCGTGCATGTCTAATTCTAACTTACTGCAAGTTCCACTACTATTTATAAATCTGTGAGAAACATAAGAGACTTCATATTATATATACACATGAACAAGTTCTTTTCAAGTTTCTCCCATCATTTTCCTAGTCTTTTGGGCAAACAAAACTGACCTTTCCATGGTGAGTCTTAAAGCAGGCACTAGACCACCATGGGTTGGTTTAGGAGCAGCTGTTTGGGTCCAAATAGCATCTGGAAACGCTTACTGTTTTCCTCTATATTCCCACTCTTTGAAATCGGTTCTTGGGTTCAACCAACACCAACTCACCTTGCTTGGTGTTGCTAATGATATTGGAGAGAATTTTGGCATTTTCCCTGGTGTTGTGTGTAATAAGTTTCCTCCTTGGGTTGTTCTTCTGATCGGTGCTTTTGCATGTTTCTTTGGATATGGTGTTCTCTGGCTTTCGCTCACACGTACCATCCAATCCATGCCTTATTGGCTGGTAAGTCATCCAAGTCTTTTCAATAATTCGACTCATTAAAAGGCATGTTTCTTCACGAATTCTTGTTTCATAAGTTATAAATTACACCGGAAACTTTCCCGTGTAATCTGGTATATGCGTGTGTGTGTATTCATTTTCACTCACCGTATGATTGAAGCGTACTTCAAAGGTAATTTTCTTGGTGATTCATGTTACCTGGACAATGCGTGGTCTAGAAGAAATAATTTTATTGCCAGGGTAGACTTCGATCTTGTATAATCGAGATCTGTGGAATTTTTCATCAGACGTGTTCATAAAGAAACATATGGTTGAGAATTCTTCTTTTCTCGATGATCTAGGAGTAGGAAACCATATGACTGGTTATTTTTGTTTGTGAAACACGACTTTTCTTTTATTTATATGTCTACAATGTTGACGCATACCAAACAGTGAAACGTAGCTTCGGTTTTCTTATAGTCCAGGCAGTTTAATATAGTATTTTGAATATTCTTCCTAGAGGCCAATATATATATATTCCCACATTGAGCTGATAAGAATCTTAGTGCTTAAGAATCATCTAAGTAATTTCATCAGCAATATCTTACCCTCTTTGAATTTTTTGCTTTTCTTAATGTTATTATCCCTGATTAACAAGTATAAGAAAGGGGCATCCAATTGGGGGTTGTCATCATATTTAGACTTTGATACAAACTTCAATTTGTAGTTATTAAGTATAATTGCATAGTTTTTTTGCTTTATTTTATTTACCAATATATGTTTGTGAAGGCTTATTATTTGATAGAGCTTGCCAAATTTAGTATTCCAAATGTTTTTCATCCTTTAATATGTTTTAGGAAATTAGAAAGTAGAGGACAATGTATATACATATGAAGGAATGGAAAGATCACTTGAAATTAAGTGGGGGCACCGATTGTAGCCTCAAAAAGTTGATTTACGCAATAAATTGAATTTTCAATGATATCTAATTGCATTTTCCGGTAAAGTTCATATACTAAATTCGACAATAACCCCTCTAAGAAACAAGCCATAAAATAGCTAAGACTATAAGCTTTCCAGTGGCTTTTATGGTTAAATGAACTTGAAAATACAGAGCCAAGCCAAGATATACATTGGACATTTCTCCAATTATTGTTAAGGCTATTTATCTTGGATATGGGAAGAAATCTAGAAATTGGTGATAAGAAATGCATAAATTAACCTGGCAATTTATTCAATAGGCGTGTTATATGCGCAAGTTTTGCATACATATAACTACGTAGATTGTTATCACCTGTTTAAATTCAGCACAGAGTCATAATCTATCAATTTCACCGGGTAGGCAGTAGCACATGTTGCATGTACTCCCTCAAATTCCTAGTAGGATCACTGGTCAATTTCTTTAACGGAGCATGATATTTCTGCAGTTATGGTTTGCCATTGGCATTGCCACAAATAGCTGCGCATGGTTCGCCACAGCTGTTCTTGTAACAAACATGAGAAATTTCCCTCTAAGCCGAGGCACAGTTGCAGGAATTCTCAAAGGCTATGGCGGTATAAGTGCTGCTGTGTTCACTAATATCTATAGCGTGCTACTCCATCACTCCTCTTCCAAGCTTCTTTTGTTTCTTTCATTAGGAATCCCTTTCCTCTGCTTCATCATGATGTATTTGGTGAGACCCTGTACTCCTGCTTCTGGGTGAAGACTCTAAAGAACGAGGCCATTTTATTTTTATACAAGGAGCAAGCGCTGTTCTTGGCATTTATGTTTTGACAACTACAATATTGGGTGATATCCTTAAGCTGACTGGTCCAGTCTCTTATACCATTGCTTTTACTATGATTGTCCTCCTTATGGCACCCCTTGCAGTTCCAGCGAAGATGACATTGCTTAAATCAGGGCTGCTTGAAAGACCATCAGTCTGTACAGGCAGCTTGGATCAAGAGGAAAACATAGAGAAAACCGAACCACTGCTGACTTCCTCATCCTCAACAAAATTGCTTGGAAGTTTTAACGAGGGTGAGGCTGATGAAGTGTCTGAGGTTGACATACTCCTGGCTGAGGGTGAGGGTGCAGTGAAGAAAAAAAGGAGGCCTAAAAGAGGGGAAGATTTTAAGTTCACCGAAGCGCTTATCAAGGCTGATTTCTGGCTTCTGTTCCTGGTTTACTTTGTTGGAGTTGGCTCTGGGGTTACCGTCCTCAATAACTTGGCTCAAATCGGGATAGCACAAGGTGTGAATGATACTACCATTCTGCTGTCTCTGTTCAGCTTCGGCAACTTCATGGGCCGTCTAGGTGGAGGTGTTGTTTCCGAGCATTTTGTCAGGTACGTATGACTAGATTCCTTTTCCTGGCTACCTTATTGCTACGCAATAGATGGCCGGTTGAATGCCCACTTTCTGAATTACATGCTGCCCTTTGTTTTTGCATAAATGTCCATTTAAAGACCAGACTTCATGGCAATTTTCTTCACAGGTCAAGAATGATGCCACGTACAGTTTGGATGGCATGGACCCAAGTAGTTATGATCATCACGTACCTTCTTTTCGCATCGGCTATAGATGGAACCCTGTATGCCGCGACTGCTTTGCTGGGGATTTGTTATGGTGTTCAATTCTCTGTAATGATACCAACAGTCTCAGAGCTATTTGGTCTAAAGCATTTTGGGCTATTTTACAACTTCATGTCGCTGGGGAATCCAATCGGCGCATTTCTTTTCTCGGACTCTTGGCAGGGTACATATATGATAATGAAGCAGCTAAGCAGCATGGATTGGATATCCTTACATCAAGCATCTCATGCTTGGGTCCAAATTGCTTTAGGCTCACCTTCCTCATCTTGGCCGGTGTCTGTGGGTTTGGAGCATTCTTGAGCGTGATCCTATCAATCAGAATCAAACCCGTTTATCAGACACTTTATGGTGGGGGCTCATTCAGGTTGCAGCGAAGTTCTATGCATTAAGATGATTGGATGGCTAGGTCACCTGAGCCTCAAGAATTTTGCATAGAACAGGCATTTAGGTGTTCCATCACTGGCCTAGGCAGCAAACATTTCCAGTACCTCGTTTGTTGACACTTTTCAGTGCATTTAGCACTACCTTCGGTAACCATACATAGACAGTGCAAGAAATAGGCGTTGTCTCTGGATTGGAAGAGGAGAAAGCACTACACACACACACACACAGAGATACGGTATCAAAATCTCACCTGTGGAAATTTGTAATTTATCAGAAAGTTTGTACGGAATTTTTCGTTTGCACCTTTCAACTTTTTTTTTTTTTTTTCCCCACCCCTTCTGAGGAGTTCTTGAGTACATTGGAAGAGAAGGGATTCAAGCTTGGTCTAGAAAACCAATCAAGTGCCATCCTATGTTGCAGTGTTGAAGTTTGTTGTTAGTTGTTTATCTTTTTGGGAAAAAAAATGCCAGAGCAACTTCGAGGGTACCATTTTGAGTATTTGATGAAACAATATGTAACTACTGTCCTGTAAGTTAGTTATCTAGAATCTACTGAAACTGATTTTTGATATGGTCTCATAAAAGGATTAAGGTATTTCTGGAACTAGATCGACTCGTGGTCGGGATGGAAATTTTCTCGGCTTAATACATCCTTAGTCAGCACAGTATCTGTTTGAATACTAGATTTAGTATCATTTTGGTTTTGTTTTTAAATTAAATCGATAATGAACTGATACTGAGCCGACATAAATATAATATCGATGAAAAACTAATAATTTTACTCATAAACTAGCTAAATCAAAAAATCAGATAAAAATCCGGCAATCCAAACAGCTAATGGCTGCACGACTACAATCTTATTGTCAATCTATACGACAACTTTTTACGATTAATACGTGCCTTAGCATGAGTGGACTTCCAGTTATAGCCAAAATTAAATTACAGTCGGATCGTGAGTGGTGTAGCCAGGAGGAATTCATTTTAAGAATACATGTCCTTGCAACTCTAATTCAACCAGAATTGGATTGAATATAATTATCTGATACGTGACTATTTTCTCGGGAAAAAAAAAAACAAATAAGGAAATTGCGATGTAATTAAAAGTTAGGTAAATATAATCATTACTTAGAGACGAGGATACTAATCCTTTTTATTGGACCTTCGGACTACCCATAATTCCCATTTCGCTGTTAAAAGTTAAGTCAGCCACGTACGAATTATGTAAGCTTGACTCACAATCAAGTCAAACTTGAGCTGTATTAATAAATGAGCCAAGCTTAATTTTAAAATAAAACTTATTTATCTAAACGAACCAATCTCGAACTCCAAATTGAACTCTCAAGTCAAACTCATAAACAATCTCATTTATAGTCAATCACAAGCTCACGAGTAAGCTAGTGATCAAACTTGTTAACGGGCTTGTGAGTTATATATTTGTAATATATTATATATAAGTATAAAATTATGTTTAACTAATCTCTATCATACACGCACACACACATATGTAAATATACATGTACATATATTTTGCAGCCATAATCTATTACATGTAGATTTGAAAAATATTAAGATATAAAAAATTTTTAATGGTAAACAAGTTAAGTTCAATCTTGAAATAAAAATCGTTTATTTAAACAAGTCAAACCCAAAACTTTAATTTCAAATGTAATTAACAATCATATAACTATCAAAAGTGAGTGACTGCTCATTAGAATTATTATAGTCTGAATATCACTTATGTACAATAGCTTCGATAGCAATGGCTAGATCTACTACTACCAAATCCATTAAGTATAAGAGAGCAAATGATAACATAGCAATAAGCATTGGAACACTACTAGGAAATATGGTCTGAAATAGACATCGGCACGGGAGCGGTTTCGAACCGCGAACCGTCCCCAATGGTTTCGTACCTGGGAACCGCCCTGTCGAGGACAGTTAAGAACCGCCAGAGGACCCCCGGAACAGACAGGTCCTAGCAATTCGTCCACGTGGAACCAGCGGTTCCACCGGTTTCGACCCGCAAAAAAAATACAAAAAAAAAAAAAACAAACAAACAACCATGCACACATAGGACATTATGAATTTTGGGATTTTTTTTTTTTTTTTTGGGGGGGGGGGGGGGGGGGGGGGGGTCGGTTTGAATGAAAAAATAAAAAACTTGGTTCACGGTTCATATGAACCGGAATCGTCAAAACCGACGGTTCCGTGGAACCGTGAACCGTCCCGGCTCTGGCGGTTCCGGATTCGGTTCCGCAACCGACCAGAACGGTACCGATGTCTAGTCCGAAAAATCCATTATAAGATTGGAATTTTCTTTTATAGTGAAAATGTTGCAAAGCACAAAGAGTCCTACTCAGTCTAATCTCGATTTGTAATCAATTGAGCATAAACTTAAATAAAACTCGTTTATTTAAACGAACCATACACGAATCTAAAGTTTTAGGCTAGATAAAAAGTCGAATTTGGCTTGTTCCTAATCTTAAAAAACTCAACCGGCTCATTTGAAGCCTCAAGTGAGAGGCTTCAAATGACTAGTGAGAGTGAAAGCATGCCCTTAAAAGTACAAGTTTGTTCACCATTGGCAATTTTGGCACATTTTTTCCTTAAGAAACTTTATATGGATAATTAAAAAAAATGATATGGTAAAAATGTCACAATCAGCTAATATTCTCTTCCCATTTCCCTCTTGCCCATATTTGGAAATCAGGTTCCGTTTAACTAAACCAAGATAAGGGGCTCATATTTAGATAGAAAGGTATAACATATAGCTTCCCCTAAACTAGAATCCAAAATTAAGACCTTGAGCACAACGAGCCTCAATGTTAGAAGCATTCAATTCAAATAATAAACCCCAAAAAGGAAGAAAAATCAGGGGCAAGAACAACAATACCCAACCGGTTTGAATTATAATATATATATATATATATATATATTATAATTTCCCATTTTTTAATTCAAGAATATAAAATTCCAAGACAGACTTCCTAGCATCAGGACATAGAAAGGACTACTTAAGACAACATCGCACATGTCTCTATTGTAAGGAAAATGGAATGTGAAAGGAGAAGATTCCCTCGTCCAAAGGGAACCCAATTTGGGTATATGTGGGGGGCCAAAAAGTCATGAATACACTTCCTCCAACAACCTATGACCTATCAGATTGGCTTTCTTTGAAGTACTTTCATCCTCGTCCTTGATAGGAAAATTGCAGCACTCTTGGAAGATTTCGCAATTCATATATCTACTAGAAGTCTAGGACTGGGAGAAAAAATATAAAACCAAAAATTGCACCAAACCACATAAAAATTCAGCTTGTCTCACTTTGTTTCTGAAGGATCTGACTTTTATAAGCTTGCTGCATAAGATTATGGAGTGAATATTTATTCTCAAATCACCATGAGCTCTTATACCAAATGCTTTTTTTTTTTTTTTAAGGACAAAATGCTCACAAGAAAATTGGAAGACGAAAAAAGCACGTCCGAAAGAGGATAGTTCATTTCATGTGGTAAAACGCCTTCATCCACCTAAACTGTTAAGGAAGAATAATTAACGGTTTAGGATATTAAAGGTACGAAGATCCAAATGCTCATTGAAGGACATAGCCTCCAGGGCATTATAAATGCTTACCATAGGGAATAATTGACGTATACACCTTGTATCATTCTTGATGGAGGCTCGACATATCGTATGAGTATATGATCAAGATCCAATAAGGAAAATTATCCTTATCAGTGTACAGGAATTTTACAATGTGTTGAATGCCATACCTGCTCAACAACATGGAAATTTTTGTCACAAATTTGCCAAAATAGCCTCAGTGTAATCTTCGTTTGACCAGGAGAATGTCAGTGATTCAAAAGCTCAAAAGGAAAAGCCAAAGCCTTGCCAAAATCAGGCCAAAGCGAGTCACAGGCTTTCCAAGGCTTCGCAATTTGGGTGCCTCCTCACTTACAACCCGTTCTTTTCCTTTATGGTACTCACAATTTGGATTTTCTAAGAAAAGAGTTATGAAATGGAGGCATCAATGAAGAACAAAACTAATACTGCAAAACCTGGAAAAGGGTAACATCTATGTACAGCAATGAGACGTTAAATCTTAAAAAGTATAAGCTCAAACCTTGAAAAAATATCATTTTACAAGGCTTACGCGACCAATGTGCTCCGCCAGAGCATCCCTTACCCTTTTCCCATCCTCATCCACTTCTCCATCAAAAACAGGAAGCTCCTCCTTCGAGCATTCTACACTGTCCCCCAGAATCTCCTCACCACAATTTATCAGAAAATTATGCAACAAACAACCTGCAATTATCACAAATGGGAAGAACTCCATGCACTCTTCCTTCCACCTCTTTGCCAATAATTTCCACCGGGACCTCAACCCCACGAACGCCTTATCGATCAACCGCATTGCACGACTATGAATAGCATTAAATTCCTTCTCCATTGAACTGAAACTATCCTCTTCATTTACTCTAGAGTAAGGTGTCAAAAGCCATGGCAACAAAGGAAAACAACCATCCCCTAACACGTACTGCGGAACCGAACCACCATAGGAAAGCTCATATTCGGGGCCATTCATCAACTCCCTCGATACCTCAACACTTGAAAACAGCTTTGTCTTACGTAAAACCGAATCCGGCCTTAACGTACCTGGCCAACCGGCAGAAACATCCAAAAGCCTACCTTCAGAATCCACTATCGCCTGAACTAAAATCGACCCGTTTTTCCCCAATATATTATTACCATAAATCCGAAACCTTTCCATCCCTAAAACTCCACAACAATTCGGCAACGAATTTAATCCAAACCCTCCTATAACCCTATTCCTAGACTTATCAGAATAAAACTCAAACAAATGACTCAAATTCTCATTAATTACCTTACACACAGTGAAGAAGCAACGGCATGCAAGGGCCTGATCGATACCGAACCGCCTCGATACGATATCGTAAGACGCGGCATGCGCGAGGCGGTACAGGAAGGCGCCAAGGGCGAAATCGGGAGGAGTTGACGGGAGTAAGGGACGAAGAGAAGGGGAGAGAAGGTGGAGTAAAAGAGAGAAAGTGGTTTTGGACATGAGGAAGAAGTGAGTCCATCTTGGGTCGTGAGGGTGGGAGATAGTGGCAGAGAGGAGGCGGTGAAACCAAGAGTGAGATGGTGGCAGTGGTGATGGTGGTGGTGGTGGTGGTGGTGGTGGTGGTGGTAGGAGGGGTGTTGGGTGTTTAAGGGAGGAGAGAGAGAAGCTGGCCTTGGAGATGAGGGACTCGATGGTGGTGAGCTGGGATGGGTGAAGGTAGAGGTCGTGGTGGTCGACGAAGGAGTGGACGGCGGAGGTCGCGGTTGTGAGGAGAGAGAGGAGTTCTGGGGTTATGTGTTTGTTGGGTTTGGGCTTGCGTTTGGATCTGGCTTGCGAAGAGTGTTTTGGGTGGCAGTCGCGGTGGGGGCGGTGGTTCTTTGGGCTCTTCTGGCGGCAGTCATCGGTGGCGAGGAAGGTCAGTAAGCTAACACTTCCAATTGTTCTCGTTTCTAACGTTCTCCTTTCTTCCAATAATGCTACGAAGTGCGACGCATATTTACGTATATCTTAACTCTAGACATTAATTTTTTTTATAATTCGACCATAAGATTAGATTTTTGGTATTTTTCCTTTTCCTTTTTTTTTTTTTTTTTGAAGGAAAGCTTAACATTTATTCATTAACTTCGATCAACTTATCGTCTTATCCCCCTGCATAGAACAACATAAGGAAAAGTAAGATAAACTCTTGGCTATGTAATGGCAAGCCCTGTACTAAATCCAGAGAATCAACGACTAGAAAAACAATGCTTTTTTATCAGGACCAAAGCTTCATGAATGCTCCACAATTCAACTTCTAACAAATAACCACTGGCAAATTCTAATTGAAAAGCCCCATAGAAGTTTCCCCCCAGTCCTACAAACACACAGATTTGTTACTGTCTTCATTAACCCCACCATTACAATTAACTTTTATTCATTAATCCTATTTCTTTCGCACCATGACCATGGTTTCATTGGCTTCTTCCTCTTAGATCTTGAAAGCCTAGAGTTTATCTTGATAAAAATTTTTAAAATCCAACCTAAAGAGTCTGAAAACTTCACTTGATTATTATAACTCCTTAACTATTGTTTAATTTTCCAATGATTCTCCAACAAATGCTCAACGGTTTCTTGTTTTCTCACATACATTACATTTGTGTCGACACCTCTTTTGCTAAGGTTAAATTTTAAAAGAAATTGCTCGATCAAGTAAACGCCACACAAGCATTATAATTTTTGGAAAAGTAGGAACTTTCAAGACCCTTTTTCAAATCCTATACTCCATGTTCTTAGAATTTTTGCTCTGAAGCATATCATATACCTCCCTTAAAGAAATCTCACTTCTGTTCATCCCCATCATCTTCATGCTCCTTAAGAGAAATGTTGCCTAACATGTCTTTAATATTTTCATCTAAAAGGTACCTTAGCTTCTCTTCATCTCATGCAAATAACCCTCTCCAAACCAGCTGCAAGAATAAGTTATTTTATCTGGTTCTTCAATTAGAAGTCCTTGAAGAAATGACCAAACAAGACCCATTCTATTCCACATATCCATCCCAAAACAAGATATTTCTTCTACTTCTTGACAATACAATCAAACTCTCAATTAGAGGTGGGCAAAAAAAACCAATCGAACCAATCTAAAACGAAAATATGATTTTTTTTAATGGTTTGGTTTAAAAATTTTCCAATCCAAACCAATCCGTAATTTTATGGTATGGTTTGGAATGAAAACCAAACAAATCCATAAAACCGAATCAAACCGTTTTAGAAAAATATAATAATATTTTACTATATGTTCATATGATTTTTTCATTTGATATTTATTATTTAGTGAATATTGATTAAAATCAACTTGGTCATTTTTAATTTCTTTTAGGCTTATGATATGTATTTTTTTGTTGATGATGAACTATTGTTTTTCTTTAATAGCTTTAACTTTATAAAGTATGAAATTTATTTATTTAATTATAAACTCTTATTATATATTAATTGTTTAATATAATTTGTCAACAAATCATGTTATTCGTTGATGAATTTTATTGATAGATGATTTTTTATTTTAGCTAAATTTATTGGTCGATAATTAACTTGATTGATCTATTAAAAATTAAAAATTATAACTTAATATGTATTGGTTAATGAATGTATTTTATCGGTGGATAACTAATTTTATAGAGAATATAGATTAAATTTATGATGAATTCATAAAGTATTTTATCGTGGTTTGTAATATAAACTTTGTAAAATGATATAAATATTTAAGTATCTACACAAATGTAAAAAAACTAGAATAAAAAAAATTTAAGTAGATTTTTTATTTAATTTGTAATCCAAACCAAACCGAACCGAACCATTATTTAATAGTCTAAAAAATTTCTAATCCGAACCAAACCGTTACTTAATGGTTTGGTTTAGAATGGAAAAGAAAAAAAAAACAAACCATAAATTATGGTTTGGTTTGGTTTGGTTTTAGAAAAAACCGAACCAAACCGGTCCGTTCCCACCCCTACTCTCAATTAGCCTTTTTTTTTTTTACACATTCTAATATTCATAATAGCTTTTATCCTCGTCTTTTCCCAGTTTCCTTCTCTCTAAACTTATATTTTCTTCTAATCAATGTAGTTTAAAGAAGAATTCCTATTCTAACCCTCATGCTAACTTAATTAAACATACTTTATTCAGATCACCTAGATCTATAAGTTTTAAACTCTCATGCTTCCTCCCTTTTTTCACCTTGTCCTATGATATCTAGTGGATTTTCTTTCCATCATAAATAAATCCCTAAAGAAATCCCTTAGTTACCTTCTCCAACTTATTAATTGTCTCTTTAAAAGTGGAATTAACTAGGAACAATACTTCACAACTCCCTTAAAAACATAACCAATTTGTCCTTCCATACATAGTAGCTTAACTTTCCACCTAATCAACTTCCTATTAACTTTCAAAAAACTTGGTCATTCACACCTTATATTCACCTCCTCAACTCATCTTACCCATACAAAATCAAGTTTGTTCGCTCAAAAGTAACTCTCATAAGAACCAAGCTCTTTAACTTAGAGGGTATCTCCCACGCTCAGAAGGTGACTCCCATATAAATTGAGTTTTCTAGCTTGGAGGGTACTCCTAAGCATAACTAAAGGAAACTCCCACAAAACTCTCATAAGAACTGAGCTTTTCAGCTCGAAGGATAAGTCTTAAGTATAGCTAAGGGTAACTCTCATAGAAAACCAAGTTCCTCGGTTCAAAGGGTAACTGCTAAGCAAAACTAAAGGTAACTCCCATAGAAACATATCTCTTCAGTTCGAAGGGTAGGTTCTAAGCACAACTAAGGTAACTCCCATAAAAACCAAGCTCCTCAACTCGAAGGGTAGCTCCTAAATGAAGATGAAGGCAATGCCCACACAAGTTGTGCCTTATAGCTTAGAGGATCACTCCTAAATGAAGATACAACACTCTTCAGTGTGCAAGGGAAACCTTGTCACATGGAACCTAGCCTTGCAACTAATCACTCACATACATATTAAAAAGAAAAACCCAAGCTCTACTACTCAAAATGTTAACAAAACATTAATTCTCACTTACTTGGAATGATGCATTTTTATTTGAGCAATTCATTAATGTTCAAAACGTTTGCATCAATTTTTTTTCCCTTAAATTTCTTAGTAGCAATTCTTCGCATTAAATGGGTGAATAGGTATAAGGTAGATTGAATATGAAGTTTTACTAGGACAGATAAAATCTGTGTCAAAATTATACGGCAGAATTCTTTGATAAATACGCAGTATTGAATTATTGGATTTCTATGTTTTGTGATTTTTATAGAATAAAAGATATGAGCAATCCATCTTCTCGAATATGACGTACAAAGAGAAGAATCAAACTAGTTTTTTCACTCAATTGATATAACATGTGATTAATAGAAACAATAAGAATAATCTTGAGAAAGACTCAATATTACTTAATAAGGTTTTTTGAAACAATTCCAAGAAAGCCAACAAAGGTTATTGATCACAATTAATGTCTAAAAATAAGTGGCTAATGCTAAGACAGCCCTAATGACCCTTATATACTCCCACAATTTGAATAAGAGTAATAACAGAACATAAAAGCCAAAATAATATAAATGGGAATTCAAAAATAAGCAATTGAAATAGGACATGAAAAACGCTACTCCACGTGATCATGCGTCGTGAGTATCCTCCATTATTCGATCAATCGAGTCTTCAAATAGGTTGAATACATTAGCATAGTGTATGCACCAGCTTAAGTATAGCCATACCAAGGGTAGTATTCTCAACTGTCACACACTCGAACTTCAAAACGAGCTATGACACAACCATGGACCTAGGCACTACTGTGGGAAAGGCCATGCCACCTCTATCTTCAATTTTCTACGTAAACAACGTATACACATCTTATATATGGTATATTTTCATGTAAGGTCTTAGACATAGGTTTAGGATGGTTATGTATACGTCTGTGACTTTCTTTGTTTACTTAATTTCAACTATTGTTATTGCCATGGGTGTGTTCTTTAAATTTGATGAGTCTTCCTTTATATTTTTTCTTTCCTCCACATTCAAATACATTAGCTCATGCCCTATAGCAAAGTACTTCAAATAGCCTTGCAAACACTTCATCTCATCTTCATTCAACTCATCAATTATGATTCAATAAGTTAAGTTCATCAATTCCCTAACTCTAGATTGAGTTATCGGTCCAATTGAATCATGATCCCTATTATCTCCCCTAGGTTCATGAAGATTTGCCCTCAAATCTTTGATAGCAGCCTTGACTGGATCAAAGACAAACCTACAAAACTCAAAAGTAGTTAAGTAATAATTTCCAACCAAATTTAGCTCATGAATAACCTCCAATACTTGGTCCACAAATCCTCTCTACAATAATAACTCCTAAAGCATTTTGACATTGACTTCAAGCATTCTTAGCACTCTCAACTATACTATACCATAATCGATGCCAATAATCAAAGGTTTTCCCAATAATTCATACCACTCATCATGAACTCGATCAATCCATGTCTCATGAACACTATAACAAATATTCAACAAATACATCTCCTATTTAAAGTGTTTATCACTCAAAACTTTGCACTTATCTATGTTACTAAAATTGGTTCTAGCTAATCTTCCTAGAATAAATCATAATAGAACCTAGTTCTTTTCCACACAATATTAAAAACCACTTTAGTCACCACATGTCCATTCCCCATATCCAACTGAAAATCATAACCGATTTCATCAATATATATACCCAGTAAAAGAATGAATTCACATATCAAATAATCAACAATAAGTTGCTTCAATGGGAATACATCAGTACATGACTCAAAGAGAAAGTTCTCCAATATCTTCTCTAGCACCAAGCGATAAGAAATGCCAAAACCCAGCACTTGGCAAGATATCTTTACAATAAAGCTAATTACATGATTCCATAAGCAAGTCTTCCACAAACATAAACTCTCCCCTTCAGTCACACATAACATATAGCGAAAATTGTAGAAAATCAATTTCCCATAATACCCACATAAATTTACATAATGAACTATTCTATCAATCACCTTAATTCTAGACACACGGGATTTTCTTGGAGTAACCAGACACACAATGCTAATATAGCATCCTTAATTATGCATTATATCATCCCAGCACCACGTACAAGTCTATCATATAAATGGTAACCATGAAGCACAACACTAGCATAGTAATAATCCAAAATAGATGGAATAAAAACAATATAAATAGGAGAATCCATTGTTCGACCACCTTTCACTTCAAAGTGATGAATAAGAGAAAGGGCACAATCCATTAACGTTGACCACTATGACTACTTCTACTTGTTAACTCAGCAACCAATAGACTAAACACGATAACTCTCTCCCTAATATTATCATGTACACACAATAAATGCTTCGAATACAAATATTCATCTAACATAGCAATAAGAGAACCCAATAACATCGGTTTAAAGCCATGAAAACAATAAGGAACACAATTACCCAATAATGTAATAACACATCTTCCTCCAATAGGTAATTCACAAATAGGCCAAACTTATGGCACTACTTACACTCCTATGCTGCTACACCAAAATCGAATACTAAGTCAATATATATAACCATTCGCAAAACATCAATAGGCTTATATAATTAATTCATATGACTTCACATGTAAAATTTAGCTAATATATTTAATACTATTCCCCAACCCCATCAATGGATCAATATGGAACAAAAATATGATAATACATGTGGTTATTAGGGTCTCCTAATGAGAACAGAAGTGGCTCCAACTCAAGTATGTAGATATTAGAAGGTGACTTTAATTCAAGATCACATTACACATTACATGTAACAGCTATTTACTCCACACTAACATCTTCTATACCTTTATCAACATCACAATCTATGCTACTAGTAATTTCCACCTGCGTTCCTCTAGATTCTCTTCATGAACATCACCACTATCTTCTTCAACCAAACAATTATGCTCGGCACAATCATCCAGCAAGTCAATTACCTTTGAGGCCTCTAGCATTCTATCTTTTCTATTAGATTAGACATTAAAATCAATAATTCTCCTAACATGGCATTCTGGATGGCATCCTGCAATGATAGAAAACTAAAACAACCAATACTCTTAGCTATGTCGGAGTTCAAGCCATTCACAAATATATTAATAGTATGCATAAGAGGCCCAAATAGTTCACTACGCCTTACAAGTGTTTTAAACACTCGGACATATTCTCTAACCTTCATAGATCCTTACTTTAGCACCAATGAGGACTCATACTATTCCTCCTAATAATTGGGTGGAACAAATCTTCTCCTCATCAACCTTTTCATAAAACCCTATGTAACAATATCATGGTACTCATTCAATGTTCACTCTAACATAATATTTTGCCACTGTAACCTTGCAAATCTAATTAATTTCTCAACAATAATCTACTTCAATCAATAATTAGAGCATGGAAAGTTTCCAATAATTTGGTCTACCTGGAATTCCCAATCTAAATAATCTCCTAGGGACCCATGACCATCAAGCTTAAGCAATTTCATCCCACTTTCACTTAGTAATTCAGTTATTGTGTCAATCCTACAACGATATCTGCTAGTCATGGCTTCTATAAAAATAACACATTGTTAATCAATAATGATGATCTTAGTCCTCAATCACACCACACAAATCCTAGGTGACAATCACTACACACAATAATCGCACTTAAACAATATGCAACAACAAAAAATTGCAATGCAAAAGTCGTTTTCTTCTTCACTAAGCAACTAGATACAAACAATAACTTGTCTCTCGAGAAATAAACCCTAACTTACCTTCTTTTCTAAATAATCTCTACCAAAACCACACCTGCGGTAATTTCCATATATCTGAAATCGACCATCCAATTCATCGCTAGGCAAATCAAAGCTCTGATATCAAGATGATATAGATAATTTTTTTTCACAATTGCACGGCTGAATTCTCTAATAAATATGAAGTATTGAATAATTGGATTTTTATGTCTTATGATTTTTATTGATTTTTATGGTTTTCAATAATAAAACACAGTAAAATAAATTATATGAACTATATGTCTTCTCTGATATGATACACCAAGAGAAGAATCAAACCAATTGTTTCACTCAATCGATATAACACACGATCAATAGAAACAATAAACAATAATCTTGAGAAACTCAATATTACTTAATAGGGTTTTTGGAAACAATTCCAAAAAAGTCAACAAAGGCTATTGATCACAATCAATGTCAAAGATATAAAAAGATAAGTAGATTAATGTTAACGAGGCCCTAAGGACCCTTACATACTTTTGCAAGTTGGGCAAGGGTAATAATAGAACATAAAAGCTAAAATAATATAAATGGAAACTCAAAAATAAGCAATTGAAACAAAACATGAAGGCATACTGCTCCATATGGCCGGGGGGGAGCGTGGGTATCCTCATTATTTGATCAATTAGGTCTTCAAATGGGCTAAAATATGCGCGTAGAGCAAGCACCAGCCTAGGCATGACCATGCCAAGGGTGGTGTCCTCAACTGTTATATACTAAACAGGTCATGATACGATCATAGGAAGGGTCACACCACCCTTTGTCTTCAATTTTCTACGTAAACAACACGTGCACATCTTACACACGATCGTATCTTCATGTAAGGTCTTGGACACAGGCGTGGGAAAGCCATGTTTATGACTTGCTTTGTTTGCTTAGTTTCATCGACCAAATTTTGTCTTTTCTCTAAACCTAGACACACTAGCTCATGCCCAATAGCAATGTACTTCAAATAGCCCTGCAAGTACTTCATGTCATCTCCATTTGACTCATTAGTATTTATCCATTAGGTTAACTTCATCAATCTTCTAACTCCAGATCGAGTTGCCAGTCCAGTCGAATGATGATCCCTATCATTTACCCTATGTTACAAGTTTCCAATTTTGAAATGGAATCTTAACCTATAATAGTTAGCTCTAATAATATTACGAAGCTAAACTTAGAGGGAGAGTGGGGGTGAATTAAGTTTAGGACCAAAATTGATTCCTTTCCAATTATAATGCACAAGTACAAAAACAAACAATATCAAATTAAGTACAATAAATAAAGGGAGTATGTGTAGAGAAAACAAGTCACGATATAATGTATAGTTTAAACCGCCCCCAGTCTCCACAAACACCAAATGTCTCAATCAAAAACTTCACACAACACTTTATTAAAGGGTGAATATATCAAAAGTTATCAACATCTGGGGGTAAGTTTATTTTAAGATATCAATATTTTAAATGGTTAAAATGAAGAATCAATGTTTCGCAAAATAAATCAAATGAGGTATCAACATTGCAAAAAGTTCATTTAAAATATGAATATTTGGATTAGTTTACATTTAATTTTCCTCAACAGTTAATTATGAATACCTTATTTTACTAATTTTGCAATTGATTTTTTTCTAGCTATTAAAACGTTACCTTAAATAAATTTACCCCCAAAAGTTTATTCTCCTTTTAACCACTTAAAATGTTGATTTTCCCATAAACATTATTATCTTTCAATGCAATTTATCCCTTTCTTAATCTCAAATAAATGCTCCCTAAGAACTTTACACAAATAACTCTCACGATATACTACATAAGTTGTGCCATTTTACAAAATACAAATTCACCTACAAGGCAAAACTTGAACTCTCACTCAAACGTACGGACTATCTTAAAGTAGTACGTTACAAAAAAAAAAAAAAGTAAATCAACTCTAAATGGCATTACTCGAGTCTCTCCCAAGAAATTTGCAAATTGAAGTATATGAGATAAAATTAACAAGAACTTGGTTACGTATTGTTTGATAACACATAAATAGCTCTTTAAACTTTTACAATCTACTTGAGGCTTTGTATTTATAGGTTTCCCAAAAGATTTGACATAAATAGCTCTTTAAACTTTTTACATCTACTCTAGGCTTTGTATTTATAGGTTTCCCAAAAGATTTGGTCATTGGATAAATTGTGATAAAAATGCTCTTATATTAAATGTTTCTAGTGGCTATTTTCTAAGGCTAGCATTTAGACCATCGGATGCCATTGGTCTCCTTATTGTTCATATATTGTCTGCATCAAACATAAGTACAACCTAGATGACAAGGCATACTGCATATGATCAAAACATTTATCTCACTTCACCATGGTAAGAACATTTTAACCATGTGCTAACAAAAAATGTCATTTGAACGCCATTGTCTAGTATTCAATACGTCTGCTGCAAAATATGATAAGGTGTTCTAATCATGCTGGCAATCGAATATCATGCTTTGATACATGTCTAGCATTTGGATACTAGCTACAATATAACAAGTTCTTGTAAACAACCAACCACACAAGTGCAAATGAATACATTTTGCAAATATTAGCACATCACAAAGCAAAAATGTTCAAATAATTAAGTATAACTTTTCCTAATACTTTTATAATTATACAATACATTTTCACATCAAAATCTAATGTGAACTTTCTGATTCAACAAACCCACCCTTATAACCTATAACCTTTAAAACCTATAGGATACAATTCTATAGGGTACCCTTTAAAACTTACAAATTTTTTATTATATGTTTATATTATCAAAATATTAAGGTATATTTTAACAAGTTGATCACGTTCATGAAGAAGATACATGCTTTAAACCTTCTAGGCTCTTAGAAAATTTAGTCTACCCATTTAAATATACAACACCAAATTCATTAGAGTAATTTATAAATGTTGAAAAAGTAATGCATAACACATACTTATAGCCTATTGTAATGCATCAATTATTGGTCATTATATTTAACTGAAGTCATCGAGACAGCATAGCCTGAAGCATCCCCAAGCTTTGAACAACTCATGACTTTAGCACATTATATATAATATATACTATATAATTGATATCGGTACCAAAACTAAAAATCGCATCATCCTCAAGATGATATCAAGTAGTCATTAGCTTGTTAATCTGCACACGAGCATTCATATTTGCATTCTCACATCACATGTATGATCCACTTATAACATTATCTTGACATGTTAACTCGCTACACAACACCTAGTTCGATGACCTATTGACATGGACGTCAACACCTAACTAATCGAACCCTAACAATACAAGGTTGCTTAATGGTCAAACAATTCATATCAATTACTGTGTGGAGTGTCTCAAATCACAGCATCTACCCAAATCTTTTTACGCCTTTTTAAGCATAAGTAATACAATTATGTAGGCTTCACTTTTCATTAGATTGGTTATTTTTTTATCCTACCAAGCACACTCAGCAAACAATGACCATATACCTAGATTTTACGCAAACAAGTCTTCTTGACACAAGTAGTAAACACATTTTGATACATTTGTAAAATATGCATCACATGATACCTAAAAAATCTATGATCATTACTTAATTCAAATTTTTTTATTAAATTCACATGGGCTTAAGTTTTAAAGTACCCTTTCTAAACTTTTAAAAAATTTACTCAATAACAACCTACTTATAAGACCTATAAATAATGCTTAACTTACCCATATATAAATAATTAAATTTATTGAACTATCTATTTATTTAGTTTTATTTAATTCCACGTGTGTGAGAGTGGGGGTGAGGTTGGAGGCATGATTGATGTACATATCATGTTGCTCTTCCATTGTACACGTACCTTTAAACTATTGGTATTATTATCCTTTCATATACCTTTTCACATTTGTATATATTAGTATTGCATTGTTTATTAATGTGCATATACGTAGATATATCACCCTTTTTTTGTGTGTTGTGTGTGTGTGTTGGTGGGGTAAGGGTGGAAAATAAGAAACTTTGTTCCTTGATAGAAAAAAATAAACACAAATCAACCAAAAACATCAAAAATGAAGAGACGAGGTTAAAAACTTAACAAATAAGGTCACTTCTTACACCAAAAAGGGTATAAAAAATCTTAAACAAAAAAGTTAAACCATGAGAACGAACATTTGGTATGCTAACTAGAGAAAAATGTTGAATTGATTTAAAGAAACTTTTTTTTCTACCTTGAGAACTTTATTTGTTGAGACCTTGCAATGGTAATATCCAAAATGTGAAATCCTTCAATGCCCTTGTTGGTAGTAGGTTCAAAACTTTTTAAACTAAGCTTATAACTTTGAAGCACTTAAGAGATAAAAATGACAAAAAGATAAAATAAAAGGTGAATGGTGGACTTATTAGGTTTTTGAAAGTGAAGAAGAAAAAGGAAAGAAGGAAGAAGATGGTTGTATTGAAGACAGTTACCTCCTATTTAAGGTTAATGTCTGGAATGTCACTTGAATTTTGAAAACTTGTACAATTAAGTCCTTAAACTTTGAAATTGGTAAATCTAACACCTAAAAAGCCTTTTCTTGCATATCCTTTGTACCTCTATTCAGTTAGCCAACATCGTCATTTGACGTGGTGTTTTCTACCATTAATAGCTTGGCACATGGCAACCCACATTAAAAAAAAATTAAATTTAATATTTAAATTTTCAAACAAATAAAAGATAAAAAAAATAATATATGTATATATTTCCCTCTCTTACCTTATTTTCCAAGCAATAACAACATTTTCTTCTTTGTCTTTTTGTTGTGTGCAGACTATTTTCAATTGTACTACTCGAAAAGGCTATAATTTTTTGGGGTTATGATCTAATCAGTAGTTTGAGTTAGAGTATGAAACTTTTCCTGTTGAATTACATGAAAATGACCCTAAATTTTGAATCTTTACTTGATTGTGGGTGGTGGTTTAGGGTTTTGAAACATTCTTAATTGAATTGCAAAAAGCCCTGATTCTTTTTAAAATTCATCATCTTTAGACGAGATGGATTAGTGTTTTGAAATAATTTTTTTAATTAAATCAAATCTCGAAAGACAAAAGCCTTATTTCTTTTTCATGTTCGTCAATGATCAAACAATGATATTTGCTCTATGTTTTCTTCTGTAATTTGCATCAAATCATTTAAAAGCATAGAATAAGTACTTTGACATGATTCGATAAGGAGATGAACATGGGATCCATGGTTTATATCATTTTTATTTTACGGATAGTTAATTAAAAAGAGAGAGAATTTTTCAAAAGTTGAGTGCTCATTGTATGAAAAAGGTGTCTTTTGGGCTCAACAACTGTTGGAGCTACTCTTAATGAGTTTCTTTTTGAAATGCATGTTTTGTTGACTTAACTTCTTTGGTTGAGGAAAGAGAAGTTGACTTTGGAATTATAATGGTTTTGTTGTTGTTTTGTTGACTATTGCTGTTATGGTAATGGCAATGATCAATCTAATTATGGTTTAACAGTAGTGATGTGTATATTTTCTTCTTAATTACCCAAAAAAGAAAAAGAATAAAATCTATTTTTTTTTTACATAAGTTTTTACTCCAATTTGATTTTCATGATTGTTAAAAAAGATTAGGTAGTGATGTGTTGAGTTGGAGCAATTGATAAATGATGGTAAGAGATGAAGATAGCTATTACAGTTGTCATTAGTGGAAAATGACAATGAGAATTCAAGGAATTGATTTCTCTTATTCAAACTGCATAGAAAAAGGTTTTATTATTGCTTGGAGAAAAAGAAGATGAAAGGGGAGATATATATATATATATATATATTTTTTATGTTTTTTTTAGATTTTCAAATATTAAATTTGAATTTTTTTAATGTGGGCTACCATGTATAAGCCATTATTACCAAAAAGTACCATCAAATAAGGTGTTAGCCAATTTGATGAAGGTACTAACAACATGCATCGAAATTTTTTTCAAATACTAAGTTGATCAATTTTAAAGTTAAGGTATTTGATTGCATATTTTACCAAAGTTCAGGAACCATTTGTGTTATTAACTCTTTTATTAATTAGGGTTTCATTTAGGAAGAGAGGGAGGTGAAGGAGAGGGGGAGGGTTTGCCATTCTTATTTAACAATATTACTATTATAATTATCATTAAAAAAACACTTTTTAGAATAAAGACTCCTCTTGACTTTTAAATTAATCCCCTTTGTAAAATGCATGTCTAATAGTAGTGACATATAAATAAGAATCTAGCTTTAATGAACCCCAATTAATATGAAATCTATTGAGACTTTGAAATATCTAAACTTACATTCTTACAACAATGAACTGAGGCATTAAAAATTGTAGGTTTAAATCAACTTGATTCTACCCTTAATGATTCATGAAGATTGAAAACTTGATTCATCCATAATTTAAATTAAGTAAAAAGGTTTAATTCTTTTTAACTCCTAAAGATTAAAACTTCATTGATTCTATGCTTAATGATTCATGAAGATTAAAAACTTGATCATCCCATGATTTAAATTAAATAAAAAGGTTTAATTCTTGTTAACTCCTAAAGATTAAAACTTCATTTCGTGAATCCTTAATCCATATTACTGAAATGATTAAAAACCTAAATCCTACAAATGTCAAAAAATAAAAAATAAAAATACATAAAAGTAATTAAATCCTTACCTTAGTATTAAATAAGAGATCTAACCACACTAACATCCTGTGCTATTCATAATACCAAGAACCTAATCAATTCACTCAATTTCCTTGAAAATACAACAAATTAGAATTTTATTTTCCTCATCAAACACATAAAAATATTTGAAATTATTTACCAATCTAAAAGATTAACAAAATCTTTGATATTCCTCTTTACCCCTAATTATCTATTATTCGCAAATTTCTTAGGTCATGAACATTCATAAGTTCAAGCTTAGTTGATATTAGCAATAATAAAAAGAGAAACAAGATAAGGTATTGCCTCTTATATCTCTTGTTGCTCATTTGGCCTCCTTAGACCCTTTGATACTAAAGTGAAGAAAATTAAGATAGCTAAGGTTTATTAATTCTTTATCGAAAAAAAAGGTTTATTAATTATATTTTTGCAAAACTAGAGTATAAAATTGCTATAATCTCATTCTTCTTTTAGCATATCATAACTTCTCATCTTATGTTCTTTTTTTTCCCCATAAAAATAGGGAAATACCTAAAAACCTCAGCAATAGACATTCCTAGGAAACATGATCCCTTGCAAATCCTTCATCATTATTCTGCAAATAAATCGAAGAGGTGCATCTATGACAATCAACCTTGGCAACTGATAACCATAAGACGTCATTACATCGACTCTTCTATTTCCTTCTCCATACTTGTGTAGCACCTTGACATCCCACCTTCTTTCAAGTAGATTATAGATATCTCTAATCACCCTATAGAGCAAATGAACTGCAAGTGAAGGCTACTGGATAAGATTAACAACACATAAACTATCAATCTCCAAACAAACTCTACCAAACCCATTAAGCCTACATAACTCATCCCCTTGAGTGATAAAGAAGTTTTTGAAAACTTAAATCTTAAAATGAAAATTCTAAAAGCTTAAATTATGGTGACTGAAATAATAAGAAATTGTTTTAACCATGCCTATTACAATGTATCATTGAGTAGTTTAATATAAATATATATACACAAATAAAAATATTTAGTTATTATATAAAACTATTTGTCTATAATTTATGAGACATATCAATGTGATTAATAGTCTTGACACCATTAGGAAGCTTTTTTTATGTATTATCATGTATAAGTGATATGTCTTTTTAAATGGAATAAAAGACAGAAAAAAATGATATTTTTATATGCTGCCATCTCTTTATAACATATCAATAGTACCTTCATTAAGTTCTTTCAAATACTAAATCGATCAATTTTAAACTAGATCGATCAATTTCGAAGTTTATGTAATATACAAATAATATTTTATATTGAAGGGCAAATACAGTCATTTGATATAATATAAGAGAGTTTTGTGGTCAACCTTAATGTTTAAATTAATTAGTTTTGTCGGTTATCAGATACGTGAGAGAAGACGAAAGACAGAGGGAAAATCAAATGGGCACAAAGCTAAGCTGACTAAACACTATCGGCCTAACTTTCTATGCCGCCGGTATACATTGGAAAACTACCAGTGTATGTAAAGTGAAGGAAATGAAAAGTCACGATTTTTATTATATCTTTCTTCTTTATTTCTATTCAACATAACCCTAAACCTAGCAGACATCCTCTGGCGAATTCATAGTCGTCAAGACGATTCGGTAATTTAAATTCAGGTAATCAAATCATCAATTTTCTTTTAGGTTTCATGGATCTATCAAGTTCTTAGAGTTTTTATATTGTTTTGAAGGAGAATCGGAGAATCGTTTTAGTTTTCTTAGAGAATCTGAAGATTTGGTGTTTAAGGAAAGTTGAGGATCAGATCCAAGTAATTCGATAACCATTCTTTCTTTAAGATCTACAAATCTATAGTATTCTCAGAATTTGTTTGTTGTTTTTGAAGGGAGATTAGGAAAACCCTGATTGTCTTGGAGATTTGGATTTTGTGTTAAAAAGGATTCTATAATCCAAATCAGGTAATCAGATCCCTATTTTCTTCTATAGGATTTTACATATATATTAGATTCTTAGAGTATTGTTTATGGTTTTGAAGGAACATTTGGAAGAGGAACCCTAATCGAGTTGGAATATGATTTTTGGTGATAAGGAGAATTGAGAGTCAATTCTATATAAGTTGATATGTTATGAACCTTTATGATTAAAAAGGAATGATTTTTATTGGTTTTGATTTAATTGTATTGAATGGATTCTTGGGTTTGGAGGAATCGTGGAGGAAAAATTTGATCTTTTGGAAATTTTGTGATTCCATAAACAAGGAAAACGGGTGAGATTGATTATTTCAACCCTTTAGATGATCTAAAAATATAATCTTTTGTTAAAGTTTTTGTATTGGTTGATAGGAATCAAAGTTCTTGGAGATTTGGAAGAAAATCTTAAATTGTGGTGTTTGAGGATTTTGTGGTTTTACAATTTATAGAAGAAAGGTGTTTTGGTGGATTAGGGTTCTGTTCCTAAAGTGAAATCAGGTACAACTATTCCTTATTTGTTGTATGTGCTTGTAGCTTTAGATTTGTTTGTTGTATGTGATGTAGGATCAGAGTTCTAAATTGACTTAATTATATACGATAATAAGAAATTATGTTTGCTACTTGTGTTTGGCTTTGGTTAGTAAAGACCACGAGGAGTGTGATACTAACGGGACACTCTGATGATCTATGTGTGAGGTTGTCGCAAGTATACTCGTGCATAGAAATGATTCCGGTGGATTAGGTTTTGGCAGAGGCAGTGGTGTGTGGATGATTCCCCAACACCAATATATGTATATAATTACCTATGTTCAAAAGTTGGTTGAATTTTAGGGGTCTGAGTTACTCCAAGTTTGGAACTAGGGATTCATAGTTCTTTACTGTGTTGTTTGACTGGCTTAATAAAGATAATAATCTGATTGGTTGCATTAGAATAAGTTGCATTTGATATATATATGTTACATGTGCATATGCATTTATTTTGTGGATTGGCGTACTGGGCGTTTTCACTCATTCCATTCATTTTTCAAGAACATGAGAAGATAAGATGATTTATGATCATACTGGATATGACATCTTTGTAGATCATGGGGATGGCGATAGTGAACTTAAATTTCCTGCTAAGGATCGATAAAGGTTGATTTTGGATACTAGAGATAGGAAGACAATTTAATAATCTATGAAGTTTAATTTGAAACTATTATTAGTTCGAAATATTTTATTTACTTTATGAGTTTAAGATTTCTTTATAGGACTTTTCAGTTAAGTTATAAGTCTTGATGATGTTGGCTTTGATTCTTGCCAACAAGTTAATTCAAGAGTATTATTTATACGATGAATTGTTTAATAGGAACTCTTTATATGTGAGTATTGGAGCTATCTTTTTGATATAATATGTGGATTAGTATTTCATAGCCTTGACGTGTTCTTAGAAAAAGAAGGATACGTGACAGATTGTAATGTCCTTATTTTAGGGCGTTACAGTTTAGCTACCTAATTGTATATTTTTTGAAAGTTCAGCTAATATTCATGATATTATTCCAAAAGAAATTATGGTCGCATTTTTTTCTTTTTGGTGATATAAATTATCATATTTTGTCTTCATTATTTACCAACCTTTTTTCATTAACACTATGTTTGGAATGAAATAAACAAGAAGGAAATAATGGAAAGGGAGAAACTTAAAGAAAGAAGTATTTAAATTCCATTATTTGGTTTAGGTAGGAAAAAAGGAAGTGAAATTTCAGTTTAATCCCTTTCCAAAATATAATTACCATAATAGGATTTGGAATAATTATTTGTTTGCAAGTTGACCAGTGATCTTGCATGTGTTACTTTTAAACTTTACTACTCAAAAGCTTTTAATCATATTAAGAATTTTGTTCTTTCATTACGCTTTTGTTGCGTACTCTGATAATTTTCTTAGGCTTTGTCATTATTTTTAATTCAAAACAAGTTTTAATTAGTTGGTAAACATTTATAGATTTCAAATTGATATATGTATTGTACATATACTTGTCATTATATCTAATTAATGTTTCTCATCATTTTTAGTTACATGAAACATATTGGGATTTTATATCATTTCTCTTTTTCATCACAATACTTGAAAATTTTCTTTCCATTTTCTTTTTAAGAAACATTTTGATATTCGAGTTATATTAGTTCCATTCTTTTCTTCAAAAACATTCATTTATATTTTGATTTCAAAAATTTGAAATATTTAATGTTTCTTTAACTCTTACACAACTGATATTTCATACAACTTCAGAATATATATAGCAATAGGAATTAGTTTAGCGATTTCAACCCTTTACTGACTCGATTTTTAAGAAGACTCAAACTCAAACAAAAACAACAAACGACTCTGACCCAAGTGTGTCTCTCGCCTTGAGATAACACACAACGACACAACATAAAAGACATAATAAAACAACTCGACAATGAGGGTTATAAACTCACTATTCCATTCTCACTTGCATATATATGTCAATTTGCATATGAAACATACAGTATCTAAATTCTTTTAATGATCAAAGATATTATGTTTGGTTTTCATCTTGATATGGTGGTAATCAAGATGTTTCATTTCATTTTGGATCGCCTATTTATATGGAATCAATTTTATTTTGGATCGAGAATATGGAATCGATAATAAATAATTATCTATTCAGTGTTTTAGGATTTCAAATATCGGTTTCCATTTTGATATGATATCGACTTTTGGAGATTTTTTGAACACTTTTACTAGTGATATACTTAAGATATTTCTTCAATTATCTCATTTTAATCTTTTGCTTTTAGAAGAAACTTATATTTGATTTAGATTTGATAGTCGATTTCAAAATTTCGGTTTTACTATATCATTAGATTTTTGACATATGTTATCGTATTAATAGAGATTGGGAGGTTGAAATTCACCTTCCAATCTACTTATAATTTGGAATTATTCTTTTCATTTTGAATTTTCTTTTCCACTTGATTTTAATATTTATATCTCTCACATATGTAAATTTGACATGTAAAGGTCGATTTGATATTTCAAATTTTCTTTTCTATTTGATTCTCTTTTTTTGTCAACATATCAACAAATTTGACTTAAGAGAGGAAGAAAGGAAATTCCTATTATAGTCTATCATATTTTATTTAAACAAAAACATTTATGAAAAACACATACATCAATCACTTAAAGTCTACTTTCAAATTTTAAAGGATTTATGGGGGTAAATCCTAATGTTTATCTAAATCATTTGTGCTCTACTGATAATTAGTCAAAGTTGAATTAAGTTTAATTGACAAACAAGCATTCACAATTATATTACAAACAAAACACACATACATATATATCACATAGCATTCACCATTATATTATAAAAGAAATCAATATAAAAGAAACATTTATATACATAAACGACGTATAGGAATCATGCAATGTTCATTTTGATTTAGTTACAGATATCAACAAAAAATAAATTTGAGCCGAGTTGATTAATTTAGTGTGACAAATTAATTTTATTAACTATTAACTAATGGTTTATCAAACAACAAGAAACCATAAACAAGCAAACAAACAAACCGGATTCCCAAGCTTTCCCACACTCAACTCACCAATTCTAAAACGCAACCTAATTCATTATGCAAGAAGCAATGTTCAAGATAAATATTGCTCTGATACCATTTGTAAAGACCCGACATGCTCAATTCTTAAATTAAGCATACCAAGTCCCCAACCACGTATAACTTTTACGAATTATACGTAAGGTTGTCTTAAAAGAAGGTGTTTATGTTGAACATTGCTATCCGATTTTAGGTTATGAAATCATTTAGTTAGATTTTCAAATAACTATATTTAGCAGCAGAAATAAATTTTATAAAACAATTTAGAAATAAAGACATTTCAAAACTTCCACTCTTCTTAAGTGGAGAATTATTAGATTAAACAAAGCTTTGCAAAAGTTAAATTACAAAACATGGACTCTACTATGCCCTTTAAAGAATATAACAAGTTTAAATCATAAATCCAGCTCTCACTAATAGTAAACAAAAAGAAATAAAATAACTAACTACATCCATGCTTCTACTCACTTCACTCATCCACAAATTCTCTCCGAATCATCACAAATGCCCAAAACCCGAGTCAAGCATCACCAATAGCAATAAGAACTCATCATCATCAACTTCATCAACCTCATCTTTATCAACAACAAAACCTAAAAAGAATAACAACAACAAGAATGAGCCGAAGCCCAGTACATGGCAATACAATCACACACGGAGTGACACACGAGCTTAACTAAATGCAATGCACAATCAACATGTTATTATCTTTTCTTTAAAATAAACAAATCAACATGGGAGTATTCAAACTCCGAACATCAAGGATCTAGTATCACGTCCGCCTCCCTGAGTGGTCTTTACTGTTCATACAGACTAGGCAACCCCACCTTCCGGCGTAGCCCGTAATACTAGGGGATCCTGAGTAACGTATCACAACGCTCAGGAGGTTGATATAAGTAGCTTGGATACTTATATCTCCTAGATAAATCTATCCAATAACGAAACAGTATCATGCCCCCAATCTGAGCAAGGTGCCCTCTCGAACCAGATTCAACGGCGTAAAAGACAATCAACACTCATCAATTATTAAGTCAAGTTTAAGTTCTTAATTTATTTTAGATGCCTATCCTAACAACCAACACAAGTTACTGCGTACCTTATATACGAAATCCAAACAGAGTCTCAGAAGGAATTCCAGAAGATAAATCAGATATCCAATTCTAAGGAAAGAGTTCGTATAAGAAACTAAACTAAACTAAACTAATCATCCACTTCATCAAAATCATAAGAACTTAATCTTATTTAATCTCTCAACTCATTTATTAAATCCTATTTGAACAGACACTAAATGGAACCCTATGGCTGTGAAGATCGCCCCGCCAAAATACGGACAGTTCTCCTTTGTCTGTCAAAGTAATTCTTTTCACTTTAATTATAGTTTCTTATCACAAAACATAGCATATATAAAGCATTCATACATAAAAGCATTCATATTCAAAGCAAATAAACATTTGAAACAACATATTCCATATTATTCAAAGATCATCCTAATTCATTCATCTAAGCTAATTATTAGCTATTAACCCATTTCAGCTTAACCTTAGCCAAATTGTTTAGAGTTAGTCATTTAATCTAAAACTAGTTCAAGTTGATTAATTAAGTAATCTAATTCCTTTTAGCTAATTCAAGCTCATTTAGTCAAGTTGAACTTAGATTCATTACTAATTCATTATACATAGGATCTATGTCAACTTGAACTCACCTTAACTTAAACTTAGCTAAATTAATTAACCTTAATCATTTAGTTCAAAAACTAAGTCAAAGATGGTTAAACTAACTCAATCTAATTCATTTTAACTCATTCAAGTCTATTTAATCAAGTTGAACTTAAGTTTGTTAACTAAGTTCATTTAAGTTCAATAACTAATCATAAGAACAAATAATAAACAAATCTTAAACTTAGCATGAAGGAAATTCAAATAAAATTCATAAAAATACATAACTCATCATTTATATACTTACCAAGATCATTTAGTTTCACTAAGTCATCACAACATCATAAATCAAGCAATGGAAATCATATATACAACATAACTACTTTTAGTTTAATACTCCTGGAAATTCAATTATTTGTTGAATTTATAAATCTATCTAAATCATGCTTAATTAAATCAATCTATCAACATAACACATCAAACATCACTTAGCTATCTCATTTTAACTCAAAAAGATCCATTTACACTTAGCAATAAACAATTAGAAATAAAAAAACAAGTTTTAATTTTGTTTAAGAAAACACAACGTCCGAAAAGAATCAAAATTTAAGCATAGATACGTTTTGAATTTGTAAAAACTCAAAACATGAAAGCTGTAGATCTCTTTTTAAGCTTTGTATAGCAACTTGAATCACCTCAATCGAAGGTCATGAAAAAGTTATGGCCAAAATACGAAGAGGATGCGAAATAGGGCACTGAGTAAAACGAACACCGGCACTTCAAAGCCGGCAGCGTAAATTTCAAAGCCAGCAGCTAAAGGTTCAACACCGGCAGCGTTGGAGGCAGCTTTAAGAAAATGCATTATGTTCCCTTCAACACCGCCTCAAAGCCGGCCGCGTAGAAGCTCCAGGAGGCGGCGTTGACGACAGAACAGGTTTGCGAAAAGAGGTTTTTTACACTTTCCTTTTATCAAAACTTCTTCAAATCATTTACTAAGCTTCCTATATCAATTCTAACATCAAATAAACTCTAATAACAACTCCTAACACTTCAATCTTCCTCCAACAACTTCAAACAACAATCAAACCATCACAACTACTATTCATCATCTTCTTCCTCCTTCACAATCCGACCTCCAACAAGCATATATCAACAAATACATAAATAAACAGCACTCTCAACCCAATTCAACATTAACTCATCAATTACAAATGTAAATAACAAGTAAAAACAAGAGAAATTGAAATAGAAAACTTAGCTTTAGAGAAGAAAAGAAGTTGAAGCTTCATCCTCTAGCTCGGTTTTCTCTATCTAGTTCATTTTCTAATCTTGATTCATTCTCTAGTTGGCTTTGATCTTGAGATTCAAGTCATGAATTTGGAGAGGGAAAGAAGAAGAAGAAGAAGAAGAAAGAAAGAAAGAAAGAAAAAGAGAAAAACGAAAAATGAAAAAGAAAGAAAGAAAAGGCAGCAAAAAGGAAATAATAAAAAAAGAAAAAAAAAACAAAGCTAAATTTATATAAAATAGAAATAGGGTATAGGTTTAGAACTATCAGATCAATATCTATAGTTCCAGAGGTATTTAAAAGATGATTTCTGAACCAATAGATTATAAATTAAGATCTTAAAATAAGAAATTAATTTAGGAATTTAATTTGGATACAAAGATATTTAATTTGAGTTCGGGTTTAAGAACTGATATTTTTATTCAAGCAAATGAACTCAAATTTTATTGAGATTTAGGAATTAGTATTTTTGGTCTAAATTGAATGTTTAGGAATCCTCTAAATATTTTTAGAACATGTTTAGGGATTTGAGGAATTTCAAATCTCAAAACCAACTTAATTATTAGCTAATTAAATTAAGCCAACTTGTCTAATTAAATCCTATAATTCATTTGATTCATTTAATTTATCTAAACTCAATTTCTAATCTAAGTGAAGATTTGAGGTATTTCACTTTCCTTCCCTTATTCCAAGCAAAGTGTAAGTTCTTTATTCTTTTTCTATTTGAGTATCATTATTTCAAATTTATATAAAATTAAGATTCTTTGTTGAATTTTTTTTCTATCTTTAATGTTAGCTTCCAATTGAATTGGATAATTTTTTTAACATTTTTTTATTCTCTTATTTTTTATCTATAATTATTTTAATCATATCATAAAATAAATATATCGAGTATTATTTTATTATATTATGTTATTAGTCGTATTTTTTTTAATCATACTATAGACTTATTAGAAGTTAACATGCTGTATAAATGGACAAAAAAGTAACAAATGGATGTCTTGATTTTGTAGAATTTTAAGAATGTTAAATAGTCGAATAAAATTAATAACAAAAAAAATTGAATAGAAAAAATAAATAGGTATTGAACACTAATAACACATTAGGCCAACAAGATGAGAATATGAGATTGGGAAAGAAATTGAATAAAATTCTTACAGAATAGGAAAAATGATGTAATATTACTTTGACCACTTGTAGTTAAAATAATATAATAATATATTATAAACATAGCTCAAGTATTAATATGTTCTTGCCATAATCTATGTCTTGTTGGTTGTCTATTCTGCAAATGAGTTGAGTCATTTGCAAGTTACTTGAACTTGACTCCACTCAAATTTGTAATGAGTCAAGCTTAAGCTTAAGCTTAAAAAAAAAAAAAAAAATCCTTAACCTAAACAAGTTGTACTTAAGCTCTGATTTAGGCTCATTAGCCAACTCATAAAGACTCGTTTAGGTTTGAGAACAAGCATATAAGTAAGCTCGTCAATAGGCTTGCTAACAAGTTTATGGGTTTTATATTTATAATATATTAAATATAAATATATAAGTAAAAAACTATTTTTTATTTAATATATATTTGCATCACTAGTCTATTATTTTTAAGTTTGAAAAAAAAAATCAAGATATATAAAATTTAAATAGAAAAAAAAATCAAGCCTAATCTTAAAATAAAACTTATTTATTTGAAAATGGTTGAGCTTGAATTTGAATTTCAAGCTTAGCTTGACTCTTGAAATAAAATTTGTTAATATAAATGAGCCGAGTTTGAACTTGAATTTCATACTTAATAAAAGGTTTAACTCAAATTCAAACTCGATAGTTTTAAAATAAATTGAACTTGAAGTTTTAAAAGTTTGAATTGGCTTGTAACTTGTTTATAGGGTTGCAAACAATATGAACTTTTGAAGGTCTGGGCTCAACTTGTTTAACAAATTAATCAGCTTGAGCCAAGCTAGACTCTTAATGTGCTTAAAAAGTATAGGCTTGAGCTTGAACTTATTAAGGGGTTGCAAGCCTAAACTTGGATTTGTTTACATAAAAAATTATATATATATCATTATATTTATAAGATTATATTAATAACTTATATATATAATATTATATTAATATTAATACAAATAATTATATATAATAAAATAATTTTTAAAAAAAAGTCGTTTTCATGCTTGGTTCATGAGCCCTTAATCACTAGAAGAAAAATTAATTGTCTCTAAAAATAGAAATTCTGTCTCTAAAGCTTTCAGAAACGGAATTTCTATTGCAAATTTTTGTCTTAAAAATCATCATCTCTAATTCTATTTAAGAAAGAATATAAATCTCTCGTAGATTTTCCAATAGAAAATCTATCTTTGGTGCTTGTAAACTATGTTGCAAATTAGTTTTGAAAATTTACGATAAAAAAATAAAGTCGGATTTTTCTATCACAAATCTATCTCTATACATAATTTATTAATATATATTTTTAAAATTCCCGTCTCAAATTTGTCTCAGTTTTTACACTTAAATTATAATTTAATTTATTAATTTGTCAAATATGTCACAAATCTGTCTTTGATTTATTTATTAATATAAATAAAAAAATTATTTATTTACAAATTCCATTGCAAATTATGTCTTTGTTTGATATATTATTAAAACAAAAGATCCTATCTATTTGTAATTTTAATCTCGAACCTAACTTGATTGATTGCATACTTACTATACACTTTCTTTTTTTTCTTTTTTGGTAATCTTAATTCTATTTGTATATATAGCAAAAAAGATTAAAAAAAAATGATATTCACTAAAATATTTTCATCAAAATAAGCCACTAAGATACGTATACATGCAATTGCTATCATTCTAAAATAAACCATAACCATTCTATACAAGTGGATCCCATGCCTACAAATAATAAATATCATCAATTTAATAAAGGAGGAGAAACAGATAACTTCACTAGATTAAACAAATATCAAAATCTTCAAATCGTAAACCACTTTAAACGAATTTGCGATAAGCATTTACATGTAACCAAAAGCTCCATTTTTTCCATAAAAATTAGGCAAAAATCAAACAAATAGCAATAATTTACGTTTAAACAACAATAGCACCGAATATACGAGTAAAACACATCATTGCTTTATATTGAGCTTTGAAATCCTAAAAACCGATTTCAAAGCTGATTCAAACAACGGTTCTCTAAAATATAACAGGAAAATAAATAAAAAAATTACACAACAACAAACAGATTAATTGAAAACAAAACCATGGCGAACGAGACCTGCCATATTGGATGAGACCTTGAAGATGAGAATTGTGCTTACTAAGATTACAGAATTGGATCCAATCTGATCATGTTTCATTATTTGGCTCAAGCAAATGTTCAGAGAGGTATGAGCTGATGAAACCTCGACGTTAATCATGCATATTGTTAATGGCTCAATTAGATTCCTGTCTAGATCCACTCTTGGAACCATTTGATTCTACTAACTGATTTCACGAATACGTCGATTATGCATATTACTGGATATCCGCTTCAAGCATCGAGGATTGCATTCATGGGTTCAAGGGTGGAGATGGTTGCTTGGTGGGGTTTTGTACGGAAGTACTTGTTTTTTTAAAAATAAATCCCAAAATACCCAACTTTGAAAAAAATATTCCGAAAATAACCCATCAAAAACGCATTTAAGGTGTGCGTTCCAAGTTTGAGTCAGAACAAGACGAAAATTGAAGCGGAAAATTGAAGGGCAATAGAACGCATACACTATATGCGTTGCAGAGGTGGGACGCATTCCCTATATTCGCCCGTTGGACGAACGCATACAGTACATGCGGCCTAGGGTTTAGCAGCCTTATATATCAATCCGCTGCTCGCTCACACTCGCACAGCTCACTCGCCAGATCTCAACGTTGCTCGCTTGATCTGCCGCAAGCACGCTAGACTGGAAGCCCCTCGCACACACAGAGCCCTCTCGCCAGCACACACAGCACTCGTGCGCACGCTCACCAGCACGCACAGCACCCGCTCCTCTGCGTGCCAGGCAGCCTAGACCTCGTTCAGCCATCTGACACAACGAACGCATTCATTGCATGCGTCCAAGTACTTCCTCTGCCAAGCACAGAAAAATGCATTCTCTACTCTCGCTCAGTGTAAGGAAATCGAAGGTCTCCATTTGTTGCACGTGTTGAGAAAGTCTTCTTAAGGTAAAACTGAAAATGATATCTTATATTTGTTAGTTTGATTCAGTAATTTCTAAAATTCTAAATTATGAAACCTAAAAAATGAATGTAGCATAGATTGGCATGTTGAACTTGTAATGCATGATTTGTTGTGTTGATTTAAGTTTACTGGGCTAAATGGCGATGATTTTGGAAGTTTATATGTGTTGAAGTGTTGACAATGTTCGATATAATGTCTACATAGGATTTACAATGGGGATTTTGTTGGTTCATTGTGTATGCTCATGGGAATGTTGTGACTGGAAAATATGGTCCAAAGTATAACCGAGCTCCCATGAAGAAGGTCTGAATGAGAACTGATGCTGACTTTAATCAATTTTTGAGCAAGCTATGTGCTAGTGTCGGTATAGATCTAACTAGGGGAGCTATCCAAATAGTCCACAGAAACCTTTATTATATGTCGAATGGGACATCGTTCATACTGCTGCCTATTGTAGATGACAAAGGTGTTGAAGACTTGATTGACCTGGCTAAGGAACTTGGTTCAGGTCTATTGCAACAGTTGTATGTGCAGGTACAAGGACAGCGTAGTGATCAGACCGAATTTATGCCATCTAAATTGCAGGAAGTTCTGGATCCAAATGTGAAAGACCAGCGTAACACATTTCTTCACCCCACAGGTGGGGTCAGTGTATGCAATCAAACACCTCAACGGCATGTTATGGTGCATCATTCCCCTATGAACTTTGAAGAATATGAGCCGACGCATGTTGAAGAAGGAATGATGGAACTTGAAAGGAGAATTGAACAAGAAGTTATCCCAATTCTAAATCCTAGATCTACGGATGATAATTGAGATGGTCAGTATTGTGTGGATGAAGATGGGGATGCAATAGAGGATGAACAAAGTGACAAGGAAGAGGAAGATAATCCCGAATGGATCAATGATGTCGATGTTGTGACCGTGAGCACATCACAACAACCATCCAGTGTAAGACAAAATTCTCTAAGTAATGATCCCTCTGAGGGTGGTGTAAGGGATAAGGTATCATTTTTCAATATCGACAGTAGTGATGGGTATATAACTTTTGAGGAAAGCTTGAGTGTAATGAGCAAGAACATTTCAAATACAGATGATCTCAACAAAGGTATGATGTTCACCACAAAACAGATCTTATCAACCATGTGAAAAAATTTCATGCGAAGCAACACTGTAACTTTAGGGTGGATGATTCAACCAAAACTGTATGGTCAGCATATTATATGAAACGAGATGAAGGGTGTAAATGAGACTGCGTGCTGTGTAAGAAGAAGCTTAAAGGTCTCTTCGTCATCACCAGATTAGAAGGACCTCACACATGCCTTAACCCTATGGTCGGGAAAGACTATTATGAGATATATTGTAATGTTCTTGCAAGAGTTCTTGACAATGGTTAGGGATGATGTAGATGTAAAAACGAAAGCGCTGCAGGGGCATGCAGAGGCCCTATTTGGCTACAAAATATCACGATGAAGACTATGGGAAGGGAAGAGGAGAGCAATTGCCATGGTATATGGAGACTGGGAAAAATGCATACAATGAGCTTCTAAAATTGTTATATGCAATGAAAGCCACCAATCTTGGGACACGGGTTGAATGGGGTTGGACAAGATCTGTAGAGCCTGGAAAAGCAATCATGAAGTGGTTATTCTGGACATTTGGCCCTTCAATGGAAGCATTCAATTATTGTCGACATTATATGTGTGGATGGAACATTTCTTTACGGGAAGTACAAACACGTCCTGTTAGTTACATGTGGGGCAGATGGCGACAATAGGATTGTACCCTTGGCTTTTTGTTTAGCCTCAACAGAATTAATGGAGTCATGGAGCTGGTTTCTAGTACGGTTGAAGCGACATGTAATTGGTCACTGTGGTGAGAAGACCATATGCTTGATATCCGGTAGGGGTACAGGAATTATGTCTGCATGCAAAGAGCAATCGAATGAGTCATTACCTCCATTTATAGTTCATAGGTTCTGTGTTCGACATGTTGCCATTAATTTCAACAAAGTCTATAAGAATGGGAGGATGCGGAATTTGGTTACATATGTTGCCTCTCAAGCACAACCAAGGAAGTTTGAGAAATTCATGGACTTGGTTAAGGACATTAATGAAGAAGCAATCAAGTGGTTTAACAAGACTGAGTCAGATGGATCATTCACGTTGCCTAGAGAACAATGGACATTGGCATATCATGGCAACTACCGTTTTGGGTACATGACTACGAACATGGTGGAGGCTTACAATTTTGTCATCCAAGGTGCAAGGGGTCTTCCTGTGACATCTCTCGTTAAGAAATTTTTTTATAATTGCATAATGCTTTGGGAGAAACGAATGGCAGAAGCCACTGCTATAAAAGCCAATGAAGTGTTCACTACATATGCTCGCAAAAAATTGGACGTATGGGGCCAACGTTCCACGAACCATCAGGTGACTAGTTCCATAGGAATATTGGTTTGTTTGAAGTACGAACAGGGCCACGTCGGGTAGATGGTGGCTTGAAGGGGGGAGGTCGGACAAGGAAGGTCGACCTAGGGAAGCACACTTGTACATGCAACAAATGGAAAATCTACAGGATACCATGTTCACACGCTATAGCTGCTGCAGCATACATGAGATTGGACACAACAACCTTAGTAGGGCCATGGTATAGGTGGACGAATCAAATTCGGTGCTATGGAGCTTACTTCCATCCTACTGGGGATGAGTTAAAGTGGCCACCAGCCAACTTCCCCTGCCTTGTTCCTGATCGTACTATGACTCGTGCAAAAGTTAAACCACGAACTCATCGATTCGGATGGAGATGGACATTAGAGGGCACGCTGATACGATTACCTGCAGTGTGTGTCACAACCAAGGTCACAATAGAAGACGATGCCCTAATTCCCATCAACAGGGTTAAGATCATGAACTAATGTTGCATTTGTTACTTATTGCAATTTGTGATGCATTATTGTTGTAATTTTCTAACATTCATTACCTCTCATTTGCAAGGTAGATGGAGCCAGGTCCAGTAGATCTATCCGTGCTGACAAAACAGGCGACGCATCGTTCAGAGGATGTGTGGATTACTGAGGTAGAATGTTGTTGATCATTTCAATGAATTTATTTTTGTGGAAATCCAATAACAGTTACGTTGATGGCTTTTGCAGGCAAATGCTGATCCAATGATTCCCTCTCAGACATTGACTGTCAGGCGCCGAGAGATGACCCTTACGCGTCCTGATCGTCGAATAGTGCCATATCTACAACAGGCTGGATTTTGTGGAGCTAGTTGTCTGCCATTCATCCAGCTTGACTAGCACTTCCTTACAGCACTTGTCAAGCGTTGGAGATCGGAGACACATAGATTCCACATGCCGACAGGGGAGATGACAATAACTTTACAGGATGTAGGTCTAATTAGGTTTACGTGTGGATGGATTACCACCGATAGGCAACAGCAATCTAAATATTCCAACGCTATGTCAAAACCTATTAGGAGTTATACCAGGGAACACAAACTTAAGGGGAGAGCGAATTAACCTTAATTAGATCTCCCAACAGTTTAATGAAATACCTGAAAATGCAGATGAGAAAGAGATTATTAGGCACACTCGTGCATATATACTGCAATTGATTGGGGGTTTCCTTTTTGCTGACAAATCAAGAAACCTTGTCCACTCCATATTCCTTGGTGTGTTAGGAGATTTGAATGATGCAGGGCAATATGCGTGGGGAGCTGCGTATTTAGCATGGTTGTACAGGCAACTATGCCATGCATCTACATTAGGTGCCCAGGAGTTAGCAGGTGCAGCCATACTTCTGCAAGTGTGGGGATGGGATAGATTCCCCCAGTGTGCTCCTCGTAGTAAATATGGTATGATGATACTTGCTGGTCAGCCACTTGCATCTAGATGGCATATGCGCAGGATGACGACACACCATCCTACACATGTGGTCACCACATATCGACAAGCCTTGGATCGCTTTTTGCCTCACTGGGTATGTACGACACATGTATCATTTCATTACATACGTCTTACATTTGTTCCTAACTCTTCATACAGTTACTGTCCTATATGCAGGTGGATTGGAAACCGTACCCTGAGAACTTGTTGGTGACACTCCCTCCGTTTTGTTTTGCAGGGCGACAAATATGGACAACCCGTGTGCCGCTTATTTGCTTCGCCATCATTGAGTGGCACTTCCCAGATAGAGTGGCAAGACAGTTTGGAGGCCTTCAGCACATCCCGACTGATGTTAACGCAAACGGAACACTCCATGACGTTGACCCACGTGGAAAGTCAGACGTAAATTGGCAGCAGTTTCACATGAGTTATGTTGCTCTGTGGCAAGATCGCCATGCAAACCTGTTTGAGATTGAAGAGGGACCTAGAGTGGATGTTGAATATGTGAATTGGTACTGGCGTATCACTCGTAGATACATCTCCTATATTGGCGCATTGATAGGACATATGGTGAAACCATGAACATTAATTTCAGTATAATCTTATAACACATTCTCTAAAATTAATTTTGCTATTTTTCAGATATGCACACTGGGAGATATTAGCCAATCAAATAGTTTGGACCGCACACATGATCTTGCATACAAGTCAATGAGAATTGCGGAGAACGAAAATGAAATCGGGCAATATCTAGCAGGGAGAGCACATGTAGGAGAGGAAGCTCAGTCACCTTATGTAGACGAAGGAGCCGAAGCAAATGTTGAACCACAGCGTCCATGTCGCCGACGGATGGATATGGCTCGTCGAGGTCGTTGAAGCACATCCTCTATACCCACCCATCAACAATACCCCGTGCATGTATCGGCTCCTGATGTCCCTATGAGTAGCACATTTCCAGGTGAGACCACATTTGCCGGAGATAGTACATACCTAGGTGATATATCACACCCAAGTGGCAGCTCATTCCCGGATGATTTGTCATACCCATTTGATGTCATGGGTGGTTCAATGTACGATCCGAATACATTTGTCAATCCATTATTCAGCCACGATCTGTATGAATCAGTTACTACTCCTCCAGCACCACATAGAGGAGCGTGGTATCCATATATCAAATGAGCCCTGACTTCGAGAAGGGGAAGGGGAAGTGGTAAAACAGTTGACCTAGTCCACTAATGCTACAGTCCAGTGGCCCTAGAGATTTTGAAAAAAGCTTCTACTGAAGTAAGTGACCAAAAGGGTGTGATCGACCACATAGAGGCAAGGACAAGGAGTCTGTCTTAGAAGATTTGGAATAACATTCACTAGACGATCGAAGAATAATTAGTTAGATTGTAATTATCTCCATTACTGTTTCTTACTTAACAAATTTGTAATTACATACCAACTTACTATCTAGGTTAGAATGATTTTAAAGTTTTGTTACTGAGATGCGATGTATGGTGCACTTGATTTTTTATTGTTATGTATTTGGGATTGTATGCACTTTGTGGTGCTTAAAAAAAAAATTACTGTCTTGGAACGCATGTAGTAAATGCATCCAATACTACTAACCCTACATGGAGCGGGAATGGGGGGCTTCGGACGTAGCGGATAGGCGCTTCAGGCACATATGGGGAATGCGTCCCACCATAATCTCCAATGCGCATAAAGAATGCATTCAATATGTCTCCATGGTTGACGCTGCAACGCATGTTGTGCGGGAATGGAGGCGCCTTCGGGTGCATATGGGGAATGCGTCCCACCACTCCAACGCGTGTAAGAAATGCGTTCGATGATGCGTTCTATTGCTCTTCAAATTTTGCCTTGTGGTGACTCAAACTTGGAACGCACACCTTAAATGCGTTGTTAGTGGGTTATTTTCGAAATATCTTTTCAAAGTTGGGTATTTTGGGATTTATTTTCAAAAAAAACAAGTATTTCCGTACAAGACCCGTTGCTTGGTGCAGTGGCTCGGTTTATTGGGGTCTTAAGGTTGGTGGTGGCTGAAGGTGACCTAAATTGAGGCTTAGCTGGGAAAGAAGAAGAAAAAGAAGTAGATACGGTGGTGCACGGTACCTTCTGCGTTTGTAATTTTTGGGGGATAGGGTTTTGATAGTAAGACCATCTATATTGGAGTTGCGGCCTAGGTTAAGCAACTTCATTTATCTAATATAGTAAGGTTCTTGACATAAAAAACAATGAAAAAAAGTAATATCTTTAACTCACTAAGAGTCGGTTTGATAAGAAACAAACCAGATACAGCTCAGATATAAATGACTAACAGACAATGTTACTCATAAATTTATCAAACAAACCAAATACAAATGACAAACAATTACATACATAGATAAAAAAAAAAACAGACAATCCAAATAGACCCTTAAAATGAAAAATGTTAAAAAAATGCTTAGCAACTCTCTTGAAGTAATTCATGGATAAAATGTATAGTTGCTTAAATTGTTAAATGACACTTCAATCAACTCTATAAGGAACTCATTGTTAAAGTTATTGTGTGGGGGTATTCAGTTTGGGAAAGGGGAGAGGGAAGCCTTTTAGTAGTTGTTGTTGTGATTATTATTATTATTATTATTATTATTATTATTAGGAGGTTAAACTTGTATATTGTATTGATGTAATATTTATTTGTCAAAATATTTTAATATTTCAAATATTTGGTTAAATATAATATCAAATTTTTATAGTTTCCTATGTGCCGTGTTATTACACTATAATATAAAAAATAATATAATTTACATTACGTATTATTAAATATAATATATCTAAAACAAAGCATAACACATATTATATATAACTAAATTTAAAAGTTGTTAATTAAACTATATTGGTTTTTTAGAAAAAACAATTAATAATTATCAAAGACAGATTAAATTTGTCTTTAAAAGCTATGTGTACATGCACACATATTATTTTTTCAAAGATAGCTTTAATTTAATCTATCTCTAAATGTCTCGTGTACATATGGATTATTTAATCAAAGACACATTTAACCTATCTCTAAAAGTCATATATATGCATATATTATTTTAATATCACAGATAGATTTGAGACATAATTTTAAAAGAAAATATAATGCTACCCACTGTGAAATTAGAGATAGATTTGCAACAAAATTAATTTTCTCGTAAATTCGTAGATAATCTGTCATAGATTTCGTTGCTAAAACATATATAAACTACAAAAACTCTTTCATTATATGTTCCCACAAATGCATCACAATTTCGATGCTAATCAAATTATTTAGAGATAGAAATTTTTTATCTCAAAATTTTAGTTTCTAAAAGCTAAATTTCTTGTAATGAATAAGCTAGTTCATAAGTTGGCTTGTAAGTTTAAAGAAAAACTTTAGTTCGACTCATTTAACTAAATGAGCTTTATTTTTAGCTTAATCTTGATGTATTTATTAAACAAGCTTGAACCAAATCGAGTTAGAGCTCAAGTTGTTTATAGCCTTCTCATTTACAATCCTACTAGATAACCATATGTAAAGACCAGACCCACTAAATTTGAGATTTAGTATACCGAGTCTCCAACCACATATAATATTTTCACATTATATGTAAGGTTGTCCTAAAACTAACAGGTTATGAGAATTGTTTGATTAAATCTACCAAAACTTTATAAACAATTTTAAATAAAAGAAGATTGCTAACAAAAGCAATCCATACATATACACATTATAATTACAAGGATTAGTGTCAATATAAGACACTGCAAAATTACAACTTGTTTTTGATACAAAAAGATAAACTAAAGAGACTTTAAAGTCTTTTACAACTTAGGCTTATTTAACAAGCCTCATATATAGAGAAATATGTTTTAAAACAAAAGCTTCTCCCAAAACCAAGGGCATTTGAGTCTTACCCGTTCTACTCGCTCATGAACCTGTCAAAATCTGACCTGTATCTTAGATCATCATACAATTCATCTTCAATTCTTGCAACATAGCAAAAATGAGCCAAAGGCCTAGTACGCAATAATAAATACAAAAACGAAATGTCATGCGAACTTAGTCCTAATACAATGCATCAACGATTAAGTCATTATCTTGCTAAATTTTCTTTTAACAAAACAACAGTGGGGTATTCAAACCCCGGGATCACGCTCTAAGAATTTAGGGGTCCTGAGTAACAGCAGCTGCTCAGGGGTTGATATAAGCAGTCCGAATACTTATATCTCCTATATCTATTCCATAAGGAAAATAGCTTCATTTAGGGTTCCAAAGCGTTGCCGACTCTACCTAAACTTAGTCCACAACATGAATCTAGTTCAAAAGTCCCCATAAACTTTGAATTAAACCATGGTATTTTCCCCTAAGTTTAAGCAAACATTACTCAAATACTATTCTCTCCATTAGCTACCCACTTAACCATGATCGAATCGTTATTGCATCATAGCATACCATTACATCATGGTACAGTCATTGCATCATGACTTAGGTTAAAGCACCTAACTAACATGTCATTGCATCATGACAGATTTATTGCTCCTCGAACTAGATTAAACAACGCAATGGACATCCGGTTCATCAAAGTATTAAGTCGATTTGAATTAAGTCAAATTTAGTAATATCTATTCCTAACATACAACAAACAAGCTACTACGTACCTGTACCCAATAGGGTATGACTATATCCACTCAAAGGAGAATCAACTGAAGAATCTTTAACTGAAATAAGAAATATCAAAACAAATCAATAATCGAACATAGAACATACATACATACAACATACAATTCTAAATTAACTATACAAAGAGATTCAATGAACCTAATATATAGCTCTAACACTTGATTCATGCATAAAACTTGTTTAAATAACTTATAGATTCATTAGAAGACCATATATGAAGCAAAGAAGGATAATTGAAGAAGTTTGAAATTGTAAAAACTCAGGGGATATGCGGGCAATTTACACCAGCAAATTTGAGCTGAACGCCGGCAGCGTTGGAAACGTATTCCGACGGTGTTAAGAAAATCAATTCTGTTCGTATTCAACACCGATTAAAGGCCGGCGGTGTTGAAGCCCCAGTGGCTGGCATAAGATTTGCAAAATGAACTCTTACCAATTTCTTCACAAATGCCGACGACGTTACAAGCAGCGTTAGAAAAGTCATTTTTTATCACATTCAACGCTGCCTCTACGCTGGCGCGGTGACGTACCAGATGTCGGCGTAAATGCAAAAACAAACTATTCGAAAAGTTTTTACTTCCCCTATTTTGCACTTTGCGAAATTGTAACCTAAGACACTTTTAATCCTTCTTCAAACACATATCTAGTTTCATATACTATCTTCTATCAATATTAACTACTCCTAGCAACATTGAGCATCATTTTGACACATCAAACTACTTCATCCATTTCAAATCCTCTCCTACTCTTCACCTTAAACTTAACTACTCAAAATCAACTTTAAGCTTTACCAACACTTCTCACTACTTCCATAACATATATAACAAGTCCACATAATCTCAAAACATAACCCAACATTCAGTAGCACATAAAACCATTCAAACTTATATGTGACATTAAAACTCATACTAACGTAGACTCTATATCCATATCAAAAGAAAGAACAAACAAAGAACTTATAAACTTGCATTAACTTACATGAAAAAGCTTTGGCTTGAAGAAAATATTTGAACTTAAGAGCTTGTTCTTGCTAAGGGTTTGGAGTATATTGTTTGAAGAAAGAAGAACAAAAAAAGAAAAAAAAAAAGAAATGCGAATTTTCGAATGGAATTTTTAGGCTACTAAAAGAGGGTCATTTTGATCAAATTATGGGCTTAAACTTATCTTAAACTTTGACTTTTGGGTACACAATGAGCTAGCCTTTATTTGGCTTAATTTGAGGCTAATTTGGACTTAAAGTGAGCTTGAAAATGGGCTTAAATTATAGTAAAAATTTTGCTAATAATTTTTTTTAGACATTTCAAAAATTGTTTTGATAACTTTAAACATAACACATACATATTAATTCATAAAAAACACAGACATTAATTATACACACATTAATATACATAAAACAATAGCATTAATCTTATCACACATATACACATACATCAATAATTTATTAATAAATATAGTATTAATTCATAACATGCTACTAACACTTTTTATACTAACAAAAACTTACATATGTATATCAAATCTATTTTACATTCATTTCATATATCAAATTCACTTCAAATTTAATATTTAGAATTAATATTATATTTACATAAAAATTAAATTATTAAATAAATTAGGTTATTTTACCATACTCGCATAAATAGTTATAAAAATATATAAAGAAAAAAAATCAAGAAATAGTTATCATTCCTTTAGCCTAAGAAAAAAATTATAACTCCTTATTTGATAGCATTAAGTATATATAAAATAGTTATGTAAACAACTTAGTAGCCTAATTAATTAAATAGCTCATAAAGGAAGTATTACTTGTTATCAAGATCAAAATCATCAAAATGATGTATAACTTACACAAAATTGAATATCTAATAAATACCATTCAGTTGACTGTTTTATTTTTTATTTTATTTTTATCTATATAGGTAAAGTTAATTTTTGATATATAAAGTATAGATTTTGTCAAATCTTTTTCTTCACGAAAAATTTATAAATTTTCACTTTACAAATATTGTTCTCCAATAATCTCATGTAGGAACAGATATAGTATTTTTTGAATATGAGATTTTCAAGTAAATTCAATACAAAGATTGTAATATAACTATAATAAAAAAAATATAAAATTCTTTAAAAAAAAAAAAGGAAATGGACAAATTGCCAGTCTAGACTTCGGGACCAAGTAAAGTTACCAAGCACTAAACCCAAATCTTTTCAATCTGTTTTCCATTTGCGAAAGCAAAAATGAACTATAAATACCCTGGAGCAGTTTTTATGGTCTTCTCCATCTTCTACGCGACACAATTTGGACTTGTCTCTATTCTCCCTCAATGGAAGACTCTGCAATGTCCAAAGTGAAAGTAGCAGGAACATGGTCAGGAATATTAGACGTAGAATTAGATAAATGGAACATACCCAGATTAAGAGAAGAGATTGCAAAGCGATCAAGTTGCAACCCAGGATCCATTAACCTTATCTGTGCTGGTAGGGTTTTGAAAGATGGTGATGGGACGCAAAACTTGATCCAACTGGGTATCAAAAATAATTCTAAGATATTGTCTAGTCGTGTTAACGTTGACCAAGGCAAGTCTTTTAAGGATGAGTTACTGGCTGAAGAAACGTTCTCGTAGACTTTCAAGGGTCAAGTAAGACTCTTTTTTTTCCCCCTTCTTTTGCTGTATAGGTTTTGTCTTTATACTTATTATATGATTTCTGTCGAGGAATTGAATGTGATTGGTTGTTTTGGTTAAAAGGGGTATTAAATTTAGGAACTTTTTGAATTTTGCGTTTGTTGGGTTGTCTTAATGAAATTAAGGATTTAGGGCCATGTGATGATGTTCTTGATGAAAAAGTTATTTACAGCAAAAGGATTTAAATTTGATTTCATTATCATTGTGCCTCGACTGGATTTTTTGTTGGGAGATAACGACATGCTTGGCTTGTTTCGAGAAGTATTGATGAATCTTCGATCATTTCTTACCTCATACCCCTTAGTTGCTTACGTTCTGATGCTTTTATGAAGGTTCTTATTTAATCTTTGACAAAAAAAAAATAAATAAATAAACTTGTATCTGTTTATGGTGATGTTTATGAAGCAATTAGCTGATATTTTATTTGAATAAGGTAAAGGCTGTCTGTTTGGTTGTTTGGTCCGTCTATTTTTGCCCTTTTAACTAACTGTATGCCAAAAACAGATATAGTTAAAGGTCAAATGGATCATATGTAAATATTATACGGATGTAGATGGGATGCTGATAACATACAGGTAGAATTCAAATAATCCAAACAAAACCAAACCCTGTATCTGAATCTAAATGTTAATTGCAGCATATGTCATATTCATCATTAGGAAATATTAAGGGAAGAAGAACAAATGGAGGTACAACTTGTTTCAGAGAATTGGGAGATTATCATTATTTCAATTTCTAAACTATTCCCTGCTAATTTTGGTATTAGTTTTAGTATTTTCATTTTTATTTCTATCATCCCTCTATGGTCCTTAATAGTGAGCACTCTAAACATAGCATTGAGCAAACATAGTCCAAGTTCTGGTTTCATCTCTAGTTATAGGCAAGCAGCAAGTACAGCCATATCTTTCGTGTTTATTTATTGTGGATTGAACCATGTATCAACCTGACCGTGTTACCGGGTGCATTTTGCCATCTTATCGTATGGGGAGAGAAATTTGTAGCTTGCATGGATCCAAAAGAAGTCTTTTGATAAAATCTGGGGAACTAAGATGGCTTTAAAGTATGAATCATGTTGGACAATAAGGTATCTTTGGTCTTGAAAAAGTAAAGATGAGGTAAACATTACTGATTTGTTCAGAGAAACTGGTCCACTCTGGAATAAAATGCATGAGGATCATCTTCAATTTGCCTTTTGGGACCTTATGTGTTTCAATTTTTTTCATTACTGAATAGTTTGTGCTCTCCCTCACTGCCTACTTTTCTGTCACTCTCAATTTTCTGGGTCATGAATATTGCAGAGCTGCCGCCACTGCACTGGCAAAAAGGCATGCAGATGGGTCGCTGCCAATTGAAGACTTTAACATTGAGCTTGAAGACCAGAGCGGGAAGAGAGTCGACTTGGGATCTGAAACTGACCAAAGGTTATTTTCTCAATGATATGAAATATTTGCATAGGCCATCATCATGTTCATGTTCTCTTACTTGCTTTAAAAAACAAATAAGGAAAAAAAAAATCATTTTCTCTTGTAAGTATTGGGTGGTCACCACACACACACACACACACACACCAACCCGCACCCCACCCCAACACCCCAAAAACAAAAACCAGATTGTAAGTTGAGATTTATCAATCGGTAATTATATTCCAGGGCTGTCATGATGGGGTTGATGCTTCATGCTAATGCAAAGCAGCTCATTAAAAAGCACAAATACAAAGATGCCTTGGAAGTTCTTTCCATGGGAGAGGTTGGTTCTATATTTCTCCTTCTTAGTGTATCCTAGTTGCAAGATCTGGTATTCTTCTTTTTGGATTTTTTTTTTATTAAAAGGATCATTATTGTCACAAACTAAATTGGAATGAATTTTTAAATTCTGTTTTTTGTGCATTGTTAACCGAGGAACTTTGTAGCCCAACTTATAGTTATTGTACATCTTTCGATGTTTATCTTTATATGGTAGCAGGATAAAAGTGATAATAATTCATCAAAGTAATGGCAAAAGTGCCATTTTTTTCAAATTAATTTACTTGTGAAAAAATAGAATATGTATCTATCACGGGGAACATCTATAGTCCTATCATGGGATCATTCTGCTTATAATGTTATCATTAAATTGATTATAAAAATCAGTATAAAAAAATATTAAGGGTCTTGATCACGGTTGGGATAGATCTAAACAATTTAATAATGTAATGGGATCAGTCACGTCATAATTGCTACGGGACTAGAATTTTTCATCTATCACCTTCAAACTGTCTTTACCATGAACAATAGCATTTTTGCTACTTATTCCCTTTTTTCCTTTTTGTTTTCATGCAGGAGGCTTTCTCTCTTTGTAATCCCCAAGTCATTGAGGCAAGTGATCTTTGTTCTTTGTGTCTAATAGAGTTGTGGTCTAAATATTTTGACTATTACATCTGTAAACTCTTCACAATTCCTACTCAGATATACCATTTAAATGAAATCACAAGATCATGCTGAGGCCTATTATTGCTGAAACTTCTGTCTGTTAGAGTGAAGCTTGTGGTTGGAATCTTAATGGGACACTGCTAAATGCTGTTTGATTATTCATTAAGATGTATAATAAATTAGCAATAGTTGTAAGTTGGAGAATACTTTTATCAAAAGAATCTTCAAATGAGTTAAGAATAACTGTTGGTACCATTGGAGGTTGTCAATTTTCCTGCTAGTAATCATGCAACGAAGTGGATTTTTCTGCCAATTTGTTCTTTCATTGAATTGAAAGAGTCTGTTAGAACCAATAATATGACTTTAATGTAACTGTAGCTTCTATATTTTCTTTCTTAAAAAAGGATCTTACTTTTTGAACACATGGATTGATGTTCTTGCTTAATGGCTCTTGGTTATCCACTTACCAAAAAGAAAATGATCTTGGTTCAGATGGTTGACAATGTGCCAATATTGCAAATTGACATGGTATGGTGTTATTTTATGCTCCGCGATGTATCAGCAATCTCAGTGGCGGGAATTCGGCTACAGAAAGCCAGAGAAGGAATCGAGCGTGCACATGGGAAGGATTACTCCCGTGTCAGGCTCCTTCAAGGAGGTCGCTATCCAGAGATTGCATTGTGAGAATCAATCAAGTTTTCATCCGTCCTTGGAGAATGTTGTTAATTAATTTTTTGTCGCTGTGATTACCTGATGAGTTTCAACAATTTAATTCAGACATTTAAGGCTTGAGCTGTTGGAAGGAGTAGTAGCTTATCACAGTGGTCAATTTGATAAGTCAAGGAAAGCATTGACCTCTGCACAAGCTAAGTTTGTGCAGGTTAGTTTTCTTTTCATCTGGAAGTGCTCCCCCATGCATATTACCTATACTTCTCTACCTGTTTTAATGAATGGTTGGATCTCGTTCATCCTTCCACAGGAAGGCCTCTTAGGTTCATTCATTTTTATTATTTTGGTATTTTCTTGAAGTGTAAGATTCACCTCGTAAATGGATTTCTTCAGGATGTTGATTTGGCATATACTATGAATTTCTTTGGCATCAACCTGCAGAGGTTTTGTCTTGATTGCACAACACTTGTTGTGCCATGCATCTTGTACATTTTAGTGACCTAGAAGAAATATAGCTTTTAATGGTTCATTGGTTGTGCATTTAATTGTGTAGCAGTAGGAAATGCATGATCTTTATATCTGTTATCTTATGTATAGGGTACTCATATGTAGTTGATTTATTAATTTGGCCAAAAAATAAATAAATAAATAATTTTTTAGTGGCAGTGGTGTGGCATATCTTTGTTTATTGAGTATATTTCTAAGTTGCATGGTCTCTTAATATGTATTCTCAGACAAGAGAGAATATTCCTCATTCAAGGGTGGTTTGATGTTCTTCCATGGATATCTCATTTCCTTAGAAACATCAAGGTATTCTTCAGTATTAATGTATGTGGCCCTGCCTTTGTTAAACTAATTCCATTACAGTGACAACAATTGATAACACTATTTCGTAAATATATTCATATTTTTCCTATTTTCTTTATTCATTCCTACTGCTATGCAAAATGCTGTAATTAGCACAAGTTTTAAGAGTTTATATGCATGTGTTTATAAGCTCAAGTAGGGTATGAGTGAAGGTTTCTTAATGTATATGTGTATGTGTCTTTTTATAAGTTTGCATGTAGAAAATTCCATTCTGAGGTATTATCTCTTTCTGGACTTCAGCTGGAGGTGCCTGATGAGGCCTTGTCAGTTGTTATGGGTATGGGTTTCGAGGAATGTGATGCAAAGAGGGCTTTGCGCATGACCAATCAAGATATTGTGAGAGCTGCTGATTTTCTTGTAGAGGAGAAGGCCAAGAGACAACAGCAAGGAGAGGAAGATATGAGACGAAGAAAAGAAATAATGTTAGCGTCTCTTTTTGAGCAATAACATAACCGTTTTATGGTGTGAATTTTACTTGGTACTTAAATTTACCCTACATCCTTGCAGGGAGCAAAAGTCTTATGGATTGACACCAATGAAGAAAGCTGTTGATCTCCAGAGATTAAGCGAACTGGTTTCCATTGGGTAAGGAGTTTCCGTAAAATATACTAAATCTTTTTTTTTTATGGTGGGGGGTTGGGTTTGAACAAAGACTAGCTCTTGTGTACTTTTGTAGAAAGAAGTTAACATCTGCATATGGAGGCGATGATGCAAGAGATGATTGAGATCTAATAATCACTTTCTATTGAAAATATATATATTGAAAAAAAAAATATATACATATATATATATATATTCTATAGGTGAGGCGCTCTAACATATTCCTCTCTTTAATTACGGGCGCATAAGGTGTTTTAATATCAACAGATGAACTTGACAGAGTCTTCATTGTTAGTCCATTGGTCTACTTAACATAATGCTTTGAGGAGTACAAATGCATATTCATTGATTACAGAAATGTAGATATAACATTGTATATGGTAAAGATTTAGAAATCAAGTTACCAAAAGGATAAAATTAAATATATGCCCTGGTCAAGTATTACATTGTATATGGTAACTATTCAATAGTAATCAGGTTACCAAAAGAATAAAATTAAATATATCACCTGGTGTAATTTATTGTCTGAAAAATGCGGTCATCCAATTCAAAATATGAGTGTCCTCAGCAATCTTTTCTGCTTATTTTCAGTTTTACTTCATGCTAACACAAGTGGTTGAGCCAAGGAATAAGGGATAAAATTATCTTTTGCAGGTATGAGAAGGCTCTCGCTGCTGAAGCCCTTAGAAGGAATGAAAATGACACCCAAAAGGCTTTGGATGATTTGACAAATCCTGAAACTAATGCTGAAATGCAGGTTCTTACACTTTCTTGGTCTGCAATCATATGTGATGATTTCACCTGTGCTAACTTCCTTGTTTAATTGCAGCAAGATATTGCAAGTAGGAAAAGGAAAAGGCAACAGAGAGCAGAGGACTCAAAAATCGAGAAGCTAGTATCAATGGGGTTTGACAGATCAAAAGGTTGCTTTTCACATGCCAAGCCCTTTTATAGTTCATGGCTTCAGATTTTGAGTATATCTATGCCATATTGTCATCGTTCTTTAACTTTAAAAAATGACGGATTTTTGTATCTGTTTTCACTCCTCGAAGTTTGATACTGTGAGTATGTCCCTAAGTTTGGTGGATCTTCACTTTATCTGCAGTCCTTGCTTTAGATCTTCAGCCATTCCTAGAAGTCCCTCTAATTAGACACTAACACAAGCGAATATGAATCAAGGTTTTTGCAAGTCCTTGCATTTGCTTTTGCATTTACAAGAAAAATGTGAGGCCACCTAAAATTTTGAGGAATGAATTAAACACATTGCACAATACGTTATGTGGACTTTTTTTTTCAAAATCAGAATTTACGTACTTTCATTGATGGCTGCTTAAGTGTAAGCTTAGATGCTAAACTCTCTTTTGGCCTCCTGCAGTGGTTGAAGCCATTCGAGGTGGTCGCAGTGTAGAGGAAGCCATGGCCCAACTTCTGGGACAACCTCAGGAAAATCCCCATGACAGCAATAGCACCCCTTCTTCTTCTGCTCCAATCACTGATGGTGATGGTGCAAGCAGTAGTACAAATCAGGAGGGTGACAGTGGCATTCCTGACTCCATGAATATCGAAAATGAAATAGAAGGTGCATCGATCGATGCTGTGGTGGAAGAGCGTGATGAGGAGATGGAAGGTGAATTAGCACATGAGTTGGCTAAAACTGATGCTTTGTCGGACTATGATATCGAAGTCACCAAAGAGGGTGAAGCTATTGAGGAATACTTGTCTCTGCTGGCTTCAGTTGGCAATAACAATGATGTTTCATGCAAGTAAAAAGAGCATTGTGTACTCTGTGGCCTGTGCTCCTCTCATCGTAATTAAGTTTTTAGGTGCTACACTTAGATTTAGGCATTGTCATTGTATGTTTGATTGACAGGAGAGAGGTCAATTGGGAACTGTTCAGAAAATTGTAATTAGCATGGCGACGTGCTGATCTTAGCATTGAGAACGAGTGAAAGACTCATCTGTCTTCTGGCAAGGAGCGAGACTGTACCATAAACGCAGTTCCTCTATTTCTAGTTCGGTTTGATGATGATACATACATATACATACATATATATAATAAAAGGAAAAACAAAAGGAAATGGAGAAAAATATCATACCACCAAAATCAAATATTTGCGATTTTGAACGGAAGAAAACAGAATTGGACCTCCTTAAAAAAAAAAAAACCTTAAAGCTTTTTTGTGTTTCCTTTTTTCTTTTCCCCAAATAAAAGGCATTTCATTGATATTTGGCCAAATTCAAAATGTGTACACGTGGAAGTACTCGCTACATGCAAAAATAAGATCGTTGAGAAAGGAGCTTTGGAAAGAGAATGGAATATTAACTTACCAACCGACTAACTCATTCTTTTTAAAATAAAGCTATCTGGTTAATAGTTTTATTTTTATACGGTTGTTAAAATTGTAATTTTATTATTTAATGTCATGTATAACGTTGGTAAAATTGTATAAAATTATATAAAACTAGTAAAATTATAAACATGTGAAATCATATATTTAAATTTATATTTTTACCTAAAGTTTGTAACTAAATAATTATATATATTTTTTAATTAAAAAATATATAAAATTACAAACTCATAAAATGGTATGTTTGATTCATAATGTCTGTTTGTTTGTTGATAAATTACAGATATAGATATTTTTTTTAATTTTTTTTCTAACAAATCATTTATAAAGAATTAGATATAAATGAAAAAATTGATAGTTTTTATTAAAAGATTAAATAAATTAAATATTGATAAAATATAATATAAATCAAACATATTTATACAGATTATTTTTTGAAAAATACATATAAGGATGAAAAACAAGTGATCCAAACAAACGCATTGACAGAAATGCTTCAGCTCCTCGTTTAAATGTTCTGTAAAAGTTTTCACAATCAGAAGCAAACATCAAATGGTTGTCCTTCCACAAGTGAAACTTTCCAATCACGTACCGGTACACCAACTCCTGCACTCTGTTTAGCACCTACTCCAGACCCATCACAGGTAATCACCAAAGCAAAAGGAGGAAAATTAACACCCCCTTGTCCTTTACACTGATCAAAAAATGACAACAGACAACCGCTTTGCCCTCCCCATTCCTTGGATGGATGACATGACCTCGTCCTTTTTAATGACACTGTAACCGAGTCCAAGAAGACCAGCTTTAACGCACGGACCTCAGTGCGATTCTATTGCGTAGAACCGATTGAAGAGGTTTTTCAACGTTAAGGAGTGGTCTTTTACTTTTTCCAGTTACTCTAATAAGGACCTGGAGTTTCATTTTCTTTTTTTAAATATTTTAATATGCTGAAACGAGTTGGTCTAAAAATTTGCAAAAGTAATGAGAAAAAAAAAATATACATTTTACAACGGGACGAAAAGAAAAAAAGGGCAATAACTGTGCTTTTATTTCAAGAAATACGGATGATGACCGTTCTGTGTTTTTAACATTCTGAAATTTTAAATGTCATCTGAGTTTTTTTTTTAATATTTTTTCCTCCTTCAATTTATATAAATAGACGAAAATATGCATAAATATTCACACCATATTTTTATTATATTTTGTGCATATGTGAAAATCTCTCATATTATCAAATTGGGATAGCATATGGATTCCAACAATTTTGAAAGTTCACTACCTTTTGAACATTAATATAGCACACAAAATTACCAAATGACTCCAAATTCACAAAACAGCTCTTATTTTTCATTTAGTGCATCTTTTTAAGGTATTCCAAATTTTCTATATTCTTCAAATTTTATAGTCATGAACCAAAACCCACAAAATTTTAGTCAACCATATGATTTTAACCAAAGCACAACAAATATGATACCATCATATTTTCAATATGTGCCTTATTTTACACCCGAAAACATGTCACAACATACTTCACATGGAACAAATCCTTTGCAACTGATATGAGATCAATCACCTCAAACACCTATTAGTGTAAGTTCACAATATCCATAATATTCTACACAAGTAAATTTAAAAGAGGATGATGATAATGAAAATGAAGGAGATCAATATTGTATAAAAAAATGAGAGTAACATGATGATAAGCTTCTTATTTACATGTGGCTAAGAGTTAGTAAATACCCAATAGCTGGAAACAATCAATCTTTGTAGACTTTCTAACAACAATGGACATAACAGTGAACGCAAAGTGGGAAAAACGAGCATGATTACATTAAGGATGCTCATGAGCTATTTAAACAAAATGGAAAAAAAAATGCATGGTTGAACATTATTGGGCAATACTACGTAATGAACTAAAATGGAGATCTCAAATTGGTAATATTGAAAAAAGTCAAAAAGAGTGAACTGAGGTAAGTAAATGTAGAGCTTACAACACATGAATAGTATCGATAGTGAAAGAGTTGAGATCATACGTAAATTTAATGAAATTAATGAACAAAAGGAGCATCGGGAACAGTTGGAATGGGAAAGATAAATAATGTTTGTCGATACATCATCAATGGTTAAAGTACAAAAGCAATGGACCGGAGAGATGCGCAAAGAAATTATGAAAAAAAAGGTACCCATGATGTATTCTAAGCTAATTATTGCATAACTTTCTAGTAATAAAATGCCATTGTAAGATTCCATTGATGAAATTATTTGTTCTAATAAAATTATGTTTTAAAAACTTGCTATTGTGAAGCGTCCATCAATCTATTCAAAGTTTTAAAAATAACTATTTAAAGTATCCATCAAATCAACTTTTAAAAGTAGTCGTTGCAACTCAGCCATTAGAAAGAAGTCATTGAAGTTGTATAAATGTGGACGAACAAATACAATTTCATCATTCACTTTCATTTATCCCATTTTCCATTCATAGTTGAACTATTCTTCACTTCTCTAAATATCACGTCAACAAGTAGCTTGGATTCTAATTCCAAGCTAACAAAAAATGCCAACAAAAGCAGTTGAATAATTAATCCAATTAGAGATGATTCGAGGTATAACTAATAAATTCCTTATATCAAATGTTTCTAGAGATGAGTGAGATTCCTCTATAGGAAGGAGTACAAGAAAATACATAGATAGAGGTCGTCTTGAAGGTCATAATTGTTTATTTAACAACTTTTTTACAAACACCCCAATTTATAGTGACGAACAATTTTGATGAAGATTCCAAATGAGTAAATCAATATTCCTTTGCATCGTAGAAGCATTAAAGGATTACTCTCCCTTTTTTAAATAAAAAAAAAAGGATGAAGTAGGTAAACTTGGTACTTCACCACTACAAAAGTGTACTGCAACTACTCGGGTGTTGGCATATGGAGTAGTAAGAGATGCTTTAGATGACTACTAACGAATGGTTGAAGGCACAATAATTCAATGTGCAAAGCAATTTGTTGAAGGTGTTATTAGTTGTTTTGGTGATGAGTATTTATGCAGGCCTAATGCTACAAATATTCAATGCTTACTTACTATTGCTAAGCAACAAGGATTCCCTGGTATGCTAGAGAGCATTGATTATATGCATCGAGAGTGTAAGAATTGTCCAATTGCATGTGTGTGGCATGTATACTCAAGGTTATCATGGTTATCCAACAATTATGTTAGTAGCTGTTACTTCATATGACACTTAGATATGGCATGCATTTTTTGGTGTCTTAGGCTCTAACAAAGATATTAACATACTAGAGCGTTCCCCTCTATTTGATGATGTCTTAGAGGGAGGAGCACCGCTAATCAATTACACCATCAATGGTAAGAATTATAATATTGGATATTATCTCATGGATGCTATATATCCAAAGTGGTCAACATTTGTTAAATCTATATCTTACTTGTGTGGTCCAAAGGAGCAATTGTTTTCCAGGTACTAAGAAGGATATAGGAAGGATGTTGAATAAGCTTTCGGAATGCTATAATCTTGTTTCCATATAGTCCGTAGACCTTTGCAGTTTTGGGATCAAGAGGTCATAGGAAAAATCATGAGAGTATGCATAATTTTACATAATATGATCGCTGAGGATGAAAATGACAACTACAACAACAATTACGAAGTTCTAAATTATGAATTAGGTGGCACCAATGATCCATCACCTCATATCTCTCATAATTATATTACAAATTATGCGACGCACATTTAAAACAATATTCAACTTCATGATAGAGAAAAACACCACCAATTGTAAACCGATTTGATTGAACACGTGTGGCAAAGATTTGGACCTACAAATTAAAGTTCAATAGTTAGTCATTTTTCAATTATACGTTATGTATCCAAGTTTTTTTTCTTATGTATGGCAATGTACTTTGGTTTGTATCGATTTTAAATTAAAAATTTGATTTTGTTTATTATTTGTGCAATTTCGATAAGTTTATTAATTAAATTTTCTATGACAATAAATTATATATTAACAATATACATCTCTAATATTTATATTGCAAATTTATTTAACATTTTTTTGCTTATACTAAAATTACAGATCAACATATCATAGCAAGACCTACAAAATATTATAAAAAGTGAAAGAACATTTAGAGATCCTTAGGAATAAAATGAAGAGTTACTTAATATGCAAAATTCCTTGGAACGATGACGTGGTAAGTTAAGGACCTTGGAGAGTTCCTTAGCATTAAAGTTAGTCGCTCTTCCTCTATAGAATGTTTCCCAATTCTATCATTAGGTTTCACTTCTTGTGAAACAAAATCCATCCATGACCCTTCACTACCAAGATGCGAATCAGCAAATGGAAACATTCACTAAATCACTTGATACGTTTGGTTTACTACAATGAAATAAGGTTGAAAAGGAATGGCAATTCCTCATTTTACAATTAGGGTGTTTTTGAAACAAAACATGCTTTTTGATCAGGAATAGCCATTCTTTTAGTAAAGGGAAGGAATGAGGATTCCTTATCTATCCCATACTACACAAATAGACATTCTTTTTATAAAATTTTTGGCAAACCAAACAAAGGAATAGATATTCTGCTGTAATAAAGCTGGAATATTAATTCTATGCCATTGAACCCAACATGCTAATCTCTACCATTACTCTGTTCCATGTCACTTGTTGGTAGTGATACTGTAAGCAAAAAGCCCTCCCTCCTTAAAACGATGGCATGCCCTATGTATTGTAGCTAAAGGGTCTAACTCTTTGAAATTAAATACCACCTCACATCTATCTTTTGAATTATGCAGCCTCTATTAAACCTGCTGCAATATTCGTATTTTTCACTCATAAAATCTTCCATAAAGAACATCCTCTATACCATTCCAAAGAGGAAGTATTATGTGCTTTGTCAATGTGGATACTTAAAGTTGCGATGTCATGCTCTACGAGGTACTCTAAACGTGATAGCCCGCCGTACACAATATTAAAGCATAGGAATGACTACCTTAGTCACGCAAAGGCTTCCATATTATGTATAAAGTGTATATCACAATCAAAGAAACGTATCGGAGTAGCGCAATTTATATTTATAGCAATTAAAGTAACAAGGTAAGATAAACACTTATCATTAAACATACATAACATAAGTTACAATTCTTAGGGGCATACCCCCACTACTTTATTCAAGTCTACATAAATACATTTCCTAGTAATCTCCAAAATACAAACATACCATATATTATTTATAAAGAGATATTTAAGAATGTAAATTCCTTCTATGCTCCTACTTCTTTCATAAAAGCTCAAAATCCACTGATGATTTCCTTAATATCCCGTCCTTAAAAAGAGTCTCAAGCATACCTGTTTCAATAAAAATCTATGGAGTGTAAGCTTACAATTTGCTTAGTAATATATTCTCTTTATTCGTACCATATTTCAAACACGTTTATGAATTTCCACGCATATACTATGCGTTATACAACAACCACATGATACAAACAATTATGTATAGGTATCCGGAAACCATACACAAAATAGATTTACGCCTTCTATATCAAGGGTTAAGGAAATGGTAGTTGAAAGTCTTTGCGATCTTCATTGCTAGTCCCCGAGCGCACTTTGCTCACAGCGATTGATCGGTATGGTTCATCCTTAGGATGTATCCTCGGCACACCTTAGTTCTCTAAAAATGAACATGGCTGCGGGTCTCTTCGAATAAGCTTAGCCTTGGACCTTTTTTATTCTTTGCGTAGAAGTAATAGTTTTTAACATGTGACTTGACGAATGTAATGCTTACCTATTTGATTTATATTAAAGTCGAATAAAATTATAGTATACTTAATGGTGATCAAATAAATATCATACACACATAATCGACATGCAATATTGATGATATACTTAAACAATCAATTGTTGGTTTCGATATGCTTAGAATCCTTTGTCACACATTAATAGAGCATAGATATAAGTACCCCTAACCACATATATGTTCATTTTATCTTGTACTTATAAATCTAGTGCAACTATTTACAAGCACAAGCAACGTAACGAAATCATGAGGGAAAACTCACTCGTCCATATCACAATCTGCTTAATCCTCAGGAAGGAGAGTCCCATATTCCTAGCTACCTAGATAAAAGAAATACTCGAAATGAGTATTTCATAGAAGTTCTACTAAATTTTCTAACCTTATCTTGTTATTTTCATCAAAATTCAAATTAAGAGAAATTCCAACTTAAGACGACCATAATTTGCTCATTTTAACTCGGAATATTGCATATTAGTGGTCATTTTCTACCTACTCAAAAAGATCTATATATTTCTAAGGTCATTTTTAGAATTTAAAGACATCTAGGTTTTGAAATGGGTCGATACAGATTTGACTCGAAAGTTCCAGTATTTAAATTGCAATTTTTCTCAAGTTTTACTGCACTCCGACATTTTATAGCAAACATATAAATATTTACTTTTGAAAAACATTTAATACTGATAATAATTCATATTATATGCATGATCCTAGAGATGTTATCTTAAAAATAAAATATGTAAATAATCTTTGTGAAATATAGAGTTTTGTGAAAGGTTGTGCTTTAACTTGTGATTACATTTGCTATTTTATAAACATGTGACTTAACAACAAAAATCATAGTTCAATATAAATATTTTGGAAACTCAAAGGTTTTATATTTGTCCAAAAATTTATTAAACAATTTATTTTATAAGACATGATTGTACTTATTTGTAGCATAAAACTCTAAGTATGTTTTCCTTTGAATTTTTTCCTAAGTTTGATTTTTAAATAAAATTTTTATTCTTAGATTGTGCAATTGTGAAACTTGATTTGAGGAAAATCATGTTTTCATATTTATTTTGAGTGCATAAATATTTTATTCTCATATTAAACTTCTTTTAGCTAATTATTTTCTAAAACATGACTCTTTATGTGGTTATGAAGAAAAATCATTCTAAGTTTTATAACATTGAAAATGTTTTATAATTTAGCATATGAGAAAAATTAAATGATAGACCGTTAGAGAATTGTTGGAAGAAAACTAAAATTTTTAGTTTGTTACAAGTGGGTGCCTGATTATTATAACTATTATTTATATTTCCTTAACTTCATGAAAAGAAAACGAATTTACTTCTTAAAACTTGGTTCCTTAAGTTGTATATTGATTTTATAACTAGTGAGTCGATTTTTAAGTTTATCTTAGAAAAATTGTTTTATTCAAAATGTTTGTCAAAAATATTGGCATATACCTTATAATTTTTTAAGAAAAACTTGCATAAGAAAAGATTAGAAGTTTATGATATATTTATTTTAGTATTTTAGAAAGAGTATAGCTTAAACTGTTATCCTATGTCTTAATGAAAATTCTTTTTAGGTGTTAAAAATCATTTTTCTTGAGAGTTTATCCTCATTTTTATATAAAAAAAAAATATTCCATACTATCATTTTAAAAATTTTATTAAGACAACAACATCATCATATGATCATGCATGAATATGAACTTAATAGTTATATTATGAGACAATTTATAAATTCATATAGAGAAATAAAAGAATAGAAAATTAAATATGCAAATATAAGAACAAAATATGGAAGTCTTAGCTTATTTTCAAGAGTTCCTGAAACTTAGAAATGGACATGTTCCATGAAAATAAGAAAAGAAAATCATGGAAGTTTTAGATTTATTTCAAGGCTTTTTGGAACTTAGAGATGGATAAGTCCCATAAAGAAAATAAAAATAGCAAGAAAATAAGTTTGGGAGTCTTAGGCTTCGTCAAGGCTCCCTAAGACTTGAATTTCTCCAGTCTCATGAATAAAGCAAGACAAATATATAAGAAAATTATGGGAGTTTTACATTAGTTTTCAAAGCCGGACTTAGATTATGAACAAGTTCTCTTTGTTTTGACTTAATGGAGTACAAGTCTAAGATTAGAAGTTTACCAGTCTTAATTATTTGCATGGAATAAGTAAATAAACAATGAAATAAGAGCATAAATAAAATATTAGATTATTGAGCTTTAGGCTCTAAAAATATATATATATATATATACATACTTGTACATAATATCATATAGAAAGTTATGTTAGGAGCATGAATATAACAAAATTTAACATAGATTGAAATAAGATATGAACATGATGTTGTTTTCACGATTCATTCCCTAGCACAAGCTCATAGGGAATGTGTTGAAATCAAAACTTACATAATGTTCATATTATGTTTTTATGAACTAAAGAGAGGGTTTAAGTGTTTTACTTAAGTTTAGAAGATAGAAGATGGAAGATGGAGAATGGATGAAGAGAAAATTTGTGAAAAATACAAAGGAAGAAAGAGTCCCATGGTTTAGAGAAAGAGGAGAGAGGGAGTTGTGGAGAAATTTTGCAAGAGTTTTGTTATGTAAAGATAAAATGTGTAAAATAAGAAGAAGGAATGGGGTATCTATAAAGTATCGAGATGGAATTTTACAGTTAATTAAATAAATGAAAAAGAAAAGAAATAGATGGTAGAGAGAGATGGTGTGGCCGGCCATTGTAAAGAGAGGAGAGAAATTATGATTAAAAATTAATTTTAGTAATGAAAAGTAAGTAAAGTGTAAGAGAAGTTTAGTAAAAAGTAACATTGGAAAAGTAAATGTAAAAAACAGACGTGTAGATTGTAAGAGATTATATAGATGAATTGTTCAGCATAAGGATTTTGAGTTGGACTATTATTGGATTTTCCATTTTTTTTTTAGAGGTTCTCTTTTTCTTAAGATTATGAAATTCATATTTGATCTTATTTAGGGTTTCTAGAGTTTGGTCTTAACTTGTTTTGGTTTTAGGGTTTCGATTTTGGTTTTTAGCTCTAGATTTATTTTCTAAGAGTTCTAAAAAATTCGAGGATTTACATGTGAACCATGCATATGATGTCTAATAGCAACAAAGCTTGGCATGTTCAGCTGATTCAACCTCATTTTAGATATGACAAAATGGATTTTCCACCGCTCTCCTTAAAAATAAATTGGCTTTAATAGGAACCAAATTAGACACCACTCACCAAAGAAAATGTTTAACATTGTGTTTAGATGGATACAAACCGATGGAAGATGGATGAAAGCTGAAGAAATTGATGAAAAATGGTTTTTTAGATGATTTAAAAATGTATGCAAAGGGGATGAAAATGAAAAAATTGAATGGAAAAAGAATCAATTTTTTTCTCTTTAAAATTGGAGAAAAACTTAGGGAAACAATGGAAAAGACATAAATTTACAAAATTACTCTTAATTAAGCTTAAATCATTTTCCAACTTTTAGGCATTTTAGTTAAATCACCATTTGTTTCAACAATTTCTTTTCAGTTCTACTTCTGTCTCCAAATGTAAATAAAAAGACATATTTCTACTGATTTCCTTTCCAAAGCTTACCTTCCTATTCTACTTTGTATTTGATTTGCCAAACACGGTGTAAGTGTTGGTTATGCATTGATATTCTATATAGCTTTTCACACATTATTACTTATTACATAGGATGTATAAGCTCTTGACGAAACATATTTAACCTTTGTTACTTGTAAATAAGAATATGCTAAGTATCTAGAGGAACAATCATGACGATCAAATGGCTAAACCAATCTATTTGTACCTCTCATATGGAAAATAAACATCTATTTGATAACTCTAATCTCTTCCCTTGTTAACAAACTTGGAATGTTTTGAAGCTTCCTTTCATTTTTCTCCACATTCATTAAATCCTTCACCCTTATATTTGGATAAATTTTTTGTCCTCTTCTCACTTTACCACTCCTAATGTCTAGAAGCCACTTATGTCTACCCACAAATACCTTTTAATCATCTCTGTCCTGTTATATTACTCCAAACCACTTTCATTCCTTCAAATATACAACTCTAGAGCTAAGAAGTACAACCTTCTTTACTGATAAAGCGAAACTCCTCCATTGGAAGGTAAATTCCTTTCAATGACCTGACTAATACGATAGTAGGAATCTCTTGCACTCTTTAAGCCAGTTTTGCAAGTAGACTCATATTAAAGTTGAACAAATCCTTGAAACCCATCCCTATGAACTCCTTAGGCTTTCTAAGTCTTCCCAACTCAACTAATGGATCTTTCCTTCCCTTTAACGCTATCACCATAAAAAATTCGCAAAAAGTGAATTCATTTGATTGCACCTTTTAACTAAAAATTTAAAAATCCCCATGGAATAGGTAAAGATAGCACAAGTAATTGCCTTAATTAACACTTTTCTGTCGGCTTCAATTCTCTGCAATGCTTCACATTTTGACTTTCCTAAATCATAGGCAAACCAAGGTTCCAAATCACCATTATAAGAGATGTCTAGAATATCATCAATGAATAAATTATATAAGAAGCTATTAACATTTAGAATGATTGAAAAAAGAATTCAATGTTTCACGAATTAAATTAAATGTGATATTAATATCTTACAAAGTTCATTTAAGGTATCAATATTTAGATTACTTTTTCTTCAACTACTTTTCAATTAAGTTTCCTTAACTTTCATTAATGATCAATTATTGATACTTTATTTGACTCAGTTTACATTTATATATTAAATGAATTTATTTCCTAATAATGATTTCTTTTTAATCACTTAAAATGTTGATGCTTAAAATGAACTTTCCCTTAAACGTTAATATCTTTTGATGTAATTTACCCTATTATCATTACGTTACCTGTAGGGGTATTTTGACTGTAAAATATAGCCGACTAAGTTAACCTCTTGTACCATGGCCTCATAGTATTCCCTTAACATGTTCTTCAATTTCATAACATTTGACGCTTGTATTTCCATAAAAAAATGCGAATCATCTGCAAATCATAAATGTGTTAGCATATGGTAAAATCTATCATTCCCATTTCCTTGAACACCCTTAAATAATATGCTTTTATGAGACCCTTAGAACCAAAATGAATAAGTACAAATATAAAAGATCTCTTTGACTGATTCTCCAGTTAGTTTAATCTTCCTTATAATTCTACCATTAGCCACGATAAAAAAGGACGCATTAGTCATGCATTCTATCATCCATTCTATCCACTTAGCTATATAAATTATTTTTTTCCATAATTGCTTTAAAAAATCTCACTCCACTCTATCATACACTTTACTCATATTTGACTTAATCATACACAAATATATATTCCCTTTCCACCTATTTTTTGAGATAGTGAAACAACTCATGTGCAACTACCATGTTATCCTAGGTCAAACGTTTTGATACAAAGGCACTTTGATTCTCACATATGATACCATCCAAAAGTGGTTTCAACCTATTCACTAGAACTTTTATTTTATACACTAATAGGTCGAAATTGAATAATTTTCAAGGGATTTTGGTCTTTAGGGATTAAAATAAGATTGGTGTAGTTAAGACTAAAGTGAAACATACTTTAAAAAAATTTTGAATAGTTGCAATCACTAAAGGCCCTAATGTGCTTCAATAAGCATGATAAAATACTCCATGGCAGCCATTTGGGCTTAGTGCCTTTAAAGCTTCAAGTTGAAAAATTACATCCTTAATTTCATTAGTAGTTATTGGTGCAACAACATCCCATTATTTGCTTAATCACTTTATTTAACCACTCAAAACAATTTCCTCAGCTTCTTCTACCGTTGGTTTGGAAAGTTGAGAGAAATAATGCAAAAATATGACCCCCATACAATTTCATGAGAGAAAAATCATGGCCTCTTCATAGCTGTTATAAGCCAAACACCACCGCCACTTACAATGGACACTAGAGCATGTACATCTAATAGCTCAAGCAACTTCTTAATAGTAACATTTCTCCTTCCTCATCTAGCTTTACCTTTGCTAGCTTCCCCCCTTACTTCCTGTAATCGGCCAAACAAATGTCACTACTTTCCTCTACCTTCATTTCAATCCTCACGTTTACCTTTTTGCAAATAGATTTTAACTCCTCCTCTAAAGGTCTCCTCAAATAGAGTTGATTTAAAGCCAATGCTAAAGCAGTTGGATTAAAATTAGAAAGGGATAAATTAAACAAAAATGTGTCAGTATTTAAGAGTAATTTCATTTAAGGTATCAATATTTTGATTAATTTTTTTATCAAATTTCCTTAATTTTCGCCAATGGTCAATTATTAATACCATATTTCACTCTCTTTGCAAAATATTGATTCCTCTTTTTAACTACTCGAAATATTGATACCTTAAATGAATGTACCTTTAAATGTAGATACTTTATAATGCAATTTATTAATTATATAAGTGTTATAGAAAATTAACACTTAATGAGTAAAACAAGTTTGTTGATGTGTCGATATTTACAAAATATCTTTGTATTTGTGTTGGTTAAAGTATGTAAAACCTTACTACACTACAACTAGCATCTAGCACTAGCCATGTAACAAGGTATGTGCATGGCATTTGAACGCTAACATGATAAAAAAAACTGATCGTGTTCGGCAATAAACATTTGGATTTTGAGGTGTGATGTCTGGATGTCGTCTGTATCGAACGTGATAAGAATGTTTGAACCATTATGAAAATGAGCTAGGGTTTAATGTCGGGGGTTGTTGTCTAAACGGTAGCCGTGTTTCATATTATCATAATGCTTTTAATAATGTGCAATGTGGTTAAGGTCCATATGTCATGGGATAGTGTTTAAAGGATAGTGTGTCACACCCCGCCCTCGCAGGCAACGGCGATGCGATGCCAGGGCAGACAAACCCACCACTGGCCCCCTAGTGGTAATGGCCGACACCACCATTACATCATGGTGACCCCAACCAACGCATGCCCCAACGGGTACTATAGGTATTGTTACCCTCAGGCACAGTTGAATCAAGTCTGCAGACTCTAGGATTCGAACCCCAGACCTAAGGCTTTTGCCTGCCCCAAAGGCAGCACCTCTTACCTCAACTGGTAAGAGGTGCTGCCTTTGGGGCAGGCAAAAGCCTCAGGTCATGAGTTCCATCCCTAGAGGCTACAGACTGGGTTCAACTCTGCCTAAGGGTAACAATACCTATAGTACCCGTGGTACCCGTGGGGGCATGCGTTGGTTGGGGTCACCATGATGCAGTGGTGGTGTCGGCCATTACCACTTGGGGGCTAGTGGTGGGTTTGCCTGCCCTGGTATCATGTTGCCGTCGCCTGCGGAGGCGAGGCGTGACATAAAAAGCCTTTTTATGTTACATCCCGCCCCCATAGGTGACGGCGATGCGATGCTAGGGCAGACAAACCACCACTGCCCCCTAGTGGTAATGGCCGACACCACCATTGCATCATGGTGACCCCAACCAACGCATGCCCCAAAGGTTACCACGGGCACTATAGGTATTTTACCCTTAGGCAGATTTGAATCCAGTCTGCGGCCTCTAGGGATCGAATCCATGACCTGAGGCTTTTGCCTGCCCCAAAGGCAGCACCTTTCACCAATTGAGCCTGGTAAGAGGTACTGCCTTTGGGGCAGGCAAAAGCCTCAGGTCATGGGTTCGATCCCTAGAGGCTGCAGACTGGGGTCAATCCATCCTGAGGGTAACAATACCTATAGTGCCCATGGTACCCGTTGGGGCATGCGTTGGTTGGGGTCACCATGATGCAATGGTAGTGTCGGCCATTATTATTAGGGGGCCATCGGTGGTTGTCTACCCTAGCATCGCATCGCCGTCACCTACGGGGGCGGGGTGTGACATAGTGTCTTTTCCCTTTTTATTTGTGTGGGGAAGGTGCAAATGGTATGAAGTTTTTGAGAAGACACCTATAGATTTCCCTATGCCTTTAAAATGGTAGTGGATGGCATTTAAACACTAGGTTTAGAAAAACTAACTGATGGAAGCATTTCATACAGGGGTGTGTGGGTATGAATCCGGGTGCAACGATCACGTGCGTGTCGCGTGACTATCGCGCTACACGTGGCCTAGAGAAACAACACATGCAAGGATGATCAAGAGAGAATCGTGTAGGGAGGAGAGATAGTCCAATCTCAATAGCTCTAACACACGTGTGACAGCGAAGACTAATGACATCAACCTCACTAAGTACCACGAATATCACGTGTGCTTCTTGATGATCAAGTAATCGATTCACAAAAATGGAAATCCCAGCACAATGGTGTTTGTCCAAGATTTCACCTTGTTCAAATTAAGGACTAAGGTATTTATAGAGAAATTTGGCCGTCGATGTCGTCCTTCAGATGAATCGACGACCACGGCTAGGAGTCCCCTCATTATGGATAAATATGGGCTCCCTTATGGACCCAGGCCCATCAAAGCCTTCACTACAATGTGTGTGAGCCAACTTGAGAAAATGTTGGAATTTAGGCCAACTCAATGAGCCCTACTCTAAGCCTACCATGCCAAAACTCCCATGATCATCCCATTGGATTAGCCTAACTCTTTAAGCCCTGTCACATAGCCCAAATTAAATCCAAATAAGAAAAGGCTCAAGGCCTTTGTAATCAAATTTGTACATCTATAAGGAAGAATAAGACAAAATCTCTAATGGCCAAATTTATTAGAGAACGTATAAATAAAAAGGCTTAGGTAGATTTTATAAAGTTTGAAGAGCTCATTAAATGTATTCAATCAAATTTGTATTGCTCACTACATCCGATTTGTCTCTTATACCTTAATTTGCAAATTTCTTGTAAGAAGTTTTTAATAGTGCTATTAAGAGCTTTTTATTTGTAACTACTTTATGAGGCACGCCTCTATAATCTATTTTCAGTAGGTCAATGTAAGTGTAAGTTGTGCCCTTATGTGTGATTTGACGTTTAATGTAAAGTCACAACGTAAGTGGTCATTTTATATGATAATATATGGTGTCAGTGTGTTGCTTCTTGGGAGTATTTTTTGGAGATTAATATGTGTGAAGTCCTTATTGTGAGGCTTTTGTGTCTATAAAGAGTAGGAGATAATCTAAATTCCACGTTATATTTTGTCTTGTTTTCACTAACCATTTGTTCTTTATTTATTTAGTCTACTTGTTATTGTTTTATCTTTTCATATAACTGATTTTCATAATTGAGCATTAAAATTTAAAAAACATTTCTTGTAAAATAAGCTTCAATGTTATGACATGAAGTTTATTTATTGACAATTAGCTCTTCACACGACTCATTATGATTTAGTTGGGACATGTGAAAGTTTGAAAAAACACCTCCGATAAATAAGCTTCCATGTCATGAGGATGTTCAAAATTCCATGTTTGAAGGTTTGCCTTGTTTGCACCGTTGATAGTTGACGCATGTCCAAAACATCACATATACCTTTACTTGCAACTCTTATATTCTTTTGTTTATAGAGGCAGTTATTCACTGAGGGCACTTACTATCTTTATACATTTTCACTATTTCTCTATTAATACACATCTCGTTGTTCTAAGATCGAGTGACCTACCATAGCCTACTTGAATAGTTTTGCATCTTCAAAAACCAATCCCAATGAAACACATAGGAGATCTAGCAAGTGCATCAAATGGAGGGAATCAATGGCTTGTTCTTATCTGTGCAAGTTTGATTATTGGTTTTTTTTACACTCTTCTTTATCAAATACATCGACATCTTTTAAATCATGATCGAGCTTGGCATAATTTGTATCATTGTCATTGTCCTCATCATTAACCCCCACCTCTCCTTCATAAACTGCATCAATGCCTGTTTTTGCTGGTTGATCACTAGTGAGACCTACACAACTCATGTGCCCCCTTTCATCATCATCACTTTCACCTGTGTTTGTCTCAATCCATTTAAACACAACATGCTCTACATATGGATCTACAATTACATCAAGCTCTTCCCAATAAAATGGCAAAGGGGAAGAAGTATCTTCGACATTTATAGGAGTCTCATGCTCAATTAATATATTATGGACTCTTCTACCGAGGAAGTGATACACAAAATTTGCATTGCTGGAGTCGTCTTGCCTTCGCCATATTCACATGGCTAATGAGGACATGTCGAGAGTCAAAAAATTTTTGTCCCATAGATTGGACAAGTGGTGTGAATGTGATTTGCAATTGTCAACAATAAGGCTTTCATCCACATGAGGAGCCTTCAGATGGAAGCCTAATTTATGAGTGTTGTTAGCATGTCTATATGAAATTTAACATAAAATTTGAAGTTATCAATCTTCGTTGAACTTGCAACTTTACCTCCCTTTAAGGAAATATATATATATATATATAGAGTTAAAGATAGATGAGTTTTTTTTTCCTATATATTTAGTGGAAATACATTAAAAATAGCATCACATTTTCCTAAGTTTCTTTTAAGATACTTTTGACCTATTGAAGAAGAAATCTTTCTAGCTTTGATATCATGTAATTCCATTTTCTCTTGTTGGTTATCTCTATTCTCTCAAGCATACTTAAGAAAAGAGGAAGACATTGAAGAAGATTCAAATAATTTGCAAGAAAGGACCAACTGGACAAGAAAATCCTACTAGCTCCTCATAAACTTGGAAAAATAAAATAAGAAAGGTCAAGGCATTTCACTTAGAAACCATAAATAGGAAAGGACGCTCCTTTATAACCAAAAGTTGAATGCTTTTATAGCTACCAAATCGATTTGGAGAGAGGGAGAGAGAGAATATATGAGGTCATATAATGTATGTTATGATCATTTTCATCTTATTTGTAGATCAGGTTTGTTTTATTTATTGCAATGTAATTAGACATTTAATTTTTGAATTTCATCATTGTCTTACATGGTAAATTCCTTAAAACATTATCCTCTATATAAAATGAAAATGAACAGTCAATTATCGAATTGATTAGTACCATTATAAAATGTGCCCTTGGTGCAATAAGTTTTATGGGATTATGTGTTCAAGCCTATTATATATATTTAAGAGTATTTTGTCATACGAATAAAAGAAGGATATTTCAAATTTTAATTAAATATTTATCCTATTAATACATGTCAATGGGTCTTTAGAAGAAGATTTTCTAAGTTTTAATTAAATATTTCTTTTGTTTACTCTTGCTAATGGTGACCTCAATTGATCAACTTCTCTAAGTGATATCTTTTTAAACCAATAAAAAACGTTGTGACCTAAAATGAATTTACTTACTAAACATTATGATCTTTTGAACTTTTTAAGATATTACGATCTAAAATAAACTTATCTCTAAATATTATGATCTTTCGGTATAATTTACCCTTTATATGTAATTCCACTTGTAGAGCAATCTCATTTTTGACTTTTTTATAAATCTATTTATAGTGTTATTATCACCAAAATTTTAACTAAAGAAATTTGTTGGTATATAAATAAATGCACATTCTTAATATTTTCATGCAAAAATGAGCTAAAAATTATAATATATTAGATCTAATTTTATTTTAAATTAAAATTTTTGTTTTTTTAATTTATTTATAAAAAATTATTGCATGGACTTGACCTAGATCGAGACCAGGTCCACGGTTGAAGAAGCAGCCTGCCTTAGACGGGACAGTTTCGGTTCTAGTAAATACAAATCGGAACCCAGTAGACACGAATCCAGATCAATCGGCTACCAAAAAAACAAATCCTGAAATCGTCCCATCAAAATAAAAAAATTAGCAAGCAGCCGGTTCCCGCGGAGATCCATAGGCAAGTGGGCTAAAGCTTGGCCTGCCTTTTCTTCTCGGTTCCCTCCCGAGCTATTATCACACCACCACCCAGTCAACACGGAAGGCGACGACTCAAACTCCAATTATTTTTTTGTTATTTTTTTCTCACTCTCTTTCTCCAAGAAAATTCTCAAACCCTAATTTCACACAAACGCCCAAATTTCCTCTCCCCCAATAAGTAAGTCAACCCCCAATCTTATTTTCCAATTTCAACCTTATTCACGCCTAAATCCTCATAAAGATCCAATCCTTCTATTAGTCTGATCTAATTAAGTTATTCGTTTTGTGTTGAATCGAACAATGTCTTCGGAGATTGAGGTGGTGGAGGAAGTTCAGTCTGGAAATAGCGCATTCTCTAACGGGAATGTAGATGGGGATGGGAATGGAATTGGCCGTGAATGATGAAAGCTTGAAGAATGACGTTTACACGGCGGCCGCGTATGGGGATATGGAGAAGTTGAGAAGGTTGGTGGAGAGTGAAGGGTGTTCCGTTTCTGAGCCTGATGGTTTGGGATATTATGCTTTGCAGTGGGCAGCTCTTAATAATCGGACTGCTGCCGCTCAGTATATTATCGAGGTCGTATTTAATTTACTGTCAGGTTCCTTCAAAGATAGTGGCTTTTTTGGGTTCACCGTTTTGGATTAGATTTCTGCTTTATATTGGTTTTAATGAGGGAGGCATATGTACAGTGATGGTTAGATGATGTGAAGATCTTTGTCGTGTTTCATTAGGTGTCGAATTCGTGGAAAGATAGTGGTTTTTGAGGATCTGAGTGGTTTGAATTATATATGCTTGTTTAGTATTGGTTTCGGAACTAATGAAGGGGTAACTAACTACTGTGGTGGTTAAATGATGTGAAGATTTAGGATGTACGTGATTTATTTTGCGTCAATTTGTAGAAAGATAGTGGACTTAGGATTGACTGTTCTGTTTCTTTGTTATTATAGGATTTGTGTTGGCGTTAGTGATGGATTTTTTTTTTTGGCCGTTCATTAGTGATGATTCATTACCATAAATAATGGGGGTTGATCAATGTTATGTGTCTTTATATCTGTTTGGTTTCTGATGATGGTGTAGTGGTGGTGACTTTAGTAGTAATTTTATTTCATTCAGTATGTATGGTATCTGTTTTAGTATATAATTTTCTGAAGAAATGCTCCATTTTATGGATTCAAGTAAATGAAACTTTGTTGGTGGTAGGCTTCTTTATTTGCCTTGTGCTTAGCTCCTCTCAGTCATGTGAGAAAACTGCTAATGTAGATAATTATGTATTTTATTTAAGTTCATTCATTTTTGTTTTACTACAAAGGATTAGTCAGTTAATATTATTTGGCTGTGGTTTTTCTTGGCATTTACATGTTAAGGTGTTGTGAAGTGTTTTTTTTATTGTGGGACTCGGGTTGGCCTCAAAATGATGTAAGGATGATGCTTTGGCTTTCGATTTCATGCTTTAGTTAGTGTTATAATTTCTGCAGGTGACTAGAGTTGCGGTAAATGCTTCAAGGTTTTTCTTTTCAAATCTGATTGTTTTTGCTCTTATGTTTGGTTAATTTGTATTTTGGTTTAACTGGTGCCAGAACCAGTGTTGTTGATAACGATGTGAAGTCAGTGGCTTCCATTGTGATACCATCAACGAGATTTGCTTGACTGAGATGACTTCTTGAATATTGTAGCTTTGGGTTATTTAATCCTCAATATTTGCTTCTTATGTGAAATGGATCACAAGCCCAACCATTTCTGAAAACAGGCTTGTGTCGTGAATTGTTCCCCACCCCCCCCCCCCCCCCCCACCCACCCACCACCAAAAAAAAAAAAAAAAAAAAATTTCAGGTTCCTTTCCATAGAGTTTACTTAATCTTGTAGACACCAATGCTTGTATCTTGATTAACTTTCTATATGATAATATGTGGCTGTTCAATTTGTGAAAGGTTGACCTCTATATGTCATTCATGCTAAGTACATGCAACTAAATTGATGCATTCTCATTACAACAGACTAAAGCTCAGAAAGTTTTACAAATATGTCTATTGAAGTAACTAATATGTTGCATTTCTTAACTTATAATATGATGAACACGGAAATTGGAATGAGACTTGGAGTGCTTTTTTTAATTTCATTACTTGTATAAAATAACGTCTCAGTAACGGGTCTCTGCTTCTGGAATACCAGCATGGGGGAGATGTAAATGCAGCTGATCATACTGGCCAGACTGCATTACACTGGAGTGCAGTGCGAGGAGCAATCCAGGTGGGTGGCTCTTACTTCAAGAGGGTGCTCGATAAATGCTGCTGATATGTATGGTTATCAGGTTGGTAAGCTTCTCTACGGTGTCTTATATCTCTCATGTTGTGAAGTATTATTATGACTACTGGCCAAACATAGTGAAGAATTGTTGGTTAAAATGTTGGCAGGATTTACCTTAAAATTAAAGCCTTTGCTCTTTGGCCTGATACAAGATCAATATAACTAGTATATTTCGCTGTGATCTAGCATTGAAAAAGGTTGTTTACATAGCTTGTTATGGTGTGGGGCCTTGTAAAATTAAAAAAAACAATAAATAAAAAGAAAAGGTTTTCAGTACTAGGAGGATGCGAGGAGTTCTCATAGGAAGAATACCTTTCCAGTTTCTAGTGCACCAATGGTAATGCTCATCTATTTTATCATGCAGATATGTCAAAATATCTATACATAACCTTTTTAATGAACAGCATTGATGCCTTTCTCAGATAATTGGTATAATTATAAGCTTGGGGCTCTGATTTGCACGATTCATTAGAAGGATCAGATAATCACTGAGTGCCTCCTGTGATTACTGTTGGAATATTACCATGAAGATAAGAATTCATTTCATTATTTTGGTTTTGCCAGTGATGCAATTTTAGATCAACAGGCCATCTGAGCTATAAAAGTACATCATTTTCATTTGGATTTATTACATTTAAATTTTTTCATAAAGGTATACATTTATTTATTATGTGAATGGAACAAACTGGCATAAACTAATTGAACGTGATGACTCCTTATTCCTCTATCTATAATCAAAGTTGCTTTCTTGGTACTACAAAGTGATTCTTAAGGTTGGATGAATACTGTCAAGATACATGTAAATTTGATGGATCTGTATTTCAGTTCTTTTCTTTTTTGGTAATTTGGATACTTTTCCTACAAGTACAAAAGGTCTCATTTGTTGAACGTGAGACTCATTTTTATTATTGTTTGAACATTAAGACAAAATAGTTACCTTTATAAGGTTTACAACAAAGTTAAGTCACAGAATCTAGTAGTAATCACTCTCTTACGGGGTTAATGTTCATGTTTCAATGAATAGCTTAACAGTGTTTTTTTAAATTATTTTTTTTCTCTTCAATAAAGATAAGAATTCTACCTACCAAAAATCCATTGGAATAACTTACCCCCGCCAAAAAAAAAAAAAATGCCATTTGAGTCATTTTCATTCTTTAGATATTTTTTGTTACCGATGGGCACAGCACACTTTGCAAGACCATACACTGGTCAAGTATAGCTTGCACTAACCCCAAGAAGTACCTTGGTTGGATTTGAATTTAGATATCATGTAAATGTTCATGAGAGTTCTTGGGCCCTATCCATTAATTGCCTAACCGTTGGGATTTGTATTTTCCAGATTTTTTGTTTATTTATTTATTATTATTATTTTAAAATTATGCAGATTTTCGAGTTTATTTGTGGGACGATCTGCTGTTTTGAAAGCAAGCCTTGTTAATAAGTCACCTCAATTACTTTTCTATTCACATAGAGAATAGAGTAGGGATCTCTTCTAAACCCTGAGAACCAAACTGCCTAGTTAGGATTCAATAATTATTGCTGGCGTCAGTGACCAATTGTGAGATTTTTCAAGTCGCATGTCCTTATCTGGGTTGACTCTGATCCACTTTTCTTCTTAACATTTTATTTGCATATATTCTGAGGTTTCTTGTCTTGGTTGTTGTATTTTTTTGGTCATGCTTCAATAAAGCTTTCAGCATAATTTTCATAAAACATTGGCTTTAGTCTCTCAATCATATCATGTTGGATCTAGTGTCTTGTCAAAAGATCATGACTCTGATGGCTCTTTCCCTGCCATCTGACATTTGAAAGAGACTGATTTCTATGTGTCTTGGGTTGGGATCTGCGTTGTCTATCAAATCTAGATTTGCTTAATCTTTATTTGCTAGACTTTCTCCTCGAAAGAAGTGTGAAACTAGTTCTCTTTTAAAAAATGTTGCTTAGAAATCCGCTGGGTACATAGTATCTCGTTGGGACTTGTACCATCAAGCATGTGCTCTTCCTAAAAAAGAGGTATAAATTTAGTTCTAGGATTGATCATGTGGCTAGCTTGGCTGACCTAAGATTATATTGCTATCCATCAATCTACACTATCTATCCATTCACAACTATCAATGTAAATGATACAAAAAGGTTGCATTGGCATCCTCTGTCAACCAGTTTAACATTTTTTCCCCCACGAATGAAAATATAAGAAAATACCCACTGCTTCAGTGAAAGTAGAATTCATAGTCTGATGATCTCTTGTACTCTAATTTATGAAGCAACATAATTATAGGTCTACCATTCCAAAACATGATTTTTGGTCAGTGTTTTGACTCCCGACTTTACCCAGAGCTGGGCCTACATACACTTGGTGAAAGGATATATACTTGCAGATCTCTTTATAGATAGAAACTGCAATATAATGGCCTGTTGTTAATAGATAATTGACCTTGATCACAGACAGCACATGTTGCAGCCCAGTATGGTCAGACTGCTTTCCTGTATCATATCGTATCTAAATGGAATGCAGACCCAGATGTTCCAGATAATGATGGAAGAAGCCCTTTGCACTGGTACCATACAACTTCATCCTAATTCTACCATTTTATTCACCAATTGATGCACACTTGTCATAGAAGCATTTATGCGTAGTATTTGTTTTATTTATGAAAATGCGTTTATGTATTTAAGCATGAGAATATGACAGGAAGTTATAACCATCCATGCATTTAGAAAAAGGGATCTAATGGGAAAATTTTCTGCACCTTCTATTACTGATTTACCTAAATGGTTTAAATTTTTCAATTTGCCTCAAAAGTTATCCCTTCCAAACAAAGAGGGAGATTCATTTTCCTTCTTTATCTCCTCTTTACTCCTCTTTCAGCTTAACTAGAAGAGAACTTCACTATGCTGGTGTAAATTATGTCTGTCTTCCCAACTGTCAAAATTATATATGTTTATTATTATATAGATAATTATATAGTAGATAATAGAATTGTTTATAAACTTGCACTATTGATGATCAAAGTAAATTGAGCCACCAATTTATGGTATCGTACATTAGAAATGTTGCATATATTGATTAAAGTAACTCTTATTATGTGATTCCTTCCAATCAACAAAATGTTTTGCAAATATAAAAGTCAATTTTGACATACATGGCATGATATTTGTACAATTTAATATGAAAGGTACATTGAACTGTTCATAACTTTTTTTTTGGGAGAATATAAGTTATCTTGGTTATGATGGAAAATGGCTATAGTTATGTCGATCAGAATATCCAAAAGCCTTAATAGGTTTTTTATATTACCTAAATCTGACATAAAATGTTGTTAAATAATGGACCCACAATGTTTTTGAAAGAAAAGTATTTTTAATGAATAGTTTTCATATATGGAGAGAGAAAAAAAGAAACTAAAGGTTCCAAAAAGAATTGATTTATATTGGAAAAAGCTTGAAATGCACTTACTATAAGTATACCATTTAGATTATTTGTATAATTTTGTATTATTCACATAGGCCAGCATCCAAGACAAATTGCAATCCATACACAATCCAAATGCCTACCCTTTTTCTTCTTTGTTCTTTCTCCCCCCTGGCTCTTACCCAACATGGCCCATAGAACTCTACTTCCATGGTCAAATTGGGGATTATTGTTATGTTCAAATAGAGTATGAAAATTAATTACTTGAGGGTGAATGTTTTGTGTATTAATATGTTATGTCACCAAAATCTAACATCATTATGCTGAAGTTATCATGTCTTTCTGGATTTGCACAACTTAATGTTCGTTACTAAAAAGTTTCATCGTTATTTAAACTTGCCCCAAAGTTGATTATCTGGTATGCAATTTTCCCTATTGTATATAGATTCTGCAAATGCAAAATTTGTTCTTTGATCTAGAACTTTGATTTCCATTTTCTTGATTACTACCTTTATGCACATTACAAGTATTTAACTGTCATACAATTTTTGTTGTCAGATCAATGCAGTTTGTATCATTATTTTAGGGATTGTTTGTCCTAATGGTCTCTAATTCAAAATTGCATTTCTGTTATTCATTCATTTCATTTCATTTTTATTTATATGTGATAAGCTCAGAAATTCATTGATTGGTTCAATTTACAAAAGTATAGTCCACTGTGCAATGATATTATATCATATATATAATGTAGACCAAGTATCAGAAAAAGTAGAGTAACCTTTCTGTTAGTCTAGAATCTTATGCTTTCTTTTCCAAATCAATTGTCCTTGTTCTCTCTGTCTTGATGTTAGGCCGTTACAAAGATGATTTTTATTTGTAGTCACCTTTCCTTGGGGTCCCTAGTAGACTGTATTGATGCCTTGTCATACTCATTGCTGTAGCATCTTATGCTGCCTTGAGATGGATTCAGTTGGGACTTTTTTAAGCACATAGGCACCTGATTCTCATACAATGCAGTTGCTCATTTGTTAACATGGCATGGTATATGTTGTCTTGGAGAATTTCAGGGCAGCATATAAGGGTTTTGCAGACTGTATACGTCTTCTTTTATTTCTGGATGCTTACTGTGGACGACAGGATAAAGAGGGTAAGCTTCAAGCTCCACTATAAACCTTTATGTAAAAAGAGAACATATATTAGAGTGGTAAAGCCTTAAATTGGTATCATGCTTGATAATAACTTTTTCCACTTTCGTAATTTTAGGCTGCACTCCATTACATTGGGCTGCTATCAGGGGTAATTTAGAGGCATGCACTGTGTTGGTACAGGCTGGCAAGAAGGAGGATTTGATGGTGACTGATAATACTGGCCTTACACCTGCACAACTTGCATCTGAGAAAAACCATAGACAAGTTGCTTTTTTCCTTGTATGTCTTCAATTCTCACTTTAGATTAACATAATCTGCACAGAACATTTTTACCTCAACCTTTGTTGATTGACTTGCATTTCAAAAGATTCTTTATTTGTATTTTCGCACCAATTTTGAAGGATGACACTGATCCACTATATGCTTCTCCCATCTCCCCTGTAGAAGTAGAGCCCTTGTTATTATACAGGCCGAAAGGTTTTCTTTTTCCTTTTTCTTTTTCTTCACCCCCACCCCCCTTGTTTCTCTTCTCTGGACAATTAAACATTTATTGCTGAAACTGTAGAATGTTGATCATCGAATATTTGAGGTGCTTCTTTTCCTCTTTTTTGTTTAAAACATCTTTTTTGCTTCCAAGTTTGTCTTTCAAGATGTGGTTTAAATTTTGTGCTTATTCTCCTTTATATTTGCTACATTAACTTGGCCCAAAAAAGGAAAAAAAAAATGTTTTTGGTATCTATTTCATTTTATTATTTCTTGTTATATCACCTAGTGTTACATTTTCATTACAGGGTAATGCTAGAAGACTGCTCGATAAACGTTGTGATGGGAATAGTCCTCTAGGAAAGTTCTCCAAGTTAGGGCTTGCACCTGTATTATGGCTCGTAATTATAGTGCTGCTGGTGACCTATACAAATTCAATTATTATTGGTATCTTATTCTGACTCTGTGTTGGTTCGAAAATTATTCAATTATATGTTATTCTGCTTACATAATCATTTTTATGTTGGTTTGCAGGGTCAGATTTCCCAAAATTAACTGCAGGTTTTGGCCTTTTTGCATGGTTGGGAGTTTTCTCAGCAAGTGCAGGGCTAGTCATGTTTTATAGATGCAGCAGGTGACTTTAAAAAGCAATAACCAAAGTTGCAGTACAACTAAATTTTCTTTAAACAGATACTGGTCTTTTATTGCCAAACTAAAATGAACTCTAAGGTCCAGCACCTGCTTTTATTTCTCCTTCCTTCAGCACTAGTAGTGACTCTATCCTGGTCATTATATATTATTATTTTTCTTTTCAATATTTGGGTAATGAAGGGGTGTGGTTTTATACCTTCTGGCATATAAACTGCCCTACAATCTGTGCAACAATTCACTAGCTTGTGCTGTATAGGAAGGCTCAAGAACTGTCCTTAATTGTTGCATCATTGTCTTGTATATCTTTTCTTGTTGTGACAATTTTCCTTGTATATCCTGCTTCCATCTTGTTGCATTGTGAATCTTGAATCATTATTATGTTGCCTATCCTTTTGTTCATGCCATGTGTTGCTGCTTACTTACCAGTGGAATCAATTTCCAGTGAGTTATCTTTTTGGTTCTGTGGTGCTTCGAGTCCTCTCGAGTTTCTGTCATCAGATTTTACCTATAAATTCATGCTACTCTAGCTATAACATTATTTGCCATCTTATGTCTTTTGTTCTACCAGCATTTTGGTCCTAAAGATGATGGCCTCCTGCTTGAAGTGATGGTTATATCATAAGATTGATTTTTATATGGAATATTAATAATGTAGGGCAGATATTAAGCCACAATCATGATAATATAGCTTTTCTATACATTATCTCCTTTTTGCTGGTAATTGTCTATTTTCTTTCATGCCAAATGTTTAACAGCATGTTATTGCCATTATAACTCAATGCTAAATGCTATTAAGTTACTAGCTAATTCTCATCATATGCTCAGTGTAAACAATTTTGGTTGGTTCTGATTATTAAAAGAATCAAGAAAAAAGTTGCTTGGTCCTCTGCTTGACATGTTGCTCTTGATTTCTCTGTTTTGCAGAAAGGATCCAGGATACATTAGAATGAATGTCCATGATCCACAAAATATGAAGGATGATGTGAGTCTCATTCTGAGTGAGGATCCTTCTTTTATCTGGGATCCCATTTTTGAGTCCGTTGGGTGAAATAATATCCTTTGTTTTAATTAGTCTGAATAATATTGCTGGTCACTTGTTTATTCCATATCCGCTTCTATACTATGAAGTTTGGCCTGTGTTCAGGAGATCGAGCACTGCATTCACACAAGATTTCTCATTATTCTAACCTTCTTGCTTTTTAACCTTTGCAGGAACCACTTCTGAAGATTGAGATAAATAATCCTGCATTGCTAGCTGGTAACTGGTCTCAGCTATGCGCCACATGCAAGGTGCCTTTTATTGTATTTATTTAAAAAAAAAAAAAACCCACAAACACTAAGGCTTCTTTGAACCCACCTACCATAAAAAAAAAAAAACTGTTTTTCCTATGCTTTTGTTTTGTGGCTCAGATTGTCAGGCCTCTTCGTGCAAAGCACTGCTCCACTTGTGACCGTTGTGTGGAGCAATTTGACCACCACTGTCCATGGGTATCCAACTGCATTGGCAAGGTTGTATACACTTCCAATATGGAGTTTAAGTACTTTGGAATTTGATGGATATTTTCCTGTACCGCATATCTCCTGCTCAATGGGCTCTTGCAATTTCAGCATTAGAAGTGCAAAATATATAACACATATTTATTGTTTTGGGGGCGGGGGGTTGCACATAAATGTGCATGGTTGGGTGTAAAGCAATGGTGTTGGTGAGTATGGTAGCAAAGATGAATGGTCACTGGAAAAACCTAAGCATAAATTATGGATTGAAGGTTTCTATGGTACTCTTGCTATTTCTTCCCCAATACACGAGCAGGTGGATGCTTGTATTAAGATTGAGTGCTGTTGGTCATTTCTGTTTTATGCATATTACAAAGGTAGACCTCAGGTCACTTCTGCCATTTATGTTTGTCAGGCTTATACAATCATTGTTGCATCAGACTGTTAAATAATGGTTTGCTCCCAATTAGTTAGTCAAGCAGCTTTTTTTGGGTGGCTTTTGAGCTGGAATTATTTCTGCCAGGCAGAAGTTTTGCCTTCACACTGGTGGTGGTCCTGCTTCACATTATAATATGCTGTGTTTCATACTTGATGCAGAAAAACAAATGGGATTTCTTTCTGTTTCTTGTTCTGGAAGTTGCAGCCATGTTGATTACTGGTGCAGTTGCTTTCACAAGTATGAATTCAATATCAATTGAAAGTTAAGTTTTCCACTAAGTTACTTGAAGCTCATATCTTTTCCTTTGTATACAGGAATCTTGACAGATCCTATTGCTCCATCTTCCTTTGGTTCCTGGTTAAGTCATGCTGGTACCCACCATGTTGGTGCCTTATCGTTTCTAATTGCAGATTTTTTCCTCTTCTTTGGGGTCGCATTTTTAACAGTTATTCAAGCATCACAGGTATTCCTCTTTCTTTGTTGTTGTATAATTTGTAAACAATGCTGATTATTTTCTGTTTCCTTTTTTTAATTTATATTTTTAGTACTTGGTGCAGTGTTACTTGATATGATAATTGGTTTTAGTTATATAATTGCCAGTGTGCAGCTCATTTTCATGTCAGCTTATATGTTTTATCTTGTAATTTAACAACGCAACACTGGCTTTCCCAGCAATTTGTTGTTTTTGCTTTGTTTTGGCAAAGTATATTTTAGACTTGGGGATACTACTTTAACATAAAAGAAGAAACATAACAGCCCAATTGCGATGTAACTTGCATGTCGTCACTGGAAATCTGGTCACTGTTTCTTCCTGGTGACAATTTATAGCATTGTTTGGATTTTGCACCTTGCAGATATAGTCAGCATCCTTTTGTTTTGCCTTTTTCAGATTTCTCGGAATATCACTACAATGAAATGGCAAATGCCTTGCGGTATAGCTATCTTAGAGGCCCAGGTGGTAGGTTCAGAAATCCATATGATCATGGATTCAGGAAGAATTGTTCTGATTTCTTAATTAATGGCTATAATGAAGATGTTGAGCATGTGGAGGATTCCACACATACAGAGGGTATCGGCATGATGCACATGGCAAGGAATTCAAATTTGCTGAACGGCCATGTTCATTCTCATCAATCCAATGCAAATGGCCATGCTGCCTTAAATGTTGATTCTACAGAAGCAAGAAGTCATCATGGCCACGTTCATTCTTCACATTGCAGCCACAGCCACCATGGCAGGAGCAAATCTGAGACTGTACCTTTAGGCTTGGGTCTTGGTCTTGGTCTTGGTCGTAATGGTGCTCGATCAGTCACAGCCTCATGATGGAGCTCCCTTATTTTGAGCAAGTCTGAATACTTTCCAGCTGCTTTTGTAATATACTAGCTTTTTCACATATTCTGTGCCAAGTCATTCTTCCCCCTTGATTTGTTCACACAACGGGATGTACCTTCTTTCATCAACAATTTTGTGAAAATCACATGCAATCAATTAGTTAGCGCTTCTCATGTATATGTATAGTTAACAGTTACTTGATGCTGAGCTATTCCTTTGGAATGATTAAATGAAATTGGCATTTTCATATTTCTGGAAGTAGGTGCTGCAATATATTACTTGCAAATGTCCTTGGTGCTTATCTGTTGGGTACTAATATGCTAGTTTAGATCATTGTTTAAACTCGCATTGTGCAATCTTTTGCGTGGAAATGGGGGTAAGGACGACAATTACCTATACTTCACTAAACTTCTGCTTCTCAAAGCTTTGCTCAAGGAGCCAAATAAAGACGAGCTTTCTTTTGTGAACATGTTTAATGAACACTTCTGAAACTTAGGAGCTTGTGTATTGTTATCTGGTTGTACTTATAAATAGGGATGTGCTCCTAACGTAGATATGAAGTAGGATCAAGCAGGAGATTTTGCAGTTCTGCAAATGCCGGCTTACCGGGCAAGTTGGACTGTATGGCTGGTAGGCCATATCTATTCACGGTCGAGCTGGCTCCCCATCCACCCTCTAGCCAGTGAAATACTTGTTTTCACCGGTGTTCTATGCATTGTCCGGCCACGATTTTTCGGTCGTGAATGAAAATATGGAGTTTTGAAATAATAATTCTAAATTCAGTATATTGCAAAATTATTCCTATGATGTGCCAAAGGCATATGTTGCACTCTCTCACACTCTCACACTCTTCCAGTCTTCCTCATTCTTTCTTCAATTCTCTTGCGTACTTTTGCAATTTTGGGCTCGCTAACTCAACCATAATAGGTAATGAAGTTCTACACTTTTCTTTTTTTCCAATCGCATTCTATTGAATGGTTTTTGGAAACCATAATTTATGTAAATTTGTTTGATTGTGTGTTTTAGAAGTTTTGAAGTGGACGTGTATGCATGTTATTTGTGGTGTTGACCTTGTGTGTGGCTTCTATGTTAAGATTGGATCATTGGAATTTAATTCAAAACCATGCACACCAAGTGCTTAGTAAAATACCAAATAGAAAGTGTAGGAAAGTATAGTATGATCATTGAATTCACATTGCATTTGACCTTATTTTTTAGTTTTACTATTTTTAATGGTACAAGCATTGATTGCATAGAACTGATGGTGGATTCAATTCGACTTATAATGCATGCCCAGTAAACAATTTTTGATGGTACACAAGTTGGAGTATGATAGAACCTTGATTACGAAGGTGTGGATGAAGATAGAGTATACCTAGGGATTAACATACCTAACCTAAGCCATATAGGTGATTATGCTATGTATCCAGGTTTAAAGCATAAGATTTGGGCAGGAAGTGATTCTATTACAGGTTTGGCTTAGGATAGGTTGCTACATGTTGCTCTTCACAGCCGCTCTAAAATGTTGCTCATGGCTAGCTAGCCATTGGTTGCTAGATTGAGATGGATACGGATACGACATACCATCCCATTCAAGTTGTATCGGCACATTGAGATGCCTTTGACAGATAAACATAGGATCAATAATGCATTAGTCCTTTAATTTTGTATCTCTACCTTTAGTTTCGATTGATTGCTAACTATCTCCTTATTTTGAACAGGTGGATGGGATCATAATGTGCTTTCAGCCTTTGCACCGCAAGGAGAGTAGTATGGATAGCTCAAGTACTACTTATTTGCTTCAAAATCATTGAGTGGTACTTCCTAGACCATGTTGTTCGCTAATTTAGCGGATGCTAGTGCATTTCGACGTAAGTTGGCACTAATGCTAATCTACATGCCATTGATTTATGAGGTGCGAGTGTGCATGGCATATGTCTAGTTGTGGATCCATATGAGAGTTGTGGGGATTGAGGTTGGTGGTGGGGTGCATCGGGACTACTTGGATTAGGTAGGCTACACAAGAGCTTTACTTGGGCAACTGGTACGTATTACTATTACCCTTGAGTAGGTTGTTTCAGACAACGTATAACGGAACCCTTGATGTAGTTCCTTTTTTTTTTTTTTTTCAATTCAAGCTAATGCTTTTTGAAGGATTGAGCTTGCTCCAAATTTACACTGTCATCTCGCTCACACATTCAATTGCTTAGCTTATGCATGAGCATGATGGGGTGGTCTTGCTCCTACAAGGAGAGCCTTAGAAGGAGGACGCACAACATGTGGAGGCATATGAGGAGCAAATTCAGGTGCAGGATCCTCTTAAGTTGACATAGGGATTTCTACTAGTTAACCCCGCCATAGGGATGCACAATTAGCTAGAGTTTGGATTGGATATTAAACTACCACCTCAGTACTTGATCTAACAATGTCGTCACTACCTACCTTTATCTTCCAACCAACATATGTTATCACATTGAAAGCAACTATCTAGGTGATATTATAGGCAGTTCGAGGTTCGGATCTACCTCATTCCTTACTCCTTAATTCGAATATTATTTTGCTTTGATTTCTACTCCTCTAGCCTTATAGAAAGAGTGAAGACAATCGGCGATATCGACCTTTGGTATGAGAGAGGGGTTTATGCAACTTATATAGCTCAAGAGTGCCTCACAATAGTCTAATCTCTCCTTATTACTTTGGTGAAGCCTTTGCCAAATTGGCAAGGGGGAGAGGAAGAGCAAAAGGGGGATGGTGATCAAAGGGGATAGAAGACCAAAGAGAAAGATCCTCTTCAATGATTGCTAGATTTAGGAAGTTTGTTTTTAGAGGGATAGTAGGAAAAGATCTTAGTTTTGATTATTGTAATTGATTGTGGGACTTCCATTTTTGTTTATATTCTTATGTACACATTTACAAATGATTTAATTTTTCTAACCTTGGCTTCATTTACTTTAACACTTGTTTTGAAGATTATAACTTATGAATTTATGCTTGGATGAAGTTTGTTAAAATTGTATATTGATTGAAAGAGATTTGAGGCATGTGATTATGGATTTGGATATATCTAGTGAAAATTGTATTGTGGTACCTTTATAGATCGTTAAAATATTGTGTATTTGTGCATATTTGTAGATGCATATTTGTGGATGTGCCATTTGTTTACATTTGATATGTGAAAAAGGTGCATTCATAGGATACACCTTTTGTTGATAGAGTATATTTGGCCATGTTCTAATGGGCCCAATATCCTTTTTATGAGCTAAAGGACCCACGAAAAGGCTCATTAGTGCTTGGACCAAGAAGCTCTACAAGGACCCTTAACCCATGGGACCTTGGTTTAGCTAAGCCCTTAGTTTCTCCCTTAATACCACTCCTCAGCTACACACATATCGAGGACTATGTCTCTATGCCTCACTCCAATCCTCTTATGTCACGTTTGGTTTACGGGAATCGTCTGGAATGGAATGGAATGGAATCAACAAGGGAATGACAAATCCATTCCTTTGTTTGGATACGAACATGAAATGAAATGGATATGAATTATGTTACATTAGAATTTACCAAAAATATCCACTACAAAAAATAAGATAATAAATTTATATAGGATAAAAATGTAATTTAAGAACAAATGCTTAATGAAAGGGGAGAAGGCGGAATCGAATTCTATCTCAAAGCCGGAATCGTCAATTCTAAGGAATCGCGGTTCCGCCTTCTTATAATGCTTCCAAACGTAGGAAAGGGAATGGAAGCCAGAATCGCAATTCCATTTCGGTCCATTCCCTATACCAAATATGCTATTAGGGAAACAACTCCAAGCTTGACTACCCCCATTCCATGCGAGGACCAGCTGGGGCTGAGGTCACCTGCCTCTTTGGGGGCCAAGCCTATAAAGAGTAAAATCTTGTGGGCCCTTAACTAAGGCATGTCAAAAACACTATAAATAGACCCACATCCCCAAAGGTATGAGTGTAAAGACCCGACATGCTCAATTCTCAAATTAAGCACATCAAGTCCCCAACCACGTATAACTCTTACGAATTATACGTAAGGTTGTCTTAAAAGAAGGTGTTTATGTTGAACATTGCTATCCGATTTTAGATTATGAAATCGTTTAGTTAGATTCTGACAACAACTGGATTTAGCAGCGGAAAAATAAACTTTAATAAAAACGTTTCTACATAAAAGCATTTCAAACTTCCACTATTACAAGTGGAAAAACTTTCACTTTGATAAATATTTAGAAAAGCTTATTTACAAAACTTGGGCACTAACAAACCCTTAAATAAAAATACAAATTTATAAATGAATCCAGTCTCTATAAAACAAAGCAAAGAAGAAACAAAATACAAATATATCTCGGTCCTATTACATTTCACTCATCTCCCAAATCTTCAGAATCGCCCAAAACCCGGGACAAACACATCACATCAATCAACATCACCATCACCATCCTCATCATCATCAACATCAACAACAACAATACCTGTAAAAAGAATAACAACAACAAGAATGAGCCGAAGCCCTACACAGCAACACAATCACACACGGAGTGGCACACGACTTAAACTAAATGCAATGCACAATCCACAAGTTATTATCTTTTCATTAAAATAAACAAATCAACAATGGAGCACTCACACTCCGAACAAGCCAATGGGAATCTGGGGATCCTGAGTAACGCTCACGACGCTCAGGGGTTGATATAAGCAGCCCGAATACTTATATCTCCTAGATAACGTTACACTGAAAAAGAAACAGTAATCTCATCCAGGACTCATAGTCGCTACTTAACTTCACTTAACTTAATCCATAATATAATTTAATTCACATGCTCCCATAAACATTGAATTAAATCATATTACTTCCTCTCAAGATAAGTAAACGTTACGCAGTTACCACATTCCTTATCGATTACCCGCCGAGCCTAGTCATTGCATCATGACTATTGGCCTAAGCGCCTATTATAATATTGTCATTGCATCATGACAACCCGCCGAGCCAATCATTGCATCATGATAAGTGGCCTAAGCATTTATTCTAACATTGTCATTGCATCATGACAAGTTGTCGCTCCTCGGACCGGATTCAACGACTAACACAACCAACACTCATCAATTATTAAGCCGAGTTTAAGTCTTAATCAGTTTAGGATGCCTATCCTAACATTCAACACGCAAGTTACTGCGTACCTTGAATATGAAATCCAAACATAGCCTGAAGAAGGAAGATAATCAGAAGATAAATCAGATATCCACTTCTGTTAAGGAAAGAATTCGTATAAGAAACTAAACTAAACTAACCATCTACTTCATCAAAATCATATAAGAACTTAAGCTATTTATCCATTTATCTCAAACTCATTTTATTAAATCCTATTTGATCAGACACTAATGTGGAACCCCACTATGGCTGCGAAGATCGCCCCGCCAAAATATGGACAGTTCTCCTTTGTCTGTCAAAGTATTTCTTTTCTCTTTATTTATAGTGTTTTATTACAAAAGCATTAACAAAGAATTCACAAACCAAAAACATTCATTTTCCAAGTAAACACACATTTGAAACAACATATTCCCTATATTAATCAAAGATCATCCTAATTCATTCATTTAATCCAATTATTTGTTACTAACCCATTTTAGCTTAACCTTAGTCAATTTGATTAAAATTAGTCATTTGATTCATTTACTAAGTCAAGTTGATTAAACATAGACAATCTAATTCATTTTAGCTTAGTAAAGTTCATTAAGTCAAATTGGACTTAGATTAATTACTAATTCATTATATATCTAAGATCTAATCACTTAATCCCAAGTTAGCTTAAACCTAGCCAAATTCATCAAAGTTAAACAATCTAATCCATTTTAGTTCATTCAAGTTCATTTAGTCAAGTTGAACCTAGGTTTGTTAACTAAGTTCATTTAAGTTCAAGCTAATCATAAGAACAAATAATAAACAAATCTTAAACTTAGCATGAAGGAAATTCAAATAAAATTCATATAGATACATAAATCATCATTTATATACTTACCAAGATCATTTAGTTTCATTAAGTCATCACAACATCATAAATCAAGCAATGGAAATCATATATACAACATAACTACTTTTAGTTTAATACTCATAGAAATTCAATTATTTGTTGAATTTATAAATCTATCTAAATCATGCTTAATTATATCCCTCAATCATCATTACACATCAAATATCACTTATCTATCTCATTTTAGCTCAAAAAGATCCATTTCCTAAGCAAAAACACATTTAACAAACAAAACAAGTTTTTGACTTTGTTTGAAAAATACAAAGGCTGGAAAGAACTAAAATTTAAGTATCGATAATTTCCGAATTTGTAAAAACTCAAAACAAAAATTGTAGATCTCTTTTTAATCTTTCCAACGCAATTTGAATCACCTCAATCGGAGGTCGTATGAAAAAGTTATGACCAATTTACAAAACAGTGTCGCGTCAGGGAAGAAATCCGCGAGCGCTACACCCTTGGCAACGGGGCGTTTTGAAGGCCGTTTTGACTCAGGGGAAATGAAATTTTTTGATCCGAGAGCACTACACCCTTGGCAACGGGGCGTTTTGACAGGTGTATTGACATATTTACGAAATTCCTTGTTTCAAACACTAATTTTACAAAATTTTTACACTTCAAACCTTCTCCAAAACACTTTACAACCATCATACTACACCCTACATCTATTCTAACATCCTCAAACATGCATAAACTTCACATTCACCACATCAAACATCTCAAACTTCATCAACTTCCATAACTACTATTCATCATCTTCTTCCTCCTTCACAACCCGACCTCCAACAAGCATATATCAACAAATACAAATAAACAGCACTCTCAACCCAATTCAACATTAACTCATCAATTACAAATGCAAATAACAAGTAAAAACAAAGAGAAATAGAAACGAAAACTTAGCTTTTTGAGCCTACTCATGCAATTCCTTCTCCTTCAGGGCCTGTTTTAGGAAGCTAATCTACTTGATCTCCTCTTTCTATCTTGTTGAAATTGAGATCATGTCTTTGATTTGGAGAGGGAAAAGAAGAAGAAGAAGAAGAAGAAGAAAGAAGAAGAAAGAAAAAAGAAAGAAGGGAAAGAGAAAAGAAACGAAAAATAAAGGAAGAAAGGCAGCAAAGGAAAAATAAGAAAAAAAAAAAAACAAAGCTAAATTATATAATATAATAGGGTATAGAAATTTTAGAACTATCAGATCAATATCTATAGTTCCGAAGTATTTAAAAGTTGTTTCAGAACCCATATGTTACAAATTAAGAACTTGCAATAAGAACTTAATTTGAGAATTTATTTTTAGATAAAAGATATTTAATTTGAGTTCGGGTTAAGAACTGATATTTTTATTCAAGCAAATGAACTCAAATTTTGTAAAGATTTAGGAATTAGTATTTAAGCTAAGAATCAAGAGTTTAGGAATCCTCTAAACATTTCAATGACTTGTTTAGAGAATTTAGATTTCAAATCTCAAATTCATTTAATTAATTACTAATATAATTTTGTCAACTTGTCTATTTATATCCTATGATTCATTTGATTTATTTAATCTATCTAAACTCAATTTCTAGTCTTAGTAAAGATTTGGGGTATTTCAATGAGTATTTTAAACTATCTTATTTTGACTTGGCTTGTCGAAGGCCTTCTTATTGTCATAATGCTCTACTCTCTCGACCCCACTACTAGCTTAAACATTGGGTAGCTATGCCGGATAACCCCTTGATACTTTACCAACGGTGTTCTATGTGTGCAGGTCTACATTGCTTCAACACTCTCTCTCTATTGATGGATTACCACCTGCAACACCTTTAATTTGCACGAATGTTGCATCCATTAAATGCACCTTTCATGTAAAAAAAATTTGTATTGAGGGCACGTCTATTGGATATACCCTCTTAACATTAAGATGATTGAATGTGAAAATCTCAATTATACCACATTTTCCATGCATATATTGACACTTTTAATGTGAAATTCAGTCATAATTGGGTGAATTGCATGTTCTGGATCAAACTTGTATGAGTGATAAAAGGATCAAACTAGAAATGTAAATAACATTGTTGATCTCATATATCTCAGTTTTTGAATTATCTGCAATTTATTTGGTGAATTGAGAAGTGGTAGAGAAAGGATTACAAGTTCTTGCAATTTGAAACGCTATTGATGTTTGTTTGAAACTGATGAAAGAGTGAACTATTTGCACAGAGCAAACTGAACAAAATGCCTCAAGTGGAGTGCTCAATTTATCCTTAAGATGCAGTAGCACGTAGACTGTTGAAGCTTGAGCACAAATTGAACAACGTGAATAAGCTCCTCATTGACTGATGTCACTGTAGGCCAAATCGAGCAAAATGCAGAGATCGGCTACCAGGCGGCAGAACAAGCACTTCACCGAGTTGAGGTGTAGCAAATGTAAACAAGACAGCACCTTAATCCAAGTTTCAAGCACATGTGCCAAACGTTGATCTGCACCTGGTAGCAATAGCCGAGCCTTCTGTCATATGCCGAGGTATAACATTCACCAACCAGTAGAAGATCAGACCGAGCTTTACGCAGTAGTGAAGCATCATGCCAACCCGAGCATTTCAAGCAGCAGGTAAACATGCTCCTGCAATGCACTTCGACCTGTTCAACATGCAAAATCGAGCTGACCTAGAAATCCTCACCGGGATCCATCTGGTCAGCCACTTGAATGCCCAAGCCGAGCTATTGTCCAAGGAACGACCTGAAGATCATCTAAGCTGACCTGACTAAGCTGGTGTGAAAATGACCGAGTAGCGACCTCTTTTCCAAGCACAATATCAAACAGCAGCCTTCAACACTAGTAGCAGCTGCATCGACCTGAGCTCTATTTACACTGAACAATCAAGCAGACATGGATACCGAGTTGCAGTTTTAGGAGCTCCATCGATTTATCCCACAGAGCCGACTTCATTTCAAGCACAAGCAGACCACACAAGTAGCGTATGATCGAGGTCCAAGCTACTGAGAAGTCCACTGACTTATCTGACCCGAGTAAATTGACTTAACCGGCCAAAAGTCGAGATCAAAGTAAACAACACCGATGTCGACCATCCTCGAAAGTAGAACAGGCTTTAACAGAGCTTCCAAGTTGCAAAATAGATTCATCTCGTTACCGACCTGGTGTGTTGCAACAGTGCTGAGTTACTGACAAGACACTACCAACTATACATGTAAACAGCAACCAAACACCTGATCTGTTATAGACCAAGCACATGAAGCACCTCTACCGACCCTGGAAAGAAGACAGCAACAACATTAAGGAGCCAAAGCCTAGTATATAATAACACAACCACACACGGAGTAACACACGAGCTTAACTAAATATAATGCTGCAATAACAAGTTATTATTTTTAAATTAAATTGAACAAATCAATACTAGCACTCATACTTCGGATCAATCTTTGGAAACCTAGGGTCCTGAGTAACAGCAACTGTTTAGAGGGTTGATATAGGCAACCCAAATATCTATATCTCCTATATAACTTTACAAGAAAATAGCATCATCTAGGGTTTACAGTAGTTACTCGCTCTTTACTCGATCTTAGTCTATAATATTATTTAGTTTAGTTGATCCCATAATCATGAACTAAACCATATTACATTCTTCCGAGCTTAAGTAAACATTGCACCGATACTATTTGTCCCATTGACTATCCGTTGAGCCACTTATGAATTGCCATTGTATCATGGCATATCATTGCATCATGGTAGAGGGGGTAGCCTAAGTGCCTAATTATCGTGCCCGCTCAGGATAAGATTGTTGCTCCTCGAACTGGATTCAATGACACAAGCACATGCAATACTGAGTTATTAGGTCGTCTTTAAATTTTAATTCGTTTTAATATACCTATCCTAAGTAAACATCATGCATGTCACTACATATATTTCATATTCGAAATCTAAACAATATAAGCATATAAGCATTTAAATTAATTATCCACTTATATCAAACTTAATTTATAAATCTTATTTGATCAGACATTAATTAAAAGTCGTGCCATGGCTACGAAGATCGCCTTGCCTATATATGGATAGTTCTCTATTGTTTGTCAAAGTTTTTCTTTTCTCTTTATTTATAGCTATTTATTACAAAAGCATCATCGAATCATACATATTTAGAAAGACTCATTTCCCAAACAAGTATACATTTGAAACAACATATTCCACATATTATCTTTGGTTTATCCTAACATGTTATTCTAAGCCAATTACAAGTTATTAAGCCTATATTAACTTAACTTAGCCAAGGTAATTAAACTTAATCATTTAATTAAGTTACTAAGTCAAGTTGATTACACTTAATCAATACAATTCATTTTAGCTAATTAAAGTTCATTTAATCAAGTTGAACTTTGGTTTATTAACTAAGTCCATTTTATACTTAACTACATACAGTTAACTAGTAAACACAAGTTTCAATTTTGTTTGGATATCTTGTAGCTAGAAACAAATAAAATTGAGGCCTTGATACTTTTAGAATTTCCAAAAACTTAAAACATAAAAATTATAGAACTCTTTTTGAATTTTCCATAGCATTTTGAATCACCTCAATCCAAGTTTGAATGAAAAAAATTATGATCAAAATATGAAATAGTGTTGCTGTAGGGGAAACACAAGTCAAGCCCGTGATTTTTGGAAATATGTCAAAATAGGGTCACTGAGCTAAGAATCACGCTTGTGATATTTGAATTTCGAAGTTCCACAATAATTCGAGGCTAGCAAGGATAAGATCTTACCCGTGATTCTTGAAAAATTCCCAAAACAAAGCTTTTCTTGTTAAATCACACCAATGATTCATGAAAACACCCACATCAGACGCTACTAAGGGGCGAATTATGCCTGTGATTCTTGGATTTTGAAGTTTAAAAACAACCTGAGGTTAGCAAGGGAATATCACGCTCGTAATTCACTTAAAATTGTCAAAACATTGCTGATCATGGGTTGAGTCACGCCCGTGATGATAAAAAAATCTCAAGCTCGAGCTTATCAAGGCTCGAATCATGCCTGTGATCTATGGAGCCCCTGTTATTGCGAATTTCCTTTGTTTTTTTTTTATTATCCATTTTAACTACTTATTTCCATCATACTTCAACTAAAACACCGTGAAAGCAACATATAAACTCATTTTCATTACTTTTAATACTTCTATACTCATATTACTTCATCAAACATCTCCAAACTACTTCATCAAACTCTATCTCCATTTATACATAAACAAACTATCTTTTTAGTTATATGTCTATGTATCTCTTATTTATCAATTTTATTACAAACCCAAGTTGTATCTAACACCATCTTAACATAGAAATACATAAACAACTACTAAAGCAAATGAATTAACAAAACTTATCTTTTTAGACAATTCAAACTTCTTGATCTTCTTCCTTATTCTCCTTTCCTAGTTGATGGAGCTACATCATGCATGTTTTCCAGCTTCAACCTTGTTTTCTATCTTCATTTTCTCTTTAATCTTCTTGAGATTGAGATGTTGTGTTAATTTTTGAGAGAAAGAGGAAAAGAAGGAGAAGAAGAGAAGATGAAAAAGAAAGAAAAAGAGAAACGAAAAGAGAAGGAAAAATGAAAATGAAAAGAAGGCAGGAGAAGAAAAAGGAGAAAGAAAAGGATAAAGGTTAAGATATTTTTATGAAAGAGTATTAAATATCAAAACTAATTAGAAAATAATTTGAGAATCTATATTATAGAAATTAATAATCCAACCTAGGAGTTTAATTTTTAAAAAATCTGACATTTAATTTAGGTTTGGGCTTAAAACTGATATTTTTAAACATACAGTTGAATTAAAAAATTTTAAGGATTTGAGAAAATGAAAGTTAACTAAAATTCAAGGATTTAAAAATTCACAAAACATTTAAAACATTTGTTTTAAGATTTAGGAATTTAAATTTGAAGTAAAAGGAATTTTTTCTTTTTTTTTTTTGCCATTAGAAAAGGGGAGAGGGCGTTCAAACCTGGGACCTCTCACTTGAGAGACTAGGAAGATGTCACTTAGCTACAATACCATTGGCGAAGTAAAAGGAGTTTAAATGAAAGATTATGTAAAAAAAAATTGGATAGTTTGATTTATTATGAAAAATTATCAAGGGAAAATAGATGATTTAGAAAAATATTTGAAATCTAAATTTCAACTTAACCTTTTTACTAATTTCATTATGCTAATTATCTAATCATGATTCATTATTTGTTTTACTTGAACTATTTAATTTAAATTTCTAATCCAAATTTAAACTTTACTACCTTATATTATTCAATTAAATTATTTTTAATTTAGTTAGGTGAAGGTTTAAGATATTATATAACCCCTCATTGACTTAGGGTTTGGGGAATGCTTAGTTCAATTAGCATCCACGTCAATTTAAATTCACTGATCACAAGTCCCACGGTAGCCTTAAGGTGCTCAATCCGGGGGTGGCTTACGATTAGACTCGAGAGATAGTGGTTCGATATGGCTTTGTAATCCATGACTTCCTTAGATCATTTAGTTTGTTTTACGAAAACCAGAACTTAACTTAACTTTTCCTCACGGATGCCTTAAGATGCTCAATTTGGAGGTAACTTAATTTAAATGAAGTGGATATATTCATAACTTAAATTTTCCCGTCATTCCATTGTCTGGCAGTAACAACAAGTAAGAATGAAATGTTGTGCAATGCATGTCCGGTTTTAGTTATAGTCTAATAGCCATTAATAGTTTCAAGATGACCAATCAATATGCATTTCACTCCAAACAGACAAGATGATAGAGAAAGCAGTAATCTCACACAAGAGCATATATAAACAATTCATTTCCGATTATCAGTGCATTCTTACTTTTTAGACCTTTCACTTATGCTTTGTGAGCTTACATGGGCATCTTTATTATTGATAATCAAATGATTCATCTCTTACTTAGTACTTCTCATTTCTTACTTATGTGGTCCCAATGACTCACAAACACTGAAATGACACGTACATCTTATTCCAACATGCATTTGAATCCTTAATGATAAAATTAACAATCTCCCACAAAAGCCAATTCCAGCAGTTCATTCATCATCGGTATAGTATTACTTGTTAGGTCATTCACTTATATTCCATGAACTTAAGGGCCTTTTTAGATTATCGTTTTGGCTTCGTTTTGGTATCGTTTTCAAATTGAGCTGATACAAAACCGATACAGATATGATATTGATAAAAAACTAATAATTTTACTCATAAACTGACTAAACCGAACTAATATCGAACCGATATCAAACCGATATCGATGTGATACGAATAAAAAGCTGATAATCCAAATAGGCCCTAAATACATATTCTTAGTATTAAAGTTTAATTTCACGTCTTAAAGTGCTTAGTTAAGTTAATAGAATGAGATAAGTGAATTACCAAAGTGGTTATGAGAATTCCTCAAGAACGGGATAATTTATAACATACACAAACAGGATACACAACTTGAGTATATGGCTATGTAATAGTAGAAGTGGCTTAGATGGCTTGTAAATGCAAGAAATATATTCCAAACGCTCTACACAACTATTTATGCATAGGTCGTGCTCGGGTTGGCATAGACTTGGTTTGGCATCCATATTTCCCTTATTTCATCCATTTTTACATATACATGACCAACGTACACGGGCCATGTATGAGGGTCATGTAAAACCTTATTTATGTCGAAGTACACGTTGATAAAAGTTACACATGCACGACCTTTATACACGGGCCGTCTACAGAGGTCGTGTATGACACATTTTGCATCTACAATGCCTTCTCCTCAATTAATAAATTAATAGTACATGCCCATTGCATATGGCAGTGTAGGATGGTTGTGTTGGATGACTTTCACTTAGAATTTTCTGTTGACATTCCAATTTGTATTTCCAAGATTTGTAACACCTTTATAATTTTTTTTAACTTAAAAGTTACCACCAACACAACATAGAATAGTAATACAACAGTAGTACAATATACAATCAATCAGTGAATCATAAAAAATTCCACTCACCTTAGTTATATTACAAATCTAGTCAATATAATCCTCGAGTAGATTTGTTCCTTAAGTTTGGTAAGCTCAAATACATAAGTTAGGATAGAATATTAATAATGAAATTTGAGAATCTTACGAAATCATTATAGTTTATGGCTTCGTTGATTTCTCCATCACGTCGCCATGGGGTTGAACAAAACCTGATAGAGCCTAGTCTTAAATTGAAGAGTACATTACTACGATCACAATGCAACTTGTGGATTTGGAAAGGATATGCATTTTGTGAATTATGAATTTTTGAAGTTTTAGAAATTCATTGGTTTCATCATCATTCTTTGCATGTTTTCTGAGGAAGAAGAGAATGAAAAAATGAAAGGAAAAGGAAAAAAAGGAAAAGAAGCAGCAACAAATGGAGGTATATATATATATATTATATAAGGTGGTGAATGAAAACGTATCGAATAATTTTCAATATGGGTCCGATTTTTGCATGATACGATATCTTCACAACTACATGTTCCATGGTGTTTAAAGATGAAAACTTACGTGCCTACTAATTTGGATGTGCTGATCACAATCGTATGCATGGAATTTTCAATTGAAGCTCCTAAAATTTTGACTTTATTTTATTCTAAGGTTTAATATAGATTTAAGGTTTCTAGTTTCGGAATGAGGGTTTAAAGGTCAGATTATTAGGGTTTTGAGTATTTTGGGGTTCACGCACCACTTGAGTTGCCAATTAATTATTAAATCCCATATTTCGAATAGGGTAAAATTACATGACGTCACAACTATACATCTAGAAAGGCGAAAAAAAAAAAAAACTATTGATCTTGAATACTATACATCCTTATTGTTTGACATTGCACTTTGTATAAAGTGCCTTATGTAATATTTATACTTTAATCAATTGAATGATTTTAACAATAAACATTAAAGGGCAAAAAGACATGAGGGTAAATTAATAATAAAATTATTTTTAGAACCCAAATTGAAGAAGTATTTAACATAGATATAGAAATAAAGTGAAAAACCACGTTAATACATTTTCAAAAGTGAAATCGATTTTCTTGCTATAGTCATGAACCACAATTCTACTTCAATAGAATGTTTATTCATGTGAAATCACGATCTATATAAAAAATTAAATAGGACATAGATTCATGGCTTCACAATTCATATGCCACAACAAGACAAGAACCAATCCACTAATATACTAAAATCAAACCAAATTATAATCATATCAACATACAAAAGGTTATCAGTTATGTTTTATTGCTAGAACACCTAGTTATTGAGTTGCTCAGGAATTAGATTTTGTAAATAAACACACTTAAAAAATATTTGTATTTTTTTTCTAGGTATCTATTACAAATAAATCGAATACAAAAGAAGACTAACACTATACTGGGCATGAAAAAAAATATATTATAATTGACCAAAATTGATATAAGTGCCGCTGTTATTTGCCATAATGTTCAAGTTCACCAAAATTTCCATTTTTATGTTTAATCTTTTAATCTTGTGAATCATGTACTTATTCAAATGTTGTATATATCTTGTAAAGAAGTGTGGAACTATATCTAGCACAATGATGCTTTAATTTGAGGCAAAGTTCCGTATTTTGCTTCCACTTTTCTTTCTATTTTCCTTTCCTTGAGCAACAAAGCTAGACATGCCTCAGCCCCACCCCCTTAGCTAACGCTCGTGTATTCCAAATCCGAAACGACAAAGGTCAAAACCCGTACAGAAAAAGCGACATTCATATCTAGGTTAGGTTAGCAATAACGTGGGGGATTAAGAAGATCAGTTCTAGGATCGTTGGGGTGCTCTCATGTCTCTAACTCTAAAGAGTGGATGCTGCAGGCCCAATATTAATGTACCGTTGACACCTTAAACTAGTGATACGTTAGAGGTCTATATCTTTGACATTCGTTTTGGTCTGTAGCTCATCATCCATGGATCACCAAAGCAATCCATTTAGACGTTATTGCATCCAAAATTTAATAAATACACAGTATTGCTTCTTCATTTATACCCATCTTCGGGATCAAAGAAACAAAATTATACTATAGGTTCCTACGTTAAAAGATTAAATAGCTACTCAGTCAAAAAAAAAAAAAAAAGAGCTCAACTATATATATATGAGCGAAAATCTGTCTACCATATGCAAAAAAAAAAAAAAAAAAAAAAAAAAATAAAGTTAAAAAAAAAAAACCAAAATCCATTAAAAAATTACATTCATAATTCAGGATGTGCAAAATTTCTATTAAAATTGTCTGTATAAAATGTGATAATAAGTTTTCCTACTATTAATAAATCGCGTTTCATGATGAAAAAATATAATTTTTTAATATAACTTTTTTATTATTTTAATAATTAGATTATAGTTGTGTATAAAATTAATTTTAATAGCCATTCCTTTTATAGATTATTCAATTTTCACACCTTATTCAACTATACAAAAAATATTTTCTATTGGTTATTATTATTATTATTATTTATTTTTATAGTTTTCGATCCATCTAAACACATTGTTATCTTTGAAGTACCATCTCGATAAAATAATACCATTGTTCCTTCGTTTCCTTTTCATAAGAATTGCAAAGGTATGGCCATATTCGGTAATTAATTGTACCATTATATTTATTCCTGACAATAAATATTTACATAAAAGGTCTCTAGGGACTAGGATACGACCTACTGCATTAATTATCCTCATGTTACTTATTTATAGATGGATGCAATTGGGATAATCGAACCAAAATGAATATTAATTAAAAAAAAATTAACTAATCCATCGATTTTTATTAGCATTTTAATTTTTTGATTTTTGGTTATGATTTTAATTTATAAAACCAAAAAATATTAACTTCCGTTAACTGATTCATATTTTTAAATATATATAATTTATAATATACTTTTATAATTATTTTTAAAAATATATAAATAATAAATAGCTAGATGTTGAAACGTGAAACCCTATCTTCTTCCATTATCTTCAACCACAGTCATCACGTCGTATTTACGTATGTTAAATTTCATATTCATTCTCTTCTTTATCATACTCGCACCATCAGTCCATCACGTTCATGTATTCTCAATATCCTATTTTTCATTACAATCCGCATTGTTGATAACTATTTCACATGTCTTATATTTATAATTTACAGTTTTAATATCATTATAAAAAAATGCTTTAAATTTTTTTTTACGAATATATTGAAAAATATAGTTAATTGTAAATTTTACATAACCATTATGTTAAATAGTTAAAAACCGAAAACTGAAAAAATTAATCGAAAAAAGGGTTAACCATTTATAATGGATTAGTTTAGAATCGAGATATTAAAAAACCGACCATTACGGATATGTTCAAAAAATAGATCCATGGATCTTTTAATCGAACTATGAATAATCTTACCTATCTAACTCATCTTTCCTTAAAAATCTGAATTTAGTTATTAAGCTACAACATAACGTACAAACGTTTTCCTTTATTTACTTCTAAGAAAATGATTATCCAATCAACTATATAATAATTAAAATAAATATAATAATCGAAATATTAATTATTTTAATAATTTAATCATGATTACATATAATTTAAATTATTGGATAGTAATAAAACTGATGAAATCAAAATTAATTAGAGGTCCATTGAATTTTTCGTACTTCTGTCCAAACTCCAAACTTCCAGCTAGACACCACACGGCCCGGTAGAACAAATGCCACCATTGCCCAACATCTTTTACTCTACAACGTAACGTACAAAACATTTTCCTTATTTACTTCTGTCCAAACTCCAGCTCCACACCACACGGCATAGTAGTACAAATACTACCATTGCCCAGCAGGCCAGCACCTTTTAGGCTCTGCTTGTTTCACCTTCTATGACGATTGTGGTATTATTTTTTAAATTGAAATTTGTTAACAAACTGATAGGATAGTTTTAATCATATACTGATCAAACAGAATCAATATTAAACTAATATTAATATGATACAGATAAATTATTAATACTGATTCAATATACATATAAATACCAACAAAAATCTGATGTATTTTTGTTAAAATGTTAAAATCTGATACAGATAAACTAATGGCTACTCGTGCACAAGTTAAAATGTTCGAAGTAGTGCATTTTGTTACAGATTTAATATATTTTTGTTTGAGGTATAAAAAGCATCGGATCCAATATATTTATCACATGTCGGTATATATGTTCCTAAATCCTAATAGGTACGTGCTAGAGCAGTACCTGATGTCTTGGGGCTGCTTTTACCAAAGAGCAACCCATAAATACCACCATTGCCCAACACCTTTTTCTTCACCCTTTACCTTAATTTCCTGAAACACTTCTCTTTATATTCTTTTCACATCACTACTAGCTTAAAGATTCGTTCTTGAAGTCAAAGAAACCAAAACGAAAATATGGGTTCGGTTTTTTGGATATTGGGTATGGTTAGCTGGGCGTGCATATTCAGCACCAGCTTCATTTTTGGTATCTCCGAGAGTGTGTTGAAAGATGGTGTTGTTGAGGGAACTGTTTTTATTGATAGTAAGGATGTTATTGGGAAGATTGATGATGATTTTGTTTGTGCTACTTTGGATTGGTGGCCTCCTGAGAAATGTGACTATGGAAGATGTGCCTGGGACCATGCTTCTCTCCTTAATCTGGTATACGCGTTATTACATTTATGTTTTACTGTGATTTATTTAGCTGAGTCCTGGAACTTTGTCATTGAAGAATAAATACAGAACTCAAGGTTTGTTGCTTGTTTCTAATAAGGCTCTTTTCCAATATTATGAAGCTTTCCTATTTCATAGAATCAATCAAATGTGATATAGATGCACTGGAACACAAAGTTCTTTTTTTGTTAGAATCAATCAGATTTACTCAATGTTGACAACCTGTACCGTTTACTGAGTTTAGGAAGGGAAACCTGTACATTCACCCTTGAGCAGTGGTGATAGCTGGTCACAATGTTTTTCTTCCTGTTGCCGGTTCTTTGTGTAGCCAATCCCATAACTAGACTACTACTGCTTCTTATGAATATTGTAAAGATAGTTACTTTTGATGTATACTACTATTGCTGAATTAAAATTTCAATTACTAGAATTACGTTCTCAGTGAGAAGAATTATGAAAGTCCAAAGTGGGCTGACTGACTATTTTGTTGCTTGAAAACTATGCTTCTATCTAATCAAGAATATAAGAAAGAAGTTGACTGGGCTTTCAGACTTTATTTTCTCTATGCATTCACCTTCTGCTGGATCTGAGCAATAAAATATTGTCAAATGCAATAAAAGGTAAAACTAGACTATCTTCAAATTTTCAGATGATGTCATAGAGGAGCAATAAATGCCCATGCCTTTTGTTATGGCTCCTTTTGTGTTGTTTTAGAGAAACTCCTGTCTTCACCGTGGAGAGTTTAAAGAAAATGCTCTGCAGCCTTTTCACCACTGAAGATTAGACTGGGTGGTACTTTGCAAGACAAGGTCCTATATGAAATTCCTAGTGAATATGAAACCTGCCCTTCATTTAAAAAAAGCTCTGAGATGTTTGGGTTTTCTGAAGGGTGCTTACCATCAGACAGATGGGACAAATTGAATGCTTTCTTCAAGGAAACAGGGTAACTGGATGTTTGCCTTGTGTTTCTTAGTCACCTATACAACCTGTGTGAAACCTGGGTGCTTAGTGATAATTTTCTTCACCTTTTTCAGAGCTAAGATTATCTTCGGCTTAAATGCTTTGAATGGACGAAGAATTCAGCCAGATGGCAGTGCCACAGAGCTTGGGACTACAAGAATGCAGAATCTTTTATCCGTTACACTGTCCAAAAGAATTATACAACTTATGGTTGGGAGCTTGGTAAAATGTTCCTCATTCATGCCAAAATGTTTGTTGTTTCCAATGTTGTAAATGAACTGAAAATACTCGCAAACTACCTGAGTTCTGCCTTATATTTAACTCAAGTCTGATTTGACTGCAATTAAATTTGAATTCAAGCTACTCTATTTTTTATCAAGCAGAGCGTAAGCTTTAGATTATTAGGCTCTTCAAAGCTTGCTAGCCTAAGATTAAGTTTTTACTTCAATCTTAAATGTAAATTGATTGCCAGTTGAGTTTGTGTTTTAATGTAATTTTATTTTCTATTAGGGAATGAATTGTGTGGAAGTGGAGTTGGGACAAGAGTAGCAGCAGATCAGTATGCTTCCGATACAATTTCTCTACATAACAGAGTACTAGAAATCTATAAGAGCATAGAACCAAAACCACTTATCATAGGACCGGGAGGATTCTTTGATGCAGCCTGGTTCAAGGAATACCTAGAAGACATCAAAATCCCTTGCAGTGCTTACACATCACATCTACAATCTCGGCCCAGGTTTAGTGAAGTGTGAAATAAAGTTTTGTATGTAGATATCTACACCTGGCAAATTTTCTTCAACTTAAATGGAGTATTTTGTCTTGTCTTGCAGGAGTTGATGAACACCTTGTAGAAAAGATTATAGATCCAAGTTACCTTGATGGGGAAGCCAACACATTCAAGAATCTACAAAACACACGGAAGTCTTCTAGTTCTGCTGCTGTTTCATGGGTTGGTGAGGCAGGAGGTGCATACAATAGTGGCCGTGATCTTGTCACAAATGCATTCGTATTTAGTTTCTGGTAAATTCTTTTGAGAGAATTTTTATTTATGATTGTGCAGCATGGTTGTGAGGCTTTCAATGTGGTATATAGGTACTTGGATCAGCTTGGCATGGCTTCTTCTCATGACACAAAAACATACTGCAGACAAACGCTTATAGGTGGAAATTATGGTCTACTCAATACAACTACATTTGTCCCAAATCCAGACTACTACAGGTGATAATTGCCACTTCCTTACCATAGTCATGCACTGTAACCTTTATTGGCTACTCTTTTAGCTCATCTCCCATGTCTATGCCCTTTAAAGAACAGTAATAGACTCCTTCTGTAGATGGACTCTGCATCCTTTCAGAGTAAAATCAGTTGCAGAGGAGGCATTCTGATCACATTCTGAATGCTTCTGTAGGATTTTGCAAAAGACCATTGATTCATGCTTAACAGCTGCATTTTCTCTCCCTTTAAAATAGTTGTGTGGCAACTTAATCTTTTCTTAATGTAAAGGTCAACATAAATTTTGGACTGGTTAAATTAAATCAACTACCTTCATGTGGACTTGTATGGGCAATGTCTATGCATTTTTCTTGTCCCATTGTTGCTTTGTTTGCAACCGAAGACAGAATGAAATCCTCTCAAAGCCAATTTCTTATAATTCAATATGAAAAGTTGTGTGCACATGCAAAATAAGACTGTTAGTTTCTGCAAAAGGTGGTTGAGTAGCTTGAGGATTCGATATATTGTGCTCCGATGCTTATGCAAGTTCTGCTAAACAACCAAGTGGTAGTTTGTTGGTCAAAATAAAAGGATTTAAGCGTAAATAGTAGAAAAGTGCAATCTGAAAGAGTAGGCCCAAATGTATACATAGAAAGAAAGGACTTAGAATGAAACTACATGTGAAATTTTGGATAGCACGTCCATCAACATTAAGAAGAAAGAGGCCTGTTTAAATTGATTTCCACTCCTGTAAAAGGCCACTAACCCCACTCATAGTATGCAGTGACATGAGGTGAATCGCTTGAGATAAAGACTGAAGGACAAGTGCTAATGTAGTCTTAGAATAGATTTTCTATTGATGGATTTCAATGAAGTGTGATACTCTACTGTGATAGCATAAAATTATTCATTTACCAACTACACCTAACTGGAAAATATTTGAGTATTGTTACGTATGCGGTATGCATGTTCCTTAGGTACGATGATTTGTATAATTTTCTCTGCCTGCAGTGCTCTTATTTGGCACCATCTAATAGGAAGAAATGTCCTTTCAACAAGCTTTTCTGGAACAAAAAAAATTCGATCTTATGCTCACTGTGCAAAGCCCTCGGTATGTTTAATAAATTTCCTTTTTTAGCCTAAAGTCCCTTATCGTTTTTCTTTGGCCTGATCTTCTAGTCTTCATGCTGCAGAAAGGGATCACATTGCTGCTAATTAACCTTGATGGGAACACCACTGTAAAAGCAGGAGTCATCTTTAACAGCACTCAAACTCAACACCATATTCACCATAACCACAGATTGCATCATCGAAGGGGTATTCCTGATCTCAAAGATGAAATGGAAAGAGAAGAATATCATTTGACTGCAAAGGATGGGGATCTACACAGCCAAACCATGCTGCTGAATGGAAAAGCTTTGATTCGTAAGCTCGTCTGGGGATATTCCTTCTCTGGAGCCTCTGCATATGAACTCTGCAAATCCTATAACAGTTGCTCCCTATTCCATTATATTCATTCACATGCCAAATATTGTTCTCCCTGCTTGCAGCTGAGATGTTAGTTGATGTAATGCTTACAGGAATTCATCAATAAAGAGAAAGATTGCAATTTTTTTGTCTTCGTTTAAGATCACTGATCTAAAGTAAGCTATATCCAATCCAAATTTAGGTTCTCAGTATCAAGCTTTGCTGCTCAAAGGAGTGCCATTCAAGTTCATATCAAAGATCATCAAGTTAGCATAAGTGCACGATCATAATCCCTACAAAATGTGGTCTCTTTTTGTCTTTGTGATAAGATTTTGACAAACCTCACTACAAACAGAGATAGCTATAGACATCTCGTTTTTTCCTATTAAAGCTCAGAACTTATTCATAATATTTAATATAACACAACGAATAAATGTAACTTAAAGCTTAAAAAACATGTATCGCTTGTGTAGACTCATCCCAAAATAAAAACTTCTTTTCTTAAAAGTGTGGGATTATTTTTTGTCTTGTATATTTCTTTTTGTCCTCTAAAATTTTTTAACTTGAATTATCTTTGTATATAAATATATGCACATCCTAAACAAATTTAAAAAAAAAAAAGATAAAAACTTTAATACTTTTAGATTCAATTACCATTTTAAGTGTAAAATTTATCTTATTGAAAACTAAAATTCATATATCTATTTTTTATTTTTAATTTAAGAAAAAAAAAAGTTTGATGGTTCTGCATTTTTGGAACCAAATCGGGACTTCCATGGTTTTAGTCATTCAATTTCAAGACACGAACTAGTAGCTTTCATTTCAATTTGGTCTATTTTGAGAATCATGACTATATTTAGATACACGTATTTTATGAAATTGTTATTAGGGGCATAAAATGTAATTAAACATTGTAATGATTTTTTATCAAGCAATAAGATTGTAAGTGAACTACTGTTACAATGAAGCTTCCATAGGAAGCAAATATAAAATAACAATCTATCCAAGATTCTACAATATATTAGTGGAGATAATGTAGTGGGTAGCAAACAGAAGCGTTATCTCAAGATTAGGAGAGTAGGTCATGGATGCAATCAACTTCTACCAACACGAAATCTCTGGCTATAATTTATTGGATTAGGTTATCAAAACTCCATAAATAATGATGAGCTGGAGCCATAATGGTGTATTGAAATCACAGAAAAGAATAAAGCAATCCCGAATAATCTTTCAAGATATAATCAATAACTCTTCCTAAACTAAGTGACTTTTACAGGTTAAAAAAAAAAAAAAAAGACTCGAACTCTTTTTTAGTGGTTTCCATAAATAATGGAAAAAAAAAAAAAAGAAAATCATAGGAAGGTTCTCTTACGGTTGGAAGAACGCAAGAGAAGATGCTCGTGAAAAATTAGCCGCAAATATGTTCCTAAAAAAGCTCCAAATTCGGCATGTTCTTACATCACATTATAAATGAATAAATTGTTTAAAATGGAGTAGTATGGAACTGGAGTTAATAATTTCAAGAATTATTTGTTATGTTCGAAAATATTTAAAAAGTGACGAATTCAGTATATAATAGTATATTTAGATATCTCCTTCGAGCTCTTAATGATGTATATTAATGAAATAAATACATTATATATAATACAACAGTTGTAATATACTTATTGTATACAAAGTACAATTAATTTTAGCACACGTTGTGTGCAGCATCGCATAAAATATCATAGGCTATATGTGCTATCTCATTCTACACACATTATGTAACATCCTAAAATAAGGGCATTACAACCCATCACGTGTCCTTCTATTATAAGGACACGCCAAGGCTATAAAATACTAATCCACATATTATATCAAAAATACAACTCCAATACTCACATATAAAGGGTTCCTATTAAACAATTTATCGTATAAATAATACTCTTGAATTAACTTGTTGGTATAAATCAAAGCCAACATCATTCTGACTTATAACTTAACTGAAAAGTCCTATAAAAAAATTTTAAACTCATAAAGTAAATGAAATATTTCAAACTAATAGTAGTTTCAAATTAAACTTCATAGATTATTAAACTGTCTTCCTATCTCTAGGTATTCAAAATCAACCTCTATTGATCATTAGCAGGAAAATCAAGTTCACTATCGCCATCCCCATGATCTATAAATATGTCATATCCAGTAAGATCATAAATCACCTTATCTTCTTCCGTTCCTGAAAAATGAATAGAATGAGCGAAAACGCCTAATATGCCAATCCACAAAACAAATGCATATGCACACGCAACATATATATCAAATGCAACTTATTTTAATGCAACCAATCAGATTATTATCTTTATTAAGCTAGTCAAACAACACAGTTTAGAACTACGAATCCCTAGTTCCAAACTTGGAGTAACTCGGACCCCTGAAAATCAACCAACTTTTGAAAATAGGTAGTTATGTACATATATAGGTGTTAGAGAATCATCCACACCGTGGCTTCTGCCAAAACCTAATCTACCGGAATCATTTTTATGCACGAGTCCACTAGGGACAACCTCACACATAGATCATCAGGGTGCTTCGTTAGTATCACACTCTGCGTGGTCTTTACTAACCAGAGCCAAACACAAGCACCAAACATAATTTCTTATTATCGTATAGAATTAAGTCAATTTAGAATTCTGATCCTATATCACATATAACAAACAAATCTAAAGCTACAAGCACATACAACAAACAAAGAATGGTCGTACCTGATTTCGCTTTAGGAACAGAACCTTAATTCACCAAAACCCCTTCTTCTATAAATGGTAAAGCCACAAAATCCTCAAACACCACAATTTAGGATTTTCTTCCAAATCTCCTAGAACTTTGATTCCCAACAACCAATACAAAAACTTTACAAAAGATTATATTTTTAGATCATCTAAAGGGTTGAAAGAATCAATCGTACCCGTTTTCCTTGTTTATGGAATCACAAAATTTCCAAAAGATCAATTTTTTCCTCCACAATTCGTCCAAACCCTAGAATCCATTCAATACAAATTAAACCAAAACTAATAAAAATCATTCCTTTTTAATCATAAAGGTTAAGAACATATAAACTTACCTAGAATTGACTCTCAATTCTCCTTGACCACCAAAATCCAATTCTCCAAACCAATTAGGGTTCTTATTCAATTTCTCCTTCAAAACCATAAACAATACCCTAAGAAACTAAAATATATGTAAAATAATATAGAAGAAAATAGGATCCAATTACCTGATCTAGACTATAGAATCCTTTTTAACACAAAATCTAGATCTCCAAGATAATCAGGGTTTTCTCCAATCTCCCTTCAAAAACAACAAATAAATTCTGAGAATTCTATAAATTTATAGATCTTAAAGAAAGAATGGTTATCAAATTACTTGGATTTGATCCTCAACTTTCCTTAAACACCAAATCTTCAGATTCTCCAAGAAAACTAAAACGATTCTCCAAGTCTCCTTCAAAACAATACAAAAACTCTAAGAACTTGATAGGATCTATGAAACCTAAAGGAAAATTGATGATTTGATTACTTGATCTAGATTACCGAATCGTCTTGACGGCTATGAATATGCCAGAGGATGTCTGCTAGGTTTAGGGTTATGTTGGAATAGAGAACAAAGAAGAAAGATATAATAAAAATCGTGGCTTTTCATTTTCTTCACTTTACACACGCTGGTAGTTTTCAATACGTATGTCGGCGGCATAGAAAGTTAGACTGATAGTGTTTAGCCAGCTTAGCCTTGTGCCCATTTGATTTCCCTTCCGTCTCTTCGTCTTCTCTCACGTATCTGATAACCGACAAAAGTACTTAATTTAATATTAGGGTTGACCATAAAACCATCTTATTTTATATCAAATGACATCTTTGTTCTTCAATATAAAATATTTATTTGTATATTACACATCATAAGATTGTTACTAACTCGAGCTCTCTATATATATGATGGATAATTTATAAAAAAAAAAAAACGTTAAAAAGGCGTAGAAAAAAATTGAAACCATAGTGTTTTTGACAAAATACAGAGATATAAAGTAAATAAATTATAAGATTCTTAAAATTTTAAGGAGTGGTCTCAAAGGCTTGGACAACTGATATTATTAAAGATTTAATCCCTCTCTTTATTATAGTGCCTCGTACCATTTTGTCTTTCCATTCTTTTATATCCTAATGAATTTGAAACTTTTGTAGTAGATTATTTCATAAAAAATATGCACCAAGAATTATATATGCGTAAAGAATTCTGAAAGAAAAATTGGAAGGATATATCATTTTTTTTTGTATCAATAATAAAAAAAGCCTACAAACCTTCTCTTGATTTTGCTTTAAGATCTAATATTAAAATGAAAAATTTCGAAATTTATCATGAAAAATTGGTGTATGGAATTATTGTTTAATAAAGCTGAATTATTGACGTGAATTGAAATTAATGAGAAATATGTTTTCATTTTCAATATGAACGATGGCATAAACTAATTGACAATTGGGGAAAAAAAATTATAATTATGGAATGGAGTTAAAGCGGTTTTTACTTAATATGATAGTGTAGAGTTTTGCCTACTATAATAGTATATATAATGAGAAAATAATGTAGTAGAAGGAAAATGCAAATATCTGAATTGAAGCTGTCAAAATTAAATTGCCCAAAATGAGGCCCATATAAAATCGAATACACGAATAATTTAACCTATGCGCAGTATCATTGTGGTAAAGGTGTAATGCCTAAGGATCATTATCGCATGGCATACAGGGAAAGATCATAAGCATCCATATCCTAAAATCATTTTTCGAAGTAATGAAAACATATATATATAGCTCTGGAAATGCTAATGGTGTTACACGTTATCTTTCTTGATCTTTCAATTGAGAGATATCAAGTTTGATCATCCTCTTTTTGTTGTAATTATATAAAAAAAACCCTATAGAATTAGAATTGCTCTTTTTTTTTTCATTTAAAAAAATTTATTCTGTTTTTCTTTTTAAGAATATAATGATAAATTTTCTTATTTTTCTTCTCTAGATATCCCAGTTTTGATACCTAACATAACACTCCAAAAATCGTTCGAATTAGATAAGAACAATAATTAATTTTTGCTTGAATGATAGAAAGAAATATTTGAATCTTTCTACCATAATATGGAATCTCAACTATTGATCTTGAAAGGGCAAAAAAAAAAAAAAAAACTAATCTTAACAATCATGACTTCATAGTACATATACCACAATGTGATATGAATCAATACACTAATATGTGAAAATTAGACTAAATTAGAATCATATCAACAAACAAAAGGTTATCAATTATGTTTTACTCCTGAAACACTCAGTTATCAAGTTGCTTAGGAATTAGATTATGAAAATAGACACACTTAAATTTTTTTTTTTTCTAAATTTCTATTAGAAATAAATCGAATACAAAAAAGACTAATACTATATTGGACATGAAAAAAAAAAAATTATAATTGACCAAAAATGATTGAAGTGCCGTTGTTATTTACCATAATCTTCAAGTTCACAAAAATTGCCCTTTATTTTTTAATCTTTTAATCTTGTGAATCATGTACTTATTCAAATGATATATATATCTTGTAAAGTAAGTGTGGAGCTATATCAAGCATAATGATTCTTTAATTTGAGACGAAGTTCCTTCTTTTGCGTCCACTTTTTCATTCTATTTTCCTTCCCTTAAGCAAAGCTATATATGCCGCAGCCCCACCCTCACAGCGAACTCTCGTGTACTCCAAATCCGAAACGACAAAGGTCAAAACCCAAACAGAAAAAGTGACACTAGATCTAGGTTCGGTCAGTAATAACGTGGGAATAAGAAGATCAGATCTAGGATCGTGTGGCGGCTGGGGCATCCTCTTACATTTGACTTTATATTGAAATAATACATCAGACTTTGTACACAGCATTCTCTTTGGTGACTTAACTTCTACCTCTCTCTAAATACGTATGTAAAGTTCCCTTTGTGGTAAAGGAAATTTTTTAAACACACATCACAGGCTTGAGTTGGTAGAGAAAGATCAAGGATAGACAGCTGGTGGATCTGCCAACCACCCTGAATGGTGCATGTTGCATCGGTGGTCCACAAGGCGGAAAGACTATCGGATGGGGGCTTTTAGAGCATCCTTAGCTCTAAGGTTTTTAAAGTGTTATATCAGTATTTTAAAGATAATTTTTTTTTTAAGGATCTTACCACTTTATTTTTAAAATCTTTTGCATAAGTTTTTTTATATTTTTATATATTCCATATAATAAAAATTATATACAACATACTTTAAATATAAAATAAAAAAGATTACTTTGTCAATTTAAAGATGATTCTTTTTAAAAGACCTTAATTTTTCTTAAGAACTGGTCTCAGTGCAGAAGAACTGCAAAATGTTCTTATTATTTTCACGCTAAACACTTGTGGTTAAGATAGGCATAGGCATGGTTTGATTCCAACCGGAGCAGTCATCGATGGCTCCGAAACCAGAATCAAATTGCTTGGCTGGTTTCAGAACTTGCTAAGGAACTGCTAGTTTTTGGTTTCTAGGCAGTTCTATAGCTTAGAACCCGGTGGAACCGACGGTTCCAGCTGGTTCAATTGAAAAAAAAAATAGAGAAAAAATTTAAAAAATTATATTAAACATATAATTATTAATATTTACACTATTCCATATGAATATCAAAAGTTATTATCTATTTACAATACTTAATGTATTATTATCAACAACAAAAATAAATATAACTTAAAATTATGTGTAATTTAGTTAATATAAACTTATCCTAAAGGGAAAATTCAATTTCTTAATAAAGTGAGACTATTTTTTGTATTATAATTTTTTTTATATTCTTTAGAGTATTTTGCAATCTTATATTACTAATTACAATTTTTTTTGGCCTACTAATTACAATTGATATTGTTTGTTTTGTATATAAATAAATGCGCATTCCAAACAAATTTTTTTTTTAAATTTGGTTAAATAATTTAACACTTTTAAACGTAATAATTAATTGTTTTGTGTTTAAATTTATTTTATTAAAAATTAAAATTTATTTATTTATTTATTTTTACTTTAAAAAAAGTAGCAATTTAAAAACTAAAACTAGAAACTGTTGGGTTCATAAACCAAATCGAAATTGTGAAGAACGATTTCGATCCTAATTCTAATTTAGTTTGATTTGCTTCTAGAGCCGCACTTATGTAGGCTGAAGTGCTTTCCTATCTCCAACTCAAGAGTGGGTGCTGTAGGCCCAATACTAATGCAGGCTTGGCGGTTGACACCTTAAACTTGTGGTACGTTAAAAGGTCTCTGTCTTTGAATGATTGTGACATTCGGCTTGGTGAGTAGCTCAATCGTCCTTTGATCACCGAAGCAATCCATTGAGACGTTACTGCATCCAAACTTTAATAAATGCCCAGCATTGCTTTCTCATTTATACACGCCTTTAGGATTAAAGAAACAAAATTATACTATAGGGTTCTCCGTTAAAAGGTTAAAGGTTCGATTTATAAATACATAATTTATATTATTTTTTTTGATAAATAGGTAATAGAGTACCATTACAATTAATTACTATTAGAGAGATATATATCAAAGTTTAATAGGTCTAAAAAAGTTAATTTAATAAAAAAATTTAAATTAAAAACTAATTCTTTTTTAAAAAAGAGAAGATTGAAAAAAATACAAAATTAATTTTATGATCAATAAAATATTGATATTTTTGTATAAAACTGGGGCCATCTATTTAAAAAAAAAAAATTACAGGTTGTGTATTTGTAAATTGGTCAAAACACAGATAATGTTTTTGTAATTAACCAAGATTAAATAGATACTCAATTAAAAAAAAAAAAGCTCAATTATATAAATATGAATGAAATATGTGTCTACTATATATATATAATTATCAAAATAAAGTTGCAACGAAAAAAAACCAAAATCCATTAAAAAATTGGTCTAATAAGTTGAGATATGCAAAATTTCCACCTAAGTTGCATGTAGATAATAAGTTTTCCTTACCATTGCTAAATCCCATTTTGTAATCTGGATATACAATTTTCTATTATAAAATTTTTATTATTTTAATAATTAAATTATACTTGTTCATAAAATTAATTTTAACAGCTATTCCTTTCATAGATGATCCAATTCTCACACCTTATTCAACTATCCAAAACATATTTTACTTTTTTTTTTCCTTTTTATAGTTTTCTATCCGTGTAAACACATTGTTATCTTTCAAGGACCATCTAGATAAAATAATAATATTATTCCTCCATTTCATTTTCAAAAGAATTGCAAAGAAAAAATTTTGTATTTAAGGTTTTTGTATAAAATAATTATTTAAATAAGGCCAAATTAAAATTAATTACTAATATACTGTACTAAAATCACGTTTTATATACGTGATATGAAAATAAATACTAATTTATGTGTATTACGTCTTATAATTATAATATAAATGTATATCGTGATTATAATTCGTCAGATACGTTGAAGAGAGTTAGAAAGCAAAAAAGAAAAGAAGAGAGAGAGAGAGAGAGAGAGAGAGAGAAGGGAGGGTGACAGGTAGAGAGAGTGAGAGGGAGAGGGAGAAGATGAGAATAGAAAGAGAGGATAGAAAGAGATTTGACACATAAAGCATGTACGAAACTGGGAAAAGATGTTCCGTACTTATATTGCGATTGAAAAATCATAATATATATATATATATAATAAATATTAACACCATATCCTATATATGCGATAAAGTAATGATAATCAAATATTAAATCATGATTAATATTCATGATATTATTATAAAAATTAATATCATGATTAATACTCATGATTTTATAAATGAATTTTGATAATTATTTTTAAATCGATTTTATCTTGATAATTATTATTTATAGAAACTTAAACATGTTTTTCACTACAAAGAGATCTAAGAGACAAATCAAGTATAAAATAGGAAAAAAATGTATCTACTTATATCGTGATATACGTGTCAAAATTAACATGGTGTTCCATTTACTCAATAAAATAATGATAGCCAAACATTAAATAGTGATTAATATTCATAATGTTATTATAAAAATTACTATCATAATTAATAGCCATAATTTTATTATAAAATTTTAATAATCATTTTCAAGTCAACTATACCTTAATAATTATTTTTCATAGCGATCGGGACATGGTTTTTACCCAATGGCAAAGGAATGGTCGTATTCGGTAATTAATTGTACCATTGTATTTATATCAGACAATAAATATTCAGATAAAAAGTCTCTAGGGACTAGGATAGGACCTCCTGCATTAATTATGCTCATGTTACAATTACTAATCCAACTCATCTTTCCTTAAACATCTCACCCCATTTAGTTAAAAAGCTACAGAAGTAAAGTACAAAACATTTTCCTTATTTCCTTCTGTCCAAACTCCAGCTCTACACGATAGAACAAATACCACCATTGCCCATCACCTTTTTCTTTCACCCTTTACCTTACTTTCCTGAAACACTCCTCTTTATATTCTTTTCAGGTCACCAATAGCTTAAATATTGATTCTTGAAGTCAAAGAAACAAAAACGAAAATATGGGTTCAGTTTTTTGGATGATGGGTATGGTTATCTGGGCATGCATATTCAGCACCAGCTTCATTTTTGGTATCTCCGAGAGTGTGTTGAAAGATGGTGCTGTTGAGGGAACTGTTTTTATTGATAGTAAGGATGTCATTGGGAAGATTGATGATGATTTTGTTTGTGCTACTTTGGATTGGTGGCCTCCTGAGAAATGTGACTATGGAAGATGTGCTTGGGACCATGCTTCTCTTCTTAATCTGGTATACGCGCTATTACATTTATGTTTTTCTGTGATTTATTTAGCTGAGTCCTGGAACTTTGTCATTGAAGAATAAAAATAGAACTCAAGGTTTGTTGCTTGTTTTTAATAAGGTTGTTTTCCAATATTATGAAGCTTTCCTATTTCATAAAATCAATCAAAGGTGGCATAGATGCATTGGAACAAAAAGTTCTGTTTTGTTTCTTTGTTTTTTGATTTCTGGTTAGAATCACTTAGATTTACTCAATTTTGACAACTTGTACTGTTTACTGAGTTTAGGAAGGGAAATCTCTACATTCACCCTTATGCAGTGGTGATGGCTGGCCACAACGCTTTTCTTTTGTAGGCTCCTGTAGCCAGTTCTATGCGTAGCCAATCCACACAAGCACTTTTCCTTCGTTTAGGCTTTCCGGCCATAACTAGACTACTTCTTGTTATGAATATCGTAAAGATAGTTACTTTTTATGTATAATACCATTCCTGAATTAGAATTTCGATTACTAGAATTACGTTCTCAATGAGAAGAATTATGAAAGTCCAAAGTGGGCTGACTGATTGTTTTGTTGCTTGAAAACTATGCTTCTATCTAATCAAGAATATAAGAAAGAAGTTGGCTGGCATTTCTGACGTTATTTTCTATATACATTCACCTTCTGCAGGATCTGAGCAATAAAATATTGTCAAATGCAATAAAAGGTAAGACTAGACTATCTTGAAATTTTCTGATGATGCCATAGAGGAGCAATAATTACCCATGCCTTTGTTATGGCTCCTTTTGTTTTGTTTTAGAGGAACTCCTGTCTTCACTGTGGAGAGTTTAAAGAAAATGCGCTTTCAATGAATCTGCAGCATTTTCACCACTGAAGATTAGATTGGGTGGCACTTTGCAAGACAAGGTCCTATATGAAATTCCTGGTGAATATGAAAACTGCCCTTCATTTGAAAAAAGCTCTGAGATGTTTGGGTTTTCCAAAGGGTGCTTACCATCAGACAGATGGGACAAATTGAATGCTTTCTTCAAGGAAACAGGGTAACTGGATGTTTGCTTTGTGTTTCTGAGTTATCTATACAACCTCTGTGAACCTGGCTGCTTAGTGATAATTTTCTCCATCTTTTCCAGAGCTAAGATTATCTTTGGCTTAAATGCTTTGAATGGACGAAGGATTCAGTCAGATGGCAGTGCCACAGGAGCTTGGGACTACAAGAATGCAGAATCTTTTATCCGTTACACTGTCCAAAAGAATCATACAATTTATGGTTGGGAGCTTGGTAAAATATTCTTCCTTCATACGGAAATGTTTATTGTTTCCAATGGTTTAAATGAATTGAAAATTCTTGCAAACTACCCAAGTTCTGCCTTATATTTAACTCAGAGTCTGATTTGACTATGATTAAGTTTGAATTCAAGCTACTCAATTCTTTATCAAGCAGAGCTTAAGCTTTAGATTGTTAGGCTCGTCAAAGCTTGCTAGCCTAAGATTAAGTTTTTACTCCAATCTTAAATGTCAATTGATTGTCAGTTGAGTTTGTGTTTTAATGTAATTTTATTTTCTGTTAGGGAATGAACTGTGTGGAAGTGGAGTTGGGACAAGAGTAGCAGCAGATCAGTATGCTTCCGATACAATTTCTCTACATAACAGAGTACTAGAAATCTATAAGGGCATAGAACCAAAACCACTTATCATAGGACCGGGAGGATTCTTTGATGCAGCCTGGTTCAAGGAATACCTAGAAGAGACATCAAAATCCCTAGCAGTGCTTACACATCACATCTACAATCTCGGCCCAGGTATAATGAAGTGTGAAATAAAGTTTTGTATGTAGATATCTACACCTGACAAATTTACTTCAACTTAAATGGACTCTTTTGTCTTGTCTTGCAGGAGTTGATGAACACCTCGTAGAAAAGATTATTGATCCAAGTTACCTTGATGGGGAAGCCAACACATTCAAGAATCTACAAAACACACTGAAGGCTTCTAGTTCTGCTGCTGTTTCATGGGTTGGTGAGGCAGGAGGTGCATACAATAGTGGCCGTAATCTTGTCACAAATGCATTCGTATTTAGTTTCTGGTAAATTCTTTTGATAGAATTTCTTATTTATGATTGTGCAGCATGGTTGTGAGACTTTCAATGTGGTATATAGGTACTTGGATCAGCTTGGCATGGCTTCTGCTCATGACACAAAAACATACTGCAGACAAACGCTTATAGGTGGAAATTATGGTCTACTCAATACAACTACGTTTGTCCCAAATCCAGACTACTACAGGTGATAATTGCCACTTCCTTACCATAGTCATGCACTATAACCTTTATTGGCTACTCTTTTAGCTCATCTCCCATGTCTATGCCCTTTAAAGAACAGTAATAGACTACCTCTGTAGATGAACTCTGCATCCTTTCAGAGTAGAATCATATTGATCACCTTCTGAATGCCCCGGTATGATTTTGCAAAAGACCATTGATTCATGCTTAACAGCTGCATTTTCTCTCCCTTTTAAAATAGTTGTGTGGCAACTTGACCTTTTCTTAATGTAAAAGTCTACTTAAATTTTGGACTGGTTAAATTTAAAGTAACTACCTTCAAGTGGACTTGTATGTGGCAACGTTTATTCATTTTTCTTGTTCCATTGTTGCTTTGTTTGCAAGCCAAGACTGAATGAAATCCTCTCAAAGCCAATTTCTTGTAATTCAATATGGAAAGTTATGTGCACATGCATGGTAAAGCTGTTAGTCTCTTCAAAAGGTGGTTGGGTAGCTTGAGAATTCGATATATTGTGCTCCGATGCTTATGCAAGTTCTGCTAAACAAACAAGTGGTAGTTTGCTGGTCAAAATAAAATGATTTGGTATGAGTGTAAATAGTAGATAAGAGCAATCTGAAAGGGAGGCCCAAATGTATACATAGAAAGAAAGGACTCAGAATGGAACTACATCTGAAATTGTGGATATCATGTCCATTGACATTTAACAGTAAGAAGAAAGAGGCTTGTTTATAATGATTTCCACCACCTTAAAAACCTACTAACCCCACTCTTAGCATGCAGTGGCATGAGGTGAATCACTTGAGATAAAGACAGAAGGAAAGTGCTAATGTAGTCTTAGAATAGATTTTCTATTGATGGATTTCAGTGAAGTGTGATACTCGACTGTGATAGCATAAAATTATTCATTTACCAACTCCACGTAACAGGAAAATATTTGAGTGTTGTTATGTATGCGTGTTCCTAAGTTATGATGATTTGTGTAATTTTTTCTGCCTGCAGTGCTCTTATTTGGCACCATCTAATGGGAAGAAATGTCCTTTCAACAAGCTTTACTGGAACAAAAAAAATTCGAGCTTATGCTCACTGTGCAAAGCCCTCAGTATGTTTAATAAATTTCTTTTTTTAGCCTAAAGTCCCTTATCATTTTTCTTTGGCCTGATCTTCTAGTCTTCGTGCTGCAGAAAGGGATCACATTGCTGCTGATTAACCTTGATGGGAACACCACTGTCAAAGCAGGAGTCATCTTTAACAGCAACCAAACTCAACACCATATTCACTATAAGCACAGACTGCATCATCTAAAGGGTATTCCTGGTCTCAAAGATGAAATAGAAAGAGAAGAATATCATTTGACCGCAAAGGATGGGGATCTGCACAGCCAAATCATGCTGCTGAATGGAAAACCTTTGATTGTAAGCTCGTCTGGGGATATTCCTTTCTAGAGCCTCTGCATGTGAACTCCACAAATCCTATAACAGTTGCTCCTTATTCCATTGTATTCATTCACATGCCAAATATTGTTCTCCCTGCTTGCAGCTGAGATGTTAGCTGATGAAACCAAAATTGGTTGCTTACAGGAATTCATCAATAAAGAGAAAGATTGCAGTTTTTTGGTTTTCATATATATTTATACACACACACACACACACACATTTTTTGGGTATATGGGATTTCATCAAGAAAGCTGCAAATGCGATGCCCAGCAATTATTTTCCCTTTTTTTATGAATAACTGTATCCTTCTAGTTCTTCCTTGCTGAGAGTAGACCATCCGATTTGGAGAGTCAGGAGACTAGTGACAAATAATATACAATATGATCAGCTCTTACGGTTGTACTAAAATTAGAATACGAAGTTTTTCCTTATGCGACGAACTAACTCTAAATTTACCAAAGATGAGTTAGATCTTCCGTCATAAATGTTAAGGTCTTAAGTGACGAACTTGAAAGCTCTGTGAATCCAAGCTGTCACGATAATGCGTGGCCGTTCTAGGATCCTTGAATATTGCTACTCAGTGATTGGAAGCAACCCTTCTGTTTTGTTTAGAGATTCTTCCAATCCCGTCTATCTTATATCAGAGGAGTTTTTTTCCTGCTAACCATATTGGGTCCAAATACAATGCTGCAATTTGTCCAGTGCCGATTTATGGGCGAGCAATGACCTCGCATGTCTCAACTTTACTCTGGCTAACGACCCAGATTTGACGCAAACATTGCATAAACCTGGAAGAAATTTTGTTTCGTTTTCTTTCTTTTTATTTATTTATTATTAATTTTAAGGTTTGCTTTTCTGATTATCCAAGCTACTTTCTTCCCTTTTGATCATGCATAGATATAGCAACAAAACAAGTACTGCCTAATATTGGACGTGAGATAATCTGCTCTTTTGATCTTTTATTTATCTTTTTTTTTTTAACTTATTTTTTTTGTGCTTGTTGGATGTTATAGCCTTGTTTCGGAAAAAATAGCAATATTCCAAGAATTCTGCCGCCAGCTCACAGTGCATTTGTCAATAGATGTCCTTTCCTTGCTGTCTCATTCCTTTAGAAAAAGACAATAATACCCGCTTTAATATATCTCTTTTCTTACAGTTACACACGGTCAGCAATGTTTTGCTCAACCTCATGTTATTTAATAAACAAAACCCAAATAATGGAATGAAAAAGCAAACCTTTAATAAAGGTTCTTTTTTGTCATTTAGGTTCGTTGCTTATAACATGCTGTCATCTGCTACAGCTCTTAAACCTACTATATTTTCTAATCCTGAAAGTCTGAATCTTCTTTGTATTATTCTCTTCCTCAGTTACACATCTGGCATTTTTCCGTGTGTCTTAAATTAGATACTTTTAAGGGACCTTGCAATATTTACCTACTTAATCTGTTAGATGTTTCTGAAACCATCAGCAGTCTTGAAGTTATGATAGATAGGAAGATGTTTTCATTACTTTGGTTAGTGGGAATGAACATTTTGGCTTGCATATTCAACGGTAGCTTTGTTTGTGCCAATTCACAAAGGATACTTAGAGATAATGTCATCGAAGGAGTTGTTTATATTGATGGTCAAAGTGCTATTGGAAAGACCGATGAAGACTTTGTTTGTGCACTTTGGATTGGTGGCCTCCAGAGAAATGTGATTATGGAAGTTGTAGCTGGGACCATGCTTCTCTGCTCAACCTGGTATGTATAGTCCATTTTCAGATTAACAATAGCCATGACTAATAGGACACAACATGCCATGACGTCAGTATACTTAAAATTCTATTTCTTTGTCATTTTTGCTTACAGAACACTTCTTCCTGAAGACCACAAATGAAAATCAAAGTAACATTGACTTCATAATGTTAACAATTTTGTATACAAAAATCACTATGTGAAGTATTATTGATGTGATGGTGAAGCATAAATCTTATCTTCAACAAGTTATCATTTAAAGTGAAAGCTACACAGTATGGAACTGAAGGTCATATAATGATGATATTTGAGTACCAAGCTGTTTTCATTTCTTCATCGGAAACTTTATTTTTCATTTCCATGTTGAAAATTATGACAGGTAGCTCGTGAACATATATTTATTTTCTTTTTTTCATTTATTCCTCTTTTGTGTGTGTAACGAGATGAATCTTGAGCTTTCTGATGGTTAATTTTATTCTATATTATTTTGTGCAGGATCTTAGCAACAATATTTTGATGAATGCGGTGAAAGGTAAGGCCTGTAACTATTCTGTGATGTTGTCTATGTTCGGTATTGCTTCATTTATCTTAGTGAGTGAAGTATCAGTTTTCCATCATAAATATTCGAAACACTCTTTTGATTACAATGCAGCTTTTTCATCACTAAAGATTAGGCTGGGTGGGAGCTTAGAAGACAAAGTTATATATGAAACTGAAGATGACAAGCAACCCTGCCGTTCATTTACTAAGAATTCTTCAGAGTTGTTTGGATTTAGTCAAGGATGCTTACCATTGAATAGATGGGACAAATTGAATGCTTTCTTCAAAGCAAGCGGGTAAAGCCTAGATGTATCTCTGTACATTACCAAATAAACTGTATGGGATTAGATGCTTATGGAAATTTACATGTTTTACTTAGGGCCAAGGTTATTTTTGGATTGAATGCATTACTGGGACGGACAATCCTGCCTGATAAATCTGCAGTTGGAGCTTGGAACCATGACAATGCTGAATCTTTGATTCGATACACTGTCAAAAAGAATTACTCAATATTCGGCTGGGAGCTCGGTACTGTTGCCATGCCTCATCCAGAAGTTCCTTATGTTTCCCATACTCACACTAGTAGAGAAATTATTTTTACATCGGTTCAACTGTTTTAGTTGCCTTGCTGCAACAACCCAAATTACAGAAATTTTTTTTCCAATTCTTGACTTTAATATTTTGAGTAATAGTTTGAGTTGTTAATTATTACAGAATTATTTGGAAGGTTGCAATTAGTATTGAGCCGGTTTGAGTACGAATTGTGGTTGCCTTTTTTTGTGAATGATCCTGTAAAAGTTGAGCTAATTTGGTTTATTTCTGGTTAGGGAATGAATTGAGTGGACGTGGAGTTGGGGTAAGAATAACGGCAGAACAGTATGCTTCAGATACTAATTCTTTGGAGGAAATAGTGCAAGAAATTTACAAGGGAATAGAACCCAAGCCACTCATCATTTCACCAGCAGGAAATTTTGAAACAGCTTGGTATCAAGAATTTATTGACAAGACTAAAAAATCCTTGGATGTAGTTACACACCATATCTACAACCTCGGGGCAGGTATTTAGTGATGGGATATACTAATTTGGTTTGGTTTACAATGTCCATTGGAGTCCAACGCATATCTACTGTTTCTATACAAAAAAATTATCAATATACAATTTCAACGAAATTAATTACCAATATTCTGTAGCAAAATCATGTTTGAGAAATAGGACATCAATTTTCATACACAAATCGAGTGAATAAATTGCGGTATGAAGTATCACTACCGTACCTATACCATGGTTGATAGAAGCGATATGTATATGGCTATTTTTACACATGATACAACTCTACATATGTCGCTTGATGCAATCGTGATATACAAAGCTATGTCACCTGTTACAAATGCAATATACATGTGGTCATATTTCTACTGTATATCCTGATTTATACATTCAGTTTTGTAACTATATATTGGTAATTTTTTTTATTTTGATCTTAAATAAGTAATTACTTTCGATTGGTGTCCTAAATAAAAACTATTTTAGTGTCCATTGTGCATCCATCAACACTTTCCAAGATTTTACCCTGTAATTTGCTATTTCATTCACAAAGAAAGAAATGTAGATCCTACTTTTCTTGCAGGATCTGATAAGCATCTTGTGGACAAGATTCTTGACCCGAGCACACTTGATGGTATAGCCACTACTTTTCAGGGTCTTCAAAATATACTCAAGGGTTCTGATTCCTCTGCGGTTGCATGGGTTGGTGAAGCAGGAGGGGCATACAACAGCGGGCATCATCTTGTTACAGATGCATTTGTTTTTAGTTTCTGGTTGCCCCTTTCCTTTTATCATCTAGAATCCTTAAATTTCCCAGTCTAATTTTTACCATGTATTAATAAAGCTTTGACACTGCACACAGGTATTTAGATCAGCTAGGGATGTCAGCCACTTATGATACAAAGACATACTGCAGGCAATCGCTGATAGGTGGAAACTATGGTTTACTCAAAACAACTACCTTTGTACCAAATCCAGATTACTACAGGTAGCCCATGTTTTCTAGTTGTTTGCTATGACTCTTATAAGTCCATGATAGTGAGGCTACGATATTACCATCTAAAATTGCATTTTATGGAAAATAAAAGCATGGCATTGTTCAAAATAAATGCAGATTCTAAGAGAAATTCAAATTATAATGGTTGTGTCTAGAAATAATGTATTGGATATATTAGCTACAATCAAATCTTAAGACAGGCATTTAGCCAAAAATAGGTCATACATTCACAATTATGTTATTGAGGTTAAAGTGCTTTAGATTCTTTTATTAATTTATTTCTGTTCATGCAGTGCACTTCTTTGGCACCGGTTAATGGGAAGAAATGTCCTGTCTACTAGCTTTTCTGGGACAAGAAAGATTCGTGCTTATGCTCACTGTGCAAAACCCTCTGTAAGTTTGGATAATTTGTTAATCAGTCAAAACCATTTTTGTTGTTTGATCTGATCTCACTCTTGTCGATGCAGAAAGGAATCACATTGCTATTGATCAACCTAGATGGGAATATCACTGTCCAGGTCATGGATAAGTTCAGCGTCACTCGAGCTCAGCACCATGAAGGCGAACCCTATGCCAGAAAGGCTAGACTGACACATGATTTTGTGGGGAAAATGGCCAGGGAAGAGTACCATTTAACAGGAAAAGATGGAGATCTACACAGCCAAACCATGTTGCTGAACGGAAATGCTTTACTTTTAAATTCAGCTGGCGAAATACCTCCTCTGAAACCTCTGCTTGTGGATTCCACCAGTCCAATATTAGTTAAACCTTTTTCTATCGCATTTATCCACATGCCAGATGCTGTTCTCCCGGCTTGCAGCCAAGAGGGTAGCAGAAGCTAATGTATTAAAACAAGCGCAAATATGTCAAAACACCATCCATGATAGATGGTTTTCGTTATCCCTCAAAATACAAGTATCTTCAACATATTATATGGCAATACTGTAACTCTAAATTTTCTTTAATCAAGTATGTTCATGCTTTTCAAGCTCAAAAGCAAAGAAAAGCACTGAGATTGGAAGAAAACAATGAAGGGCCTTTTTTGCAATGCAAGAAAAGGAAATTTCCTTAAAATGATGAAAAGACGCTATGGGGTGGGAAAAATGTATGGAGAAGCGCAATGGCCAAGTAAATAAAATAGACAACAAAAGTGGATATCCCCCATGTCCCCGATTTATGTTGAACCAGTGAATTTAGTGTCAATTTTGATGAGAAAATACATTACTCAATTACTTATTTATTAAATTTAAGTTACACTTAATTAACGAAATTTATGTATAATATGATATGATGTATTTGCACAATGATTCGGATCAATTTAAAGTGGTGTAGACTTGTGTAAAGCCTCTTAAACTTGTTTTTATGTAGGCTGGTATTACAAGTCCAGATCGGTTACAAAAGGTTCAGACCTGTTGTAAAGGTCTAGACTTTTTAGAGCACATAATGCCTGTTTGGATAAGAGAATGTCCAAGAAGTCTGGACTAGTTGCAAAAAGGTCTGGACCTATTATGACTTTCAACTAGTTGTTGGAGCTTTTAATGTTTGAAAGGATTAGGTGGCTTTTAAGACAGTGGGTAGATCTTTCGGAGAACTTATAAATGCAAGTTTTTGGACTGAATAAAGTGGATGAGTCCTCCAATGAAGGATGCATTTGTGTGTGTTATGAAGATTAGGAGGTGGATCAAACTCCGCGTTAAATCTCGGTGTTATCTTCTCTAACCCTATCTCTTTATTTAATGCAATTTATTTATTATTGTTACTCATTTGTTGAATTGCATTAATTAGGCATCAAAAGTTAAAAAGTGCAATATTATTTTATAAACACAATTTGCCCCTCGTCTTGTGTTTATCCTAGGTGTTACATAGGTTCTATAGATTATGCAAGATTGCATTGCAGATCATGCAAATAATTTGGGCATGTTAAGAGGGTATGCAAAATAATCAATAAGGGCAACAAAGACAGTGAGCACAAATGATTGAACATAAACATCAATAGGAGGAGTTGTTTGTCATCATAAGTTATGCATTATGTAGCTATATAAAAACTTAGCTCATTGATAGTAGTTGTACAAAACCACATCACTCTAAATTTAAACAAATTTAGGGATTTATATTGGTCATATAAATCAACAGTTAAGATCAAGAATGAAAACTTAGTTAACGTCAAAGGTAAGGGAGTTATCACTATTGAAACTTCAACAGGTATCAAGTATATTACAAATGTGTTGTTTGTACTTGAAAGTAGTTAAAATTTGTTAAGTGTAGGACATATGTTGCAAAAGAATTATTCCTTACCTTTTCGAAATAAATCTTACATTATTGTTGACAATGCTGGTTGTAAGTTGATGACTCTAAAGATGAGAGATAAAAGCTTTCTAATTAAGTGAAAAAAAGAGAGATCAATTTGCATGTGTACATCACTCATGTAGATGAGTTTGTATTATGGCATAAGAGGTTTGGATATTCATTATGTTGCACTTGAACACTTGCATTATAACGATTTAACACTAAGGTTACCTATCATTTGTGATGAAAAGAACCATGTGCCAAGTTTGTTAATTTTAAAAGCAAGCAGATTGCCATTTCCTATTAGTAAGGCTTAGAGAGCTTTAGAACGGTTGCAATTGATTCATATGGATGTGTGGACTAATGAAGGCACCCTCATTAAATGGTAATAGGTATTTCATCTTATTTATGGATGATTATACGAGAACATGTTAAACTAATTTAATGAACCACACCTTAGAAGTAGTTGGCATGTTTCAAATTTTAAAACCTTGGTAGAATGCCAAGCAAATTGTAAAATCAAGATAATAAGAACTAATCATGAGACTAGATATACATCTAACAAGTTTGATTGATTTTATGTTGAAACTAGAATTGAGCATCAATTAACAGTGTCATACTCCTTTAACGAAATGGAGTAGGCAAGAGGAAGAGTTGACAATTATGGATACAATAAAGTGTTTACTATTTGAAATGAAAATACCTAACTATTAACACAGTTGTATATTTGTTGAGTATATTCCAACTAAGGCTATAAAGTATATAACTCCCTTTGAAGCTTGATATGGAGTAAAAATAGTCTTTAGTACCTCAAAGTTTTTGGGAGTTTGTGTTACATTCATGTATTAGATTTAGGGACATGCTAGATTATGAAGCTAGAATAGGTAGATATAGCATTATTTTCAAGGGCTATCGAGCTTTCAATATGAAGATGGAAATTGATGACTAGTAGGGACGTCAAGTTTGATGAAGTGACATTATGGATTTAGGATAAAATGAGAAAGAAATGTGGATATTGATCCAATTGAGATACCCATACCTCAAGATCCATGAGAAATAGAAGATGAAGTTGGCGTTGATAATCTTGATGATGTTTTAGTAAGAGGAACAAAGCTAGTTAATGTAATATATGAGATATAAAATAACATTATAGGAACCTACATTCTATATTGAAGTTGTTAACGAAAATAGGTGAGGAGCTGCGATGGAAGAGGAGCAAAAAAATGATAAATTAAAAGGAAAATTAAGAGTTGAATGATAGGCCAAAAAATCAAAAGGTAAGTGGTTTTAAGTGGATTTACAGAATCATATATAATCTAGATGATTCTACGAAAAAACTTAAGCCTTCATTGGTTAAGTCTATTCTCAAGATTATGGTGTTGATTTTTGGGTAAATTACAATAAAAATGTATCAATATTTAGGGGTAGATTTAGTCAACGTATCAATGTTTCAAGTAAATAAAAAGAGGAATCAATATTTCGCAAAGTGAATTGAATAAGGTATCAAGATTCCATAAAATTTATTTGGGATATCAACATTTAAATTAGTTTTCAATGAACTCCCCTTAGGTTTCCCAATGATCAATTATGGATACCTTACTTGACTTATTTTGCACTACATTGAATCCTTTTTTTGACATTTCGAAACATCGATATCTTAAATGGCTTACTCCTAAATGTTAATACATTTTCATGCAATCTACTTGTTGATTTTTTCAACATCTTTGCTTTAGTGATACATATTTGGGAATTCGAGTAATTAATGGATCTAGCGTTATATATATTGCAATCTAGGTTTTGTAATATGTTTTTGGGATTTTATGATTTATGGAAGGATGAAAAGTTAAAGATGTGAAGAATCAATCCTTGGATATGATGCACTAAAGATAGAATAGAACTAATTGTTCCGTTCAATCGATACTATGCATGGGGAAAAGAAACAACAAGAAACAATCTTGAAAAGAAAACTCAATCCTATTCAATAAGCAATTAGTCAAAAAGGACAACACATTGTTCAAGAGGGCAAAAAGTGACTCAATATATCCCTAATAACCCTTATATACTCCCACAAGTTGGGTAAGAAAAAATATGGAAAGCTAATAACTAAATAAATAAAAACATAAACAAAAGAAATTTAAACAGTGAAATAGGGAACGGGGTAGTGTATGGATCACAGTCGTGATCTCCTCAGCATCAAATTCTTTTTCCTTCGTCAGCTTAATAGCGGCTGTTATTGGGTAGATACGACTAGTATCATGGGTGCGATAGGGCTTGTTATCTCCTCTAGGCTTCAATTCTCTAATGATGATGTTCTAACGGCCTTCATCATGGGCGGTTGGGAGCGAGTGATGTCGATCATGGATGGGATCACGGGCGGTATGGTAGGAGTGATATGTTCTAGGGCTTAATCTTCACAAATTGATCCTATAATGCTCCTTATCACAGAAGTGATGGAGAAGGTGATCTCCTTGTGCAATGAATTTCTTTCAAATTTAAGTGAATTTCTAACACTAAAACATACCATATCATGTGCATGAACAAAGTGTATCAAATATCTACTAAAGAACCTCAACTCATCTTCAGTCGGTTCATCCAAAAGGATTCGATGAGCTAAGTTCAACAAGCCTTTAGCTCTAGCTTGAGTTATTGGTCCAGATGAACTATGATTACTATCATCTTCCTTGGGCTCATGAAGATTTTCCCTTAAATCTTGATCAAACTCATCCCATATAGAAGAATCACACTCTCTATCCCTAAATTTTGCCCCACATGTAATAAGTACTTCATTTGCCCATTAACAAGTTTCTTCTCAACTGCTTCTAAAGTCAACAACAATGATTCTTTCTTAAGAGGATTCAACTCCGTATGTGTTTTTCTCACAGCTTCGAGACCCATTGGAAACAATTTAACCCTCTTGCCATTGAATAACATGAAATAAATATTGGCTCTACCATTGTGGTCCACATTCCGATCAAACAACCAATGATGTCCCAAAAAGATATGAGACACATTCGTAGGCACTACATCTGTATAATAATTAGGCAAAGAGATAGAAACTAATACTTATCTAGTAAGTTGACGAGATCCTTTGTCATTGAGCCAATGTAACTGATATGGTTGTTGATGAGGTGTGGTCGGAAGTTGTAACTTCTCTACAATTGTCGTTGCTGTGATAGGCATGAATTATCTATGATATTAATGGTTGATTAAGTATGATTTAGGTCTTGAGTTATGTTTTTATTTATGAATTGATACTTAAATCAACAATATTTTCAATTCAGGTGACTTTGGACCATAACAACACATTTTGGAGCAATTTAGAGCAAAAAGAATTTAATTATTTCCAAAAGAAACAAGATTTCAAGACAAATCACAGGCAAGATGAAAAGAAATTAAGTAAAAACACAATTCCCCTGCCTTTGGTCGCCCGTGATTTGAAAGAGGAGGGAGAAAAAAAATTTCAACAGAAGCTATCCCATGCCTTTGGTTGCCCGTGATTGATGGAATTGTTGAAGAAAATGCATATCATGCCTCTTTGGTCGCCTGTGATGGATGGTCTGCAACACGACATTTTCACTTTCCTTTTTATTTAATTGAGACATTGGTTCAGAGAGGAGACACGAATATTCCTTATAATGTTGTACTATTTCATCAAATAGTCTCGCAAATAAATAGAGAAGATACCCATTTAAGAGAGGATCATCAAGTTTGTTTCACTCTACATCATTACACTTGTTCATTTCTTGTGCTCGAGAGAATTCGTTGAAGATTGCAAGTGTGAAAAATCTGAGAGGAAGTTTTGTAATTTGTTTTGCATCTAGAAGGACTCGAGAGAGACATCTGGAATTGAGTGTTTGTACTGTGTAATAACATCTACGTAGTTGTAATTTAAGAGGGGTTTCTTCTTTTCTCTATTTTTCATCTCATTTTTCTATCCTCATCATGTTGTTATTGAGTTTGTGTTCCTATTCTATCATGTGTGAGTAGTGAGTTTAGGTTTACAAAGTCATCTTAACATGAAGTGTGCGTTTAATTGTTAGTAATCCAATTAATTACGATTTTCTAGTGATGGGACTTGATATAAGTTAGGAGATTGTAGTGCATAACATAATCCTACGCGAGATCTCGATGGAAAATGTTGAGAAACAGTTCCATCGGATAGATCTAAGTTACTAGAACAAACTACTTCTGTTAATAGGGATATTATTAGGAAGTTTGTTGTATGCTTTAAGGGATTTAAGGATTAAAAGAGTACTTTAATGCAATCTAATTTATCCATTCATTTAGGAGAGATTCTAGTGGGTGTAAATTGGAATGAGAATTGGTTTATTTGAGAGTAGTGACCATGAGTTGAGAATTCTAGCAGATAAGTAATTAATAGGATGAATTGTTATTAAATCATGTTAATTTGATGGAGTAACCTCTTGTTTGATGTGAGTTCATTTGTGTTACAACTTTGTTAATTGTGTTGTCTTGGCGTAATCCTGAAATTAGTGTAGTTTAGTTGTGAATTTAGGATTCAATCTACTTAATTCGATCATTCGATTGCTAGATAATAGAAAGGTTAATTTAGTACTAGTGCTTGACACGTTCTTTGAGGAGACGACCTTATACTCTACTCTATATTACTTAACGATAGGTACACTTGCCTATTAAAAGTCGAGTTTAGGAGTGGAATAATAGGTTTACAATTTAATTATAAAACTTGACACATTAAGTTTTTGGCACTGTTGCCGGGGAACGGCTTCATCATTAGGAAAAGATTCCTGTGCATCTAATGTTGTTTTACTATTGTGACAAATTGTGTTGATATTGAATTAATTTGTTTTGCAGTTTATAAGCCAAAGTTGTAACTCTGAACTTGCTGACTTTGATCTAGAACCTGAGAGGACAATTAAAAAGAAATTTGAGAAAGATAAGGAATATTATTGAAAGGTCACCTCCCCTTTTCACTAGAAGAGAAAGACCTGAAATTTCAATTATGGAAGGGCTCATTAGAGACCCACCACCTCCTGTTGGTGTGTTAAATCTTCCACCCTTAAACATGAATCCACCACCACAACGAATGAGCTAGGAGTTATTCTACCTGTGGCTCAAAGGACTATGATGGATTATTGCCAGCCAAATTTGGATGGAGCTAGTATAAGCATCGCACCGCCTAGAGTTCGAGCGAATACATTTGAGATCAATTCGAGTGTTATCTAAATGATCCAACAATGCATTCAATTTGATGGGTTCAATGATGAAGACCCGAACATCCACTTGCAATAATTTCTCGAGATACGTGAAACGTTCAAGATAAGTGGTGTTTTGGAGGATGCCATCCGCCTCAGATTATTTCCATTCTCATTAAGGTCTAATTCTAAACGGTGGCTTAACTTAATGCCGAGAAATTCTATCAACACTTGGCAAGAGATGGCGGAATTATTCATGAGGAAGTATTTTCCACCATCAAGGATGGCTAAGTTGAGGGCAGACATATCTTCATTTGGACAAATGGACTCTGAGACGTTGTATCAAGCTTGAGAGAAATGGAAAGAATTGTTGAGGAAGTGCCCTCATCACGGACTTCCCGAGTGGCATCAAGTTCATACCTTTTATAATGGTTTGAACTACACTACTAAGCAATTGATTGATGCGGTTACGGGCGGGTGTCTAAACCGTAAATCACCTTAGCAGTGCATTCAACTATTTGAGGACATGGCAAACAACCACTATCAGTGGTCATTGGCAAAGAGGTAAAGAAAAAAAGACTACTGGAAAATTTGATTTGGATGTAAACTCTGCCTTAGCACATAAGGTGGAATTGTTGGCAAGAAGGCTTGATAGGTTGACTCGGGGATAGAATAAGGCATTGGTAGTAATGGATTTAGAGTTGGCAAATTCATCAGAGGGAGATCAAATGGAACAAGTGGATTACATGGGAAACCCGATCAGATCAAGAAATGATCCATTTAGCAACACCTACAATCCAGGTTGGAGGAATCACCCTAACTTCAGATGGAACAACAATGTGGGTCAAAAGTCAAATTTATAGCCACTTGGATTTCAAAGACAAGTCCCATTTCCTCAGAACAAGCCTAATTCTATAGAAAACATGTTGGGTTCATACATCGAGGTCTCAGATAATTGCCACCAAGCCATAGAAGCAACTTTAAGGAACCAAGGTGCATCTATACATAACCTGGAAAACCAACTTGGACAGATTTCTAAGATGCTTTCTGAGAGAATTCCAAGATCTTTACCTGGAAATATAGAAACAAATCCTAAAGAATAGGTAAAGGCTATGACGCTTAGAAGTAGGAAGGAGTTACAAGTCCCAACAAAAGATCAAGAGAGAAAGGAGAAAGTTGGGTCAGAAAGTGAGGAGTAAGTGAGAGAAGATGGAGAATCAGTTGAAAAAAGCTTACTTGTTGAAAAGCCAAAGGAATATCAGCCACAGTTGCCTTATCCTTCTAGATTGAGGAAGTGAAAGATGAGGAGCATTACAAGAAGTTTTGGAACTTTTTAAGCAGCTACACATCAATCTTCCTTTAGTGGAAGCTTTAGGCTAGATGCCTAAGTACATTAAGTTCCTCAAAGAACTCTTATCAAACAGGAGGAGACTAGAAGAACTCTCTACTGTTACCCTTGGTGGAGAGTGCTCTGCTGTAATCTTGAATAAGTTGCCTAGGAAACTCAAGGTGTTCGGTTTCCATAGGGTTTTAAAATTTATAAAGATCAAATCTTTTGCAGAGAAATTCAAAAGAAAACCATAAACCAGTATCCATGTGTATTGATTAGATTATTACAAAACAAAAAGATTTGAATTCATACCTTTAAAAGCTTGAAATCAATTGGCAGATCGGATCTGTAGGATACTGCGAATTCACAATACCCTCTATGGTATCCACACGAACGAGTACGTCCTCAAAATATCCTTTCACGTGCTAATGCGATCTAGAACTTTTCTAAATGATATTGGGAATTTTTACACATGACTCTTCGTGTTTCACTCTTTAGGGTTTTGCAGATTTTCTCTGCCAGTCTAATGTCAACAAATAAGTCGTTAACCCTAAAGAGATCTTTTTATGCACCTTTTATACTAATGTCATTCTCACATGAATAATGACATTAATGCCCCTTAATTTAATTGGGGATAATATTTCTTAAAATATAATTCTTGCACATAACAATGTAATAATTTATTATTATTCTTAATAATAATAAATTATTATTCCCACAAGATATTAAATTTAGTCTATGGTCCTTTAATTTATTATTATTCTTAATAATAATAAATTATTATTCCTACAAAACATTAAATTTAGTTCATCATCCTTTTGGCTTGTTCTTTCTGTGTGTGACCCTGTAGGTTCATTTAATGTTGGTAGTTGACCTAAAACAATTTTAGTTAATAAAACATAAGCGGCCTCTAGCAAGACATTATCTTTACCTAAATTAAGTGAAGATCAGTGATCCGATTTTTATTTAATCTATAACTTATATCATTATCCTTTTGTCACATGATATCTAGATTGAACATAAGGCATGGACAGCGTCATCCTTATATCTTTATATCGTTCAATCTTATCATTTCTCGATTTCTAAGTGAACTGATAAAAACAAATGAAATAGATCACACTATCAATTCCATTGAGTACAGTCATGCATTTCTTAGTCTCATTCATCAAGGGGCCCAGAGATATCTCTCTCACAACGAGAGGAACAAATCTCATCTTAATCACTCAACTTCCTCTACATGATTTACATTATGCCTAATCTCAACCTTCATAATTATCTAGTTAAAGACAATGTTTGATTGAGTGAAACATAATATTCCTCATGTTGGAATCCATGGTAATTTAAGGTATGAGGACACGGTGACATTTTACTTTGAGAATCACTTATGGCACTAATCAATATAGTGATCTCAAAGCAGGTCAGTCCAGTATATGGTTCTCCAACATGTATCTATGAGTTTGATTTGTATCTTCATATAAATAAATATCCCATGATTATCAGTCAAACCTCATACTAGATTTAATTCATTATTGTTCCCACAATAATGAGCGTCCAGAGACATTTAAAATAATTAAATTATTCATGGATCCTACTATAAAGTAAACATACAAACAATATAATAGAAATTTCTTTGTATGACAATATTAGTAATTGGCCTAGGGCACAATTACTAACACATGGATCCTGGCAGCTTTACCATTCCTTGTTTGATAGGGGATTTACCGGTTGAAAGGGCATTGACAGATCTTGGTGCTAGCATCAACCTCATACCCTATAGCATTTTCAAAAGGCTGAATTTAGGGGAACCAACGAGCACGAGAATGAGTATTCAACTGGCTAATAGGTCCATGCGATTTCCAAGGGGAGTTGTGGAAGATGTCTTGGTAAAGGTCCACGACTTTATCTTCCCTGTAGATTTTGTAGTATTGGACATGGATGAAGATATTGAAGTTTCACCCATATTGGGGAGGCATTCTTAGCAACAGCTGGTGCTGTTATCAATTTCAAAGACGGAAAATTGCTTCTCCGGTTTGAAGTGAAGAGATGGTCATACGAATGGCAGATGTTTTTAGGAAGTCAATGAGTGGTGATGATACTTGTTTTGCGATTGATTCTTTTGATTTAACCTTTTCTGATTGTTTGCAGGATAGATTGAATGAAGACCCTTTAGAGTTATGTTTACAAAGGGGACTGAAGTTAAAGGGAGTGAAGTTGAAAGAAGTGAAGAAGAAAGGGAGATTTATGCTTAGTTAGAGGATTGTGCTAAGCAAAGAAAGGATTTTGGGGTGAAGAGATCAACCAAAGCAATATTGCTAGGTTGAAGCCCTCGAAGAGGAACCCCTTAAGTTGGAGTTAAAAGAGCTACCCTCTTATTTGGAGTATGCCTTTTTGCCAGAAAATTCTAAGCTACTAGTGATTATATCATCGAGCTTGATTTATGTCAAAAGGAGAAACTCTTATCTGTGCTTAAGGAGCACAAGAGGGCGATAGCGTGGAAGATATCAGATATAAAAGGAATTAGCCCCGCCTCTTGGACCCATAAGATATTGATGGAGGATGGATTTAAATCGGTGGTGTAACCTCAAAGGAGGCTAAATCCTAACATGAAAGAAGTGGTTAGGAAAGAGATTGTTAAATTGTTGGATGCGGGACTCATATATCCAATTTCAGATAGTCCATGGGTGAGTCCAGTTTAAGTGGTCCATAAGAAAGGAGGCATGACAGTTGTACCTAATGAGAGCAATAAGCTAATTCTGATGCGCATCGTGACTGGCCGGAGGGTATGCATCGATTACAGGAAGCTCAATGATGCTACTTGAAGGATCACTTTCCACTACCTTTTATTGACCAAATGTTGGAAAGGTTGGCTGGTCATGATTACTACTATGTTTTGGATGGGATGTTTGGATATTTTCAGATTCCTATAGTGCCAGAAGATTAGGAAAAGATGACATTCACTTGTCCTTATGATACCTTTGCATACCGTAGAATGCCCTTTGGGCTATGTAATGTACCAGCGACTTTTCAAAGGTGTATCCTAGCCATAATTAGGGAGCTAGTGGAGGATATTATGGACGTGTTTATGGAAGAATTTTCAGTGTTTGGGAATACGTTTGAGAAGTGTTTAGACAATTTGAAGAAGGTTTTAAAAAGATGTGAAGAGACCCGACTGGTTTTAGATAAGGAGAAGTGCCATTTTATGGTACAAAAAGGTATAGTTTTGGGTCATAATATCCGGGAAAGGAATAAAGGTAGATATGGCCATGGTGGAAGTGATTTCTAAATTGCCTCCACCAACTTCAATTAAGGCGATTAGAAGTTTTCTTGGACATGCCGGGTTTTACTAGAGTTTCATTAAAGACTTCTCCAAAATCTTTAGACCCTTAACCAAGTTGTTGAAGAAGGATGCCTCTTTTATTTTTGATGACAAATGTTTGAAAGCCTTCAATATTTGAAGAATAAGTTGACATATGTCCCTATAATGGTAGCTCCTAAATGGAATCTACCATTTGAACTCATGTGTGATGCAAGTGATTTGGCTGTAGGGGCTGTGTTGGGGGCAAAGGATAGAGAAACACTTCAAGCCTATTTACTATGCAAGTAAAACCTTAACATCGACACAAGAGAATTACACCACGAAGGAGAAGGAGCTACTTGCTATAATGTTTGCCTTTGATAAGTTCAGATCCTACTTTATTTTGTCAAAAGTGGTAGTTTACACTGGCCACTTGGCCTTGAAATAGCTGTTGTCTAAATCAAATGCCAAACCAAGGTTGATAAGATGAGTGTATTGTTACAAGAATTTGACTTAGAGATCCGGGACAAGAGAGTAGCAGAAAATCTAGTAGCGGACATCTGTCTAGGCTGGATAACCCTCATTTGGAGAATTAAAGGAGGATAATATTAATGATAAGTTTCCCCAGGAGAGTTTGTTTGTGATAAAATCTGTAGAGGATAAGGAAGTACCATGGTTTGCTAGTATAGCAAATTATTTGGTTGGAAAGGTTCTTCCCCAAGACTTGGATATGTACCAAAAGAAGAAGTTCTTTTCGGAGCTAAAATATTATTTTTGGGAAGATCCATATCTCTTTAGGATATGTGCGGATCAAGTCATTAGGCACTGCGTTTCACATAAGGAAGGGCAGCATTTTTTATTCCATTACCATAGTGGTCCAGTTAGAAGCCAATACAATGCAAATAGGATGGCACAAAAAGTCTTGGAATCAGGGTTTTATTGGCCAAGCATTTTTAAGGATGCTAACTTGTTTATTCTAACTTGTGATAGGTGCCAAAGAACGAGAAATATATCAAAGAGAGATGAGATAACTACATATTAAAATGTAAGGTCTTCGATGTGTTGGGGATTGACTTCATGGAACCATTCCCGAGTTCTTTTGGAAACATGTACATTCTTATGGATATTGATTATGTTTCAAAGTGGGTTGAAGCCTAAGCTCTCCCTACTAATGATGCCCGAGTTGTGCTCAGGTTTTTAAAGAAATTATTTTCATGATTTGGAGCACTAAAGGCATTAATTAGTGACAGAAGGACACATTTTTGCAATAGCCAAATAGAAAAGGTACTTAGGAGATATGAGGTACACCATAGGTTAGCTAATCCATATCATCCCCAATCAAGTGGATAAGTTGAAGTTTCCAATAGGGAATTGAAAAAGATTTTGGAGAAAACTGTTTCTCAAAACAGGAAGGATTGGGTAGACAAGTAGATGATGCCTTATGGGCATATAGGACTACCTTTAAAAAACCTTTGGGCACTACTCCTTGTAGGTTGGTGTACGGAAAGGCATGCCACCTTCCGATCGAGATTGAGCACAAAGCCTTTTGGGCTATTAAGGTTGCTAATCTTGATTTCGGGATAGCTGGTAAGAAAATGAAACTTCAACTAAATGAGTTGGATGAATGGAGACAATTGGACTATGACAATAACAGGTTGTACAAGGAAAGAACAAAGCACTTACATGATACTCACATGATACTCATATCAAGCACCCTAAACAGTTCAAGGAAGGAGACTTAGTCCTATTGTACAACTCTAGATTAAGATTGTTTCCAGGCAAACTTAGAGTTAGGTGGTCTGACCCTTTTACTATGAAGAAGATTTTTCCATATGGCACAGTTGAAGTCACACATCTGGAAAAGGGCACTTTTAAGGTTAACGGGAAAAGGTTAAAGATCTATCAAGAAAAAGTTGATATAGATGAAGGCAGGGAGGAGTTAAGGCTTCTCCAAGTAGAAAATTGTTTGTGAAGGATTGACGGGTATCAAGCTAGAGACAATAAACTAGCATGTATTGTTATTGTTGTTTTAAGTGTCTCTCATGTTTTAGTATTTATATTAGATGTTATTCCAAGTTCTGAACTATCTTTATATGTGGGTAGTTGATAGGTTATTACTAAAATTTTTGTTGTATAGACTATATAATAGTAGACTTTTATAATAGTACTCGTTTTCATATGATGATGTAGATATATGTATGTATATAATTACGTTTATATAAAAAAAATTCAACCAAATTCAATTACGCTCAATTTCATAGGCGGCAATAGCAAAGGGATTGCAAGCTTGGAGAAACACCAGATTGAATCACGCCCAACACCGGTCCTTGCTCGCCCATGACAAGCTTGGAGAAACACTAGCCACACCCTACAGTAGCCATCACAACTCCTTGGTTGCCCGTAGTAGCATTTTTGAAGGAGCTCAAGTCGTCCACAGCCCCTACCACTCCCCAGCACTCGCCCGTGATCATTACCTAGAGGGAATCCTCACTCTTTTTTCACCAGTGATAAGTGCCTTGAAGCAACCGCAAATCATCCACAGACGTGACTACAGATCTATATGTGCCCGTGAGATTATCCCTAGTAAGTCCAACACAAATGAGCAACAGGTATAACATGGGATTGGTCGCCCATGATTTACCTTATCTGTACCTATATATATATATATATATATATATACAAGCCGCTCTCTCTCTCTTTAGTTTAAATTTCAAACTATATCAAACTTTCTTACCCACTCTCTCTCTTTTACACAAACTCTCTCTTACACACTACACACGCACACGTTAATCTTCTAGCTTTCTTCCTTTAGTTAGAATCATGCCAACAAGGTATGAATCTTTCACTCTACTTATTTAGAATTCGTACCAGCATTTGGGGTCTTTAAGTTTATTCTTCATAACAATTTTATATGTCTTTGTGAGTAGTTATTGTAGTAGTTATCTTATGTTGTGTTTAAAGCATGGATTCATGATTGTTATCTTAGATATCTAGTGTATTGTGTCCATTGTTGTCTCGATTAGAAATTTTGTCTTAGAACCCTAATTTTTAAGGTTGTCAATTTATGTTCTAGCGTTAGGGCTTCTGTAGTTTATAGTCTTTAGTGTGATCAAGAAGTGTTGTAACCGTTGTTTATGTATGAATTTAGTTATGGTGTTTTATCTAATTGTACATTATGCTTGAAGTGCTGAAATTTTGTATATCAAGTGTTCGTTTAATTACCTAAGAATATAATGCTTTGGAAAATAACTTGGAGTCTTGGATGGATGGATTTCATGATTATTATTAGGTTTATAACGTTAGTTGTCACTTATTTATTCTTTAGGCAATTGTTAATTCTTCTCATGTAGTATTTATAGAACTATATATGTGCTTATTATGTATATTTAGTAGTGTTATTGTTATCATTAATTATCATGTGGAAAAGACATTGTGTTGGCATGATATTTATTTTGTGCATGTTTCTATCTAGTTTGGGAAGTGCTATGGTGATGTCCATCTATACTTAAGAGAATGTGTTAGAAGTTTTGCTGAATACAAGTTGTTTATTAGCTACTATATGTCATGCATTCAAGAGAAAATGTTTTGTCAAATTCTTTGCAGATGGCTCCTAAAAAGATACTTCAACAGAAAAAGGGACAAAAATGCCCAAGATCAAGTAAAGAAGTGGGAGAATCTAGTTCTAGACGACAACCAAGAATTCCTCTTGTGTTGAAAGGGGAGGATAGAACTAGATATAAAAAATTTGTAAGGGTAAAGCTGTTTAAGTCCCCTTGCATATTGGATTGAAATAGACTAGATCAGTATGGTTTGGCACCTGCAATGAGGAGGTTATTAAGGGATGACGCCTGGCTAAGATTGTTTAGTTTAGAGGAGAAGTGTTATAAGGAAGTGACATTGGCGTTTCTAGCATTGTTCAAGACAAGAAATCAAATCCATCATGCAAAGTTGTCTAATGACGTCACCTTTTATGCCTTTGGGAAATACCACACTGTCAGCATGAAAAAGTTTATAAGAGCCATGGGCTTATATACAAGAGAGGAGTTAGATGATCCCGAGTTCACGAATTTACCGGTTCATTAGCCTACTAGGATCACTTCAGCTCATGTGTGGAGATCTCTCACCTAGGTTCAAGACTTTTCAGCTAGTAGATCAAAGTCTTCTTCACTCAAGCTAACAAGCCATAGAGTGTTCCATTATTTGTAGGTTAGAAACCTCAACACCAAAATGGAGAGCCTTGGAACGATTAGTGAAAAGACATACTTCCTCTGTATAGTGTGGCACAGCCCTATAGAGAGAATGTGGGACTATTGGTGGCTGCTGCTATTTGCTACCAAGCATCAAAAGGTAACAAGGGCATCTATATAGGAGGGATGATAACTAGGATTTTGAAAAATCTCATATTTTGGCTAGAGAGTAGAGGTCCAAATGGATGTGGGACCTAAGCCAAAGCTCCTTCCTAGAGACCCTTTCAGCCAATGGAATACTCTAAAGGTGAATGAAAAAGAGTATGATATAGAAGCCCCAGGTGTTGAACCATTTCCACATGATACCACCCACTTCTCAGCTGGAAACCTTGCTCGATTGGAAAGAAATATAGAGGAGCTTAGGAGGAAACAAGAAACAATGATGAAAAAACAAAATGGCATGATCGAATTATTGAAAAACATTGCTAATCATTTTGGATGTGCCATTCCAGATTGTTTAAGTGGCAGTCCTCCTAGGGAATCAAGAACTTCAAGAGAGGCGGGTCAGTCAAGCCAAGCTCCTATGTTACTTCCACCACCACCAGAATCCTTACCTCCCTTTAATAAGAAAGCCCTTGCTAGAGGAGTTGTTCTTTCTTCTAGTGAAGAAAAAGAAGAAGCAGAAGTAAGTGAAGACAGGGAAGATAGTGATCAATCCGAGTATGATGAAGAGGGAGGTGAGGAAGAAGGGGTGATGAAAACATGGCTCGTAGATCAATAATAGGCCCCTTGTGATGCCACCTGGACCCGCTTCAAGGACTTGGGCTAAGGGATTCAAAGAAGCACTCAACGATTTGGTTCAAACAGTTCTGGAGGAGTTGCACACCATCTCAGATGATCCTCAACTAATCAATATCATCAAGACAAGCTCGGGAATGAACCAAATCAAGAATCAAGCAAATGAAGGAGAATTGGACTTTACACCGTCGGCCTACTTGATTGAAGACGGCTTAGAAAACGTCAAATTTGAATGGCTTATGCTGGATTTCTCAATGCTACGGCCTTGAAGTTTACGCCGCCAGTGTAGGGACTTAAGCTGCCGGCTTTTATGCTGGCGTAGACTAGAAGTTGCTCTCGGACTTTAATTCCAATTTAAGGTCGCTAGCTTTGTATTTATGGCCGCCAGATTTGTATTTATGGCCGCCAGCTTTTATTGTGTAATGATTTTTTTTTATTATTTCTCTTTTGGTTTTCCTTCATATGGTTATATAAACTCCTTTGGGTTATATGAACAAAATCAGAATATATTTTATGAAAATTGAGAGAATTTCTCTTTGGTTCTTGACGGAACTAACTCTGAACTTATCGGAGCTAATCCGCGGCGTTCGCTGCCAACTTAATAATCGAGATTTCCATCTTTTGATTGTGGCGTCTTCGCTTTATACCAAGGTTCTTGTCTCTTTATAGACAACGGGTCGCGGTCTCCATACAAACACAGATGGTCTTAGGAATTGAAATCAAATGGATTGATAACGGGTTTCGTTGATATATTGGTGTGGTTTATATCAGTTTGGTATCAGAGCCTAGGTTTGTTTGAGGTTTGCCTATCCTTCCTTTGATTAAAGATTCAATCTTTAAGGTTTTCAAAGGTATGTTCTTTGAGTTTTTGTCAGATCTTGATTGAATGAAAGATTCGATCTTGATAGTCATAGTTGTGATTAAAAAAAAAGAGAAAAAAAGAGAAAGAATAAAAAAAAATTCGTGTAAAAAAATACAAAAAAAATTGGTAGATTAAAATTCTTGAGAGATTTGTCACAAATAGTTGTTTCATTGATTAGGGATGTCAAAAAAATTATTTCTTGCTTAGTTTCAACACTCCATTACTATTGCTTGACCTAATTTTTCATTCATCTTCTTCCTTGATAAGTTGGATTGATTCCATTGATTAGATCTTGGATTGTTCGAATTAGTTCTTAAAGAACTAAAAGAGGAATTTGAGAAAGGATCAAAATATTACTAGAATAAGACGATATAGAAATCAATTTCTCCTTTTCATTACTAGGCTTCCCATGACTGGACTCATGCTTCTCATCATTCTTATGACTATTAATACTTTCCTTTTTATCATCGGACCAATAAGATTTCTTACTATTTTCATATCTAGAAGAGTTACGTGATGGTTTGCGATGTTTGTGCTACCTTTTAACTTTTCCACTATTAACATCGCATCCTCTAAAGTATCAATCCTTTGAAGCTCCTCTATATTAGCAATTTCATATTTTAATGCAATAATAAGCCTCACAATAGATTGATTTGGAGTCTCCATGATTTGACCACGCATATTTTGATCTCTTGAATATATTTAGATACGCTCATACTCTCTTGTCGTAAAGTATGCAAGCTCATGAACAATCTTGGCTATAGTAATCGGGAGCAAAACGTCATTACAACAACTCACATATTTTAGCCTAAGTAGCAACATCACACTCTCATTTGGCCAAAAAAAAGAAAAAGTAACATCATACTCTCCATTCCTCCTTCTACTAGTCAATACATTCTTCTAACAATGTGATGCATAGCCTTTCAATTCCATAGCAACGATTTTAAGTCGTTACACATCATCACTATCATGATTATCAAAGAGCTTTTCAATTTGATACTTCTAATTAAAATTTTATCTGCTTCACCAGTCCCATCAAAAGACTACACTTTAGTTTTATGGTCTCAATATTGCACAATCCTCTAGGCCTATGCTGTAAACTCCTAAGGTTTTATGATCGGTTAAGCTTAAACCCTAATTAGAAGGTCAACCGGAAACTTTAAAGTCAACAAAACCCTAGTTATACGTAACAGTTTAAGTGCGACAATCTTGCGTTCGTAACTATAAGAGATTAAGTATGAGATTAGTAGGTAGAATAGTTCGTAATAACATAAGAGAGCTTAAAAATATCAGATTAGTCAAACCGCAATTCGTTTTAAACCCGATCGGATACAGTTTTCGAAAAATATGTCTTGGGGCTCGGAATAGTCAAAACATTTCGAATATTTTGTTAGACTCGTAAAAACATAGGGCTTTCATAAATATCATTTTTATAATTTTTTGGTAACTAAAAATATCATAATATCGCATTTATACACGTATTTTCTTACTACCGGTATTTTATTTGTCATATCTACTTTATATTACACTATTCATTACTATTCTATACTATTCATATATCTCTACTATTTCTATCACCTACTTTTACACTCTACATACCTATTTTTCTTACTTTTACCTTTCTCATACACTTTATCACATCTATCTTACATATTATTATACTTAATTAACAAAAATATAAAAAAATAAAACTTCTTTCTCTCTTTCCCTAGAAGGCCGCGCTCCTTCCTCTTGTTTCTCTCATATATTTCCTTTTTTTCATTTATTTTAATCACACAATTTTCACTTCTCATTCCCTTTCATTTCTTTCACACTTCGTCCACTCACAAATTTACTACCAAAACTCTCTAAAATTTTCTTTCTAAACTCTCTTTCAAATTTCCTCTCTACATACTCCCAAAAATCCTCTCAAGTTCTCACTAACACCACCACTTTTCTTCACTACCATTTATCTTTTAGGTAATAAACATTCTTCATATTACTTCTGTTATGTTATGTAACTTTACATGACCATAGTGTAAGTTTCCTAAACTTATTGTTATGGAAGCTACACTATGTTCACGTATTGTTCTTGTTCATGAACATCCATTGCTATATTTTTATGTTATTATTATACTTTGCTCATATTATTGTTGTTATTATGTTAACTTTTTATTTATATCTAACTAAATATATTTATGCATCTATATATATTATATATATATATTCTTTAGAGAACATAATCTCATTTGTTATTTATTTATTTTCATGCTTTGTAGTTTATTTACTTATTTCATGTTATCTTAAGACTAGTCTTTCTAGTCTTAGACTTGTCCTCATTAAGTCAAGACAATTTTCTTTTCTTTTCAGGACTAATCCATTTCTTAGTCCGAGAGCCCTGATTAAAAGCTAAGACTCTCAATACTTGACTTATATTATCTTGCTTATTACTTTGTTGCTATAATTGTGCTTGTTATTATTCTCATATTCATGCAAAATAAAGTTTGTTGTCTAAACCGCAAAGTTTAAACTATAATTTTTGCAAAAGAGATTTTTGTCACCAAGAAGAGTTCTAAATGAAATTTAGAGTTTTTAAATTAATAAAAGGAATCCATTTTTTCTCAAAGCCTTAGGAAGAACTCACTATAATTTTAGAAATAACACTATTTTGAAAGGCTTTTTCTAAAACCATAATTATAGTAGTAATAGAGTTGTTTTCTAAAATTGTGAAAGATGATTCTTTGTTACAAAAATGTTTTCCTCAAAAATATAATATAAAGCAAACCCCCCAAAAAAGGAAATGTAAGTTTTTAAAGCAAGATTTAAAAAGATCAAAATAATAGTCAAAGAAAACACATAAGAAACTAATAGGAAAAGCGACACTAGTGTTAGAAGTTTCAAAAAGGAAAAATAGAGAAATTCATTTTTATGGAAAAGTCATAAAGGAAAATAGTAAGATAAACATAAAATACTTTTTGAAAACAAAAGAATCAAAATATTCATTTCTAAAGAATTTACAAAAGAATTTCTTTTAAATTATAATTTTTTCAAACTTCTAATTAACATTGTTTTTACTAAAGAATTTTGTTTGGACAACAAATACTTGAATATGTATGAAATATGAGTTATAAATATGTAAAAAGGAATTTTTTAACTATATAGATAACTAAACATTTATCAAGAATTTTTGGATGATTTGATGTTTGAAACAAATACCTTTGGGATGAGAAATTTCGTGGTGAATCTGATCGCCACTTTTTTGGAGCTCAAATGACCTATTTTGATGAAAATAGTTTTAGAAATGGATAGAACTGTTTGAGTAGGTAAAAATCGGTATATTATATGTGCAATTTCGAGTTAAAATGACCAAGTTATGGCCATTTTAAGTTGGAATTATCTTATACATGAAATTTGACGTTCTTGTGACATAATTTGTCAAATTACAAGAGGGTTATCAAGAAATACTCATTATGGGTATTTATCTTGACTAGGTGATCCCGATGAAGAGTATCCATATTCCCAGGACTATTTTGACTAAGTGGATTGTTCGATCGACTCTTCCATTTAGAAGAAGTATCACCATGGCAACATGAGTTTATTTCCTTAAAACGTGTACTTGATTGTGCTTGTAGTGCAGATGCATTAGAATTAAGGAAAGATAAAATATTATGTATGTAAATTTGTATGAAATAACACTAAGAATATCGAGGTGGGAATTGATTGTAAATGATTGCTTGTCTTAGTCTAGAACTTGATATGTTTGAAATTCTATGATCACTTTAAATTGACAAAAGATGCTATGATATCTTAAATAAATTGATTCATGCATACTACGTAGTGAGTTACATTGCATGGGGTTATTATCCTTAGGTGAAAAGATAGTAACACGGTCGAAAGCAATGCTTGGCAACAATGATCGAAAGCAAATGCTTGGCGATAATGAATTAAAACAATACTTGGCAGTAAATCGAAAGCATGGCTTGACACGAGTAGACTTAATATCTTGGCGGTAATGGTTAAAAGCATAAATTAACTAAGATGACTCGGTCTGAGATTACTTATTATCCTCACCAAACCCTAAATGGATGGCATAAATCTATTCAACATATGGTTCCCCGGAAAACTATATGCCTTGCTTGTTTACGTATATGATGCATTTCACTTGAATGCTTAAATAACTTGTTTGAATTTTGCTACTCAAGTATTTACTTATGGAAATAATTCTCACTAAGCCTGTTAGCTTATACTTCTATAGATATCTCTTGCAGTTTGACTTTTTGTGGTTGGACCACGAGGACCTTGCACCAAGGTATTTTCCTTTTTGGTTAAGAAATTTTAGATGAAGTTTAACATTAGCTTAGATGTATACTTCATAGAAGATTTTCTTGTAATGGACTCTAGCATAGTTTGACGGAGGAATGCGCCTAAGACTTATAAGACATTATTTATGAATGAATGAATATTATGATTTCCATTTCTTAATTTGTTATTGTATCTTCTTAAGCTTCATAATTCAAAGTATGGTCCTCTAAAATTGTGAAAGCACGCCTTACACTTAATATCGAAGCTTTTGGGAATGACTAAGGTTGTCATGTTTGAGCTTTAATATTGAGTGTGGTGGATTGTTATGTTTAGGGTACCCTTCGGGCATGACATACGCCCTTCATGGTTATCATCAAAATCATCATTGTAATCTCCAACTTGACAACCACGCACCACTTGTTGTACATTCCATTTTCCTCAATCACTACCTCTTTCATAACAATTTACTATTCCATGTCCACTAAGGGGTAATTGGACTCCCATAATATTCTCTAATTCATCAATAGGTTCTTGTCCATGTGCCTCATAGGTTTGAGGGTTTTTTCTAACAAGTTATTTAACATTCCTTATGCTTTCACCTTGTTGTTGTATCATTGTTTGCATATTCTGCATCATGACCTTCATAAAATTCATAAACTCACCCATATTAATGGTGTTTCAACTTTAGGGGCCTTACCATCTTCATTCTTGACATCAGATTTTCTTAACATCCTAAAAAAGAATCAAAGTTGTAGCACAAGTAACCAAAAATAACGAAACACATTAAGCAAGGAATCCACCACCAAAGCCCTAAACCACAATATGCAACGTTAAGCTATGATACCAAGATGATATGAATTAGGTAATCTAAGTAATTAACAGATCTAACGTTATATTGCAATTTAGGGTTTATAATATGTTTTTAGATTTTTATGATTCATGGAAAATTAAAAAGTAAAAGATGCAAACTATTAATCCTTGGATATAACATACCAAAGATAGAATCGAACTAGTTGTTCCATTCAATTGATATTACACACGATGAAAAGAAACAATAAGGAGCAATATTAAAAAGAAAACTCAATCTTATTCAAGAAGCATGTAATGGCCCTACCTCGAGTGCGTAGGGTATAATAGTTGTGTCGTAAACAAGTGATATATGCAAGACATTCCGTTATTGAGTGGGTTTCTAATTAAGTTTTAATTTGAGAAATCATTATTAATTTTATAAAAATTCTAACAGAGTCTCATTTTTTTATCCATGATTTGGGTTTATCGAAACCTATAAGGTTCAACCTATTTAGAAAATAAGTATTATGAATAATTACTTATAAATATTGCCTATATGGCCCATTAAATAATATAACTCAAATACAAAACTTTTGGACTTAAAGGTCATATATCAAATCAAACAAAAAGTATTTGGTAATTATTTGATTACAGTCATCCAAGTTCATAAAATATGATTACAATAAACTTTTTGATGAAAGGCTCATAAAACTCATGTCTCATACATTTCCATCTAATCAAGCCATCCCATGTAGCGCTTATCTCAACATACCATCAACAGAACTTAGAATAATAAAAGAACAATCTGTGAAGCACAGTACAAAATAAAACAAACGCGCGCCACACACACACACACACACACACACACACACACACACACACACACACACACCACGTCACATGCTTCTATTCTAATGCAGTAATGAACATATTTAATTTAAAGTCTACAAACAAAGTATCCCCAACGTCCCAGAAATACCAACACACACAAGAGTACTCATGAATCCCGCTAAATAAAAGGGGTTGCATTCCCTCAGCGGATCACTCACCAAAGATGGGGGTTCGATATGTCCCTAGAATTTAGTAGAAAAGAAAAGAAGGAAATAGTCTTGTTTGGGTTATCTCCTCACATCTTACCACCAAGAAGCATGGTCCATTGTAACACTTTATATAGGGTCTCATAACGTTGTATAACTCTTTACCCCTTTATACCTACTCCTAGTTAGCTGCCCGATCTCGGAACTACTACTGAGCCCAATCATGTATACATGGGGGCTTAAGTGCCTAAACTACCACATCATCCCAAATTTGTGATCAGACTTGCAACCTAATTCGGGGGTGCCACTTTTAGTATAAGTGGCCAAGTAGCAATTAACACTTAATGAATTTGAGTTTAAATTCTTAGTCCAGTTATTAATGCTACCCTAACAAGCAACACATAGTTCCTGCATCCTTGATAACCAAAGTGATCCTCGAGTCTCTCTTTAAAGCTTAATATCTAAAATTATTCATGATTAAAGTCTGTAATTAGTTTAAGATTAACCTTTAATCCATTTATGTTATGATCACTTTAGTTTAATGTTATCTACTTAAGGATCATGTTTAAAAGGTCATTTAAGTCTAAGGAAAGATTCGGGTCAAGTTTTGTGTGATTCGGATAAGAATTGGTGAAGTTATGAAGAGATTAGAAAAGAACACAACTAGTGCATGAGGGGACGCATCACTACATGTTATGGTACATGACTGAATAGGTTAGTCGTATTTCAGTCATGTTCTTCCTTTGTTTGGGAGTCAAAGAGAAGTACAGGTGGAATACAACTGAATGTATCCCCTCATGTTCTTCTGAGTTTCAAGACATTCTTTAAATAGAGAGAAGCAGAGTGGAACATGACCAAATGTATCCCCTCATGTTCTTCTTGATTTCAAGGCATTCTTTAAACAACGAGAAGCACGAGTGGAACATAGCTAAATGTATCCCCTTGTGCTATTTTGGGTTTGTGTTATTTGATGCCTATCTTTGTTGTTTCGTCAAAAAAAAAAAAAAAAGAAGAAGAAAATGTTTTGGAACAACTTTTAGTGACCTTAAGGGTATTATATGGTTTTGTTCATGCCTTATCTCATCTATTTTCATCTCTCGTTTATTAAAATACGATTAATCAAAGTTGAAAACCTAAAACATCTAGTTTTGATGATAACCACAATAAATATCATATTTTTTTTCTTAAATTTCCAAAACAACCCTTCATTTAACTTCTTCTAACATCAATAACATCAACTTATAACAAAACCTATCTTGAATAATTTTTATTCTCCTTTTCACACCACTAGGATAGTTTTATCTCCTTTTTTACTAAAATTCCTTAACATAAATAATTTGCCTTAGAATCTTATCTTACTTTAAAGTATAGTTCTTCCTTTGTTTAAGCTAGAATGAAGATTCTAAACTCCAAAACCACTTCAACACCCAATTTTTTGCAACCCATAACATGAACCAACATACCCAAATGAATTTTCATGCTTACATAGTCATAAAACACTTAAAAATATCTTGAAATGTTAGGCTCTTACCTTATTACGAATTTTGCAACTCTTGAGCACCTTGGATGTTCATGTCTTGTTCATTGTCTTGAGAAAAGAAGGAGAAAACTAGTCCTAATCTTATCTCATATTATGCTAACTTAAATATGGACTAAAACTGCTTAAAATATGGATTTTGGAAGCATTTGAGCTTATATGGGTCTTAGGGAGGTTTTAATGAGAAAGAAATGAAGGAAACGAGAAGAAAAAGGGAGAAAATGAAACATGGGGGTAGCCATCCAAATTTTTCTTCAAAATGAAAAAGGTTTAGGGTTTTATTCTTTTAGACTTATGATGCCACATAGCACAATCAATGTCATCTATTTTTACATGTTGTTAAATTTGACAATTTGACTAGTTTAGGGCTTATAATCCAACATAGATGTAAATTGTGGATTTAATTACTCCACTAAGTTTATTTCATCTACTTTAATTAAAATTTCAATTTTAATTCACACTCGTTCCCATTAGGGCTTAAGTCATAATTTCACAAAAACAAAGTCCCAAATAGGATTGTTTGAATTTTCATGTAAAGTTTTCATCTACAATTATAATAATACTTTACTTTGCTATTGTTGATTTTTTTGTTATGAATTTTCTAATGTAGGCTTTCAGTTTGGTATGAATTTGGGAATTTTGAAAAAAAAAATTCAGTTGTTTAAATTCATATGACTTTAATTGGTTTCCATTGACTTCATTTGATTTTTATTTCTTATTATTGGTATCCAGATCATTTCAAAGGAATTTGTCACCATGTTTCAAGGGGGCAAAAACTGACTCAACATATCCTTATACTCCCACAAGTCGAGTAAGAGCAAATATAGAAAGCTAATAGTTAAACAAATAAAAATAGGAAACAAAACAAATTTAAACAACAAAACATGAACAAGATAATGTTGTGGATCACAGCCGTGATCCCCTTAAGATCAAATTCGTCTTCCTTCTTCAGCTTAATCGCGGCCACGATTGGGTAGGATACTGCCTGCATCATGGGTGTGATAGGGCTCGTTATTCCCTCTAGGCTTCAAATTCTCCAATGATGATGTTCTAACGACCTTTATCATAAGCAGCATGGAGCAGGTGATGTTGATCATCGCTGGGATTACGGGCAGTATGACGAAGGTAATTTATTTTGGAGCTTAATCTTCACAACTTGATCCTATAATGTTCCTTGTCATAGGAGTGACGGAGGAGGTGATCTCCTTATGCGATGAATTTCTTTCAAATTTAGGTGAATTTCCAACACTCAAACGTACTATATGATGTTCATCAACAAAGTGTATCAAATATCTACCAAAATACCCCAACTTGTCTTCATTCCGCTCATCCATAAGGATCCGATGAGTTAAGTTCAATAACCTTATGGCTCGAGCTTGAGTTATGGTTCAGAAGAATTGTGATTCCTAACATTTTGTGGCTAGGTATGGTTCTATAAGGCTTTTAGTGGCTTTAGTAGCAAAGATGGGTTAGAAAAATTTATTATCTTTATGTAAAGTTAGTTTTTCTAAATCAAGTGCTTAAAGAAGATATTTATGTTAAGCATTGGGAAGGATTTTGAGTTTTAGGATATGAAGAGAAGGTTTATAAGTTTTACAAAGCTTTATATGGCTTGAAGTAAGTAGTAAGAGCTTGGTAACAAAAAAAAATGCCCATTTGTTATAGCAAGAATTTAAAAGAAGTGAAAGTGAAGTCACTCTATATGTGTTGAAATTTTAAGATGGAGTTCAACTTATTGTCTCTTTATATATAGATGATTTGTTGGTTACTAACTTCACCTCTGAAATCTTGAAGCAATTCATATCGGAAATGGAAGTAACTTTGAAATGTCTCATTTAGGTGAAATGCAATATTTCTTAGGTATGGAATTTACCAATATGAGGATGAAATTAAATGGTTAAAAGCAATTTCACATGGAAATATACTGGTGACTACTCATTGGTTATGAATAATAAGTTATTAAAGAATGAAGAAGGCAATAAGGTAGATGCTTCTGTTTAGGGAAGCCTAATTGGATGTCGTCTCTACCTATCCGCTACAAGGTATGACTTAATGTTCTTTGCAAGCCTTCTTTCAAGGTTAATGTAGTTGCCAAGTCAAATTCATTGCAATGTAGCCAATAGATTTTTTAGATATATCAAAGGCATTTTTTTAACTTTAATTGCTGGTTTTCTGAGATCAAAAGTAAATAACTCTAAGGATATGTAGATAGTGACAAGTTTGTAAGTATAGAATATTCTAATAGCACTTATAGATATGTTGTTTTCATTTAGAAGTGCAATTTTTTCATGAAATTCAAAAAAGTAGGATGTGGTGACTCGATCCTCAAAAGCCAAGTATATTTTTGTAGTAGAAACAATAAACCAAGTAATCTTGTTAGGAAACTATTGATGGATTTAGGGTAAAACTAAGATGATGCCACTAATATGGGTCAATAACAAGTTAGAAATTGCTATTACAAAGAATCTAGTTCAACACAAAAGAATCAAACAAATGAAGGTAAAATTTCATATAATTAGAGAAGTTGAGAAGAATAGTGAAGTCAATTTGGCACATTGTTGTTTTAGGATACCAGATCATAGACATAATCACTAAGGCACATTTTAAAGCAAAGTTTGAAGAGTTAAGATCAAAGCTTATAGTTTTTAAGAAATTTCTCAAGGAGGAATGCTAAAATATGAGAATATTCCATGATGTATTAGTTGAAGCACTTTCTAGAAGTGTTAATTGTGATTTATCTAGATTTATGACCGGGAAAGTAGTTGACAAGTTTGTACCACCAATTATTACAAACATGTTGGAAGTTCATATAAATTGGTCCTTCTATATGCAAAATGTGTGTTCAATTAATATAATAAAAAGGTTTTTTCAATCAAATCTACAATAGCACATGACAATAACAAACTACTTAGAGAAAATGGGTCCAAGTCAAAGGGAACATGGATCAGACATTTAAGCATTCATTTAGCTTTAACTTTGTATAAGGATAGCAAACCACTTTGACCTCACTAAGATAAATTGATAAGGGAAAAAGAAAGAAAATACCACACCATGTTCCATTACAATCAGCACAAACCATGATCTTTGTTTTCGTGCAAATAAATAGCTTGTAAAATCAAAACAACTATCAACTTGAGCCGCAATCGATATGGAAAAGCGATAACTCCTCCTTGAAACAATTGCTTTTTCTCTTGATACGTAGGGTAGGTACTTGCTAGATCACTCCGCTAAATTCATAGTAATTTAACTTGGGCTAAAGAATTTGAGGGCAACATCATAAAAGTAGACTTGCAGCCTCTTCATTATAGAAAAATATAATTTGCTTTTGTTGTTCTCATTGCGTAGCTTTAGGTGATGGATTCCCATTATCAATTCATTATTGGGTTAATATTACAAATAATACTTGAATTTTGATAAAATATGCAATTAGATTCTTAAACTTTGAAATTGATCAATTTAATATTTGAACTTTTAAATTTATCAATTTAGTATCTAAAAAAAATTTTTCATGGATACCAACAATACCTCCATGATATTAGATAGTATATATGAAAAATTCTTTCAGATACTAATTGATCAGTTTTAAAAATTAGAAAATAAATAAGGAATTTCAAACTTTACTACCTTATTTCATATTTTGCCAAAATTAAAAGACTATTCGCAATACTTACCCTTTATTATTTACCGCCATCCTTTCAGTTGTAAGCAAGCATCTAATTTATGAGGAAACAGGATTCATTAATTTCTTTTCTTTTTCTTATCTTACCAATTTTAATATAACGTCGATTAATGTCTTTTTTATAATATTTTTGAATCCAAATCCAAATCCAAAGTTTTTGTGGTTGGCAAATTAAATAAGTCACTTGAATCTCTCGCACATGAATTTTTGGATTGCATTTTGTTAAATTATAAATTTTAACTACTTTCTAGTAGGCATAAATTAGAGAGATAATGTTACGAATAGTACATGAATTTTAGAAAAATATGTAAATATATATATAAAATTTGAAATTAATTAATTTAGTACTCAAAAGTACTTGATAAGATACTGTTAGCATGTATGAAAAATATTTTTAAATAATAAATTGATTAATTTTAATGTCTAGATAGCTAATTATATTTTTTTACCAAAGTTTAAGTAACACCTATGAAATTAACCTAAAAATAGAAACCATTTATTATACATAAACCGATGCTTGTATACTCAAAATGATTTCTGTATATAAAGTTTGAACACACAGGAACACCTAAGGTCGTAAGCTAGTACTCGATACTTGTGACATAATAGTGATAATAAAAAACTTCGATGTCGTTCTAGAGTTCCGTTGTAGTCTAGTCGGTTACCGAAAGACCCGGGTTCGATTCCCGGCAACGGAAAATCGTGCATTTTAAAACGTCCAAAAAGAGACACTAGTTATTCGAACTTCCTGATCAAATAAATTAAAATATTTATATAATATCTTTAATCTCTGCATAAAGATACCTCACATATGGATAAAGAGGCTAAACAACTGTTTTAACTAATTTTGGGCAGTTTATTATAAAGAAATTAGGAAAGGAAGATAAAGGTATAAGAATTTTGTGAAATATATTATATAAAGAAATATATTTTTTTTACAGTAAACTCTTTAATCCAATCGGTATTTCTTGTCTATAGGGAAAAAAAAATCACACATAAAAGCCCAGTTAATAAAAACATAACATTTGTTGGAATACGGCAAAAAAGAAACACTAAATTAATTTGTAATCTCTATATAACTTTATATATCGAAATATGGGAAAAAAAAAAAAGACTAATAAAGTGCTTCTCTTTTCATCTGTAGGCACTTTAGCACATGGAGAAATTAGGTAAGCAATGCTATAGCATGACAATTTAGGAATGTAAATTAATGGGTAAATTATACAAGAAGCACAAACTTTTAGGTGTAAATTTATTTAAGATATTAATATTTTAAGTGGTTAAAAAAATGTATCAACATATGGTAAAGTGTATCAAATGAGATATCAATGTTTTGTAAAATTCATTTAAAGTATCGATACTTGAATTAGTTTTTAATTCAATATCTTTAATTTTCTATTAGTCATCAATAATTAATATTTTATTTGACTTGTTTTATCAAACATTGATACCTTTTTTTAAACATTAATATCTTAAATAAACTTATCCTGTTGATGCCTCTTTTTAACTATTCAAAACGTTGACACCTTAGATAACTTACTCCTAAACATTAATTTCTTTTGATGTAATTTACCTAATGTATAATTCAAGATCATTTATAACTCTAGATTTGTTAAAATGTTATTTATCTCTCATTAAATAATAATAAGATTACTCTCTACAAATGCCAATTATTAAAAAATGGTTAATACCACGAATGGTACTAGAACTATAAAAAATATAATTAGATACCTGGATTTTGAAATTAATCAATTTTGTACCTGAAAAACTTTGAAATTGATCAATTTAGTACACGAAAAGTTTTTTAAGGTATTAAATTGATCAATTTCAAAGTTTAGATATTAAATTGATTAATTTCGAAGTTCAAGTACTTAATTGTGTTGGAAGCGGTATAGCTAGTTAATGAATGTTTTAGGATTAAATGAATAAAATACAAGTGATATAAATGAGCTTTGATGAAAAGCAATAGTGGTAAAAACTAAGTTGAATTAATAAGAAGTGTATATGATATAGTAACAATTGAAATTTCAAGTCAATGTAAGGTTTGAATTTCCAGAATTAAAGGTTGAAATTATAGTTGGAAGATTTTTAGCTTTTTAAACGTGACTCGAGGAATTGATTTGGAGATTAAATATAAGGGGGACTTTAGTAGAAAAGCTAATAAACAAAGGTAAGATTTCATAGCGAATATTACTAATAAGTTTATCTTATATTTTGGTGTTGTGTCATGTAGTTATGGAAGGAGTGAATCTAATTTTGAGCAGTAAAGCTAGAGTTATGGAGATATCGACTGACTTGTGTTCTAGTTGACAAATATAATCATTTGAGAAAGCAGGGAAAGGAGTTTTGAAAATAAGTAAATATGGTGTAAGAAATTAGTAATTGAGCAAAAAACAACTTAAATTCGAAAAGCGATGAAAGCAGGGATTACAAAGTTGGAACAAGGATTTAAAAAGGGGTTACAGTAATCCATATAACTTTCGAAGATGAAAGTTTCTTTTAGGAAGGAGGAGATATAATATAAAGATAAATAATTTATAAAGAAGGTAAATGTGTCTTTGATTAAAAATAAGAGGGTTTTATGATCAACCCTAAAATATAATTATATGTTCTATTTAATGGCAAAGATGAAATGGAAGACAGATGGGCATAGGGCAAAGGCTGGCTAAAGGCCACCGGCCTTCAATCCAATGTTGCTGGTGTTGAAGGTGTAACCCATCGACGTATAACTAGCATACATAAAGAAAAGTTAGATTCGAGAACTCTAAGTCACTAGCCTTTTTTCCTAAGCCTCTAGCTTTTCCTATTCGAGAAATTAAAGGGTTTTTCATGTTTTCTTTATAATATAACCTCCCCTTTTCTCCAAAGTCATTCTTAAGCTTAGATTTCTCTCCAAAACCTCACTATAGATGATCTTAGCATCAAAGGAGATCAAGAATCAAAATCAAGGTAAGTTTATCCTCTTCAATTCGTTAAAGATTTAAAGGGAATGATCTTTCCCTAAAGTTTTGTCTTTGAATTTTGAAGGGAGAATTGGAGAAAAACCTTAAGTTTTGTAAGTGATTGTGTTCTATGATAAAAAAGGATCAAGATTCAAAATTATAGGTAAGTGTAAATCTTTTCTATCCTTGTGGTGATATAAAAGAGTAAATTTTCTGAATATTACTTGAATTATATTGAAGGAAGTCAAATTTTAGAAGAGATTTGGAGAAAACCCTAAATCAAGGATTTGAGAATTTGTGAATTACAATCTAAGGAGGAAGGTGTGTATAAACCTAGAATTATAGTTCCTTTCAAATTAGGGTTTAGATGATGATGAGGATATTATTGTTTTATGGGAACATGTTTTAAATTAGTTTTGATTTTGTGATTAGATGTGGTTGGTGAATTAGGATTCTTGTTCCTAGAAAGCTATTTCAGGAACGACCTTATCTTGTTTGTTGTTTGTGTTTGTAGGATTAGAAATTTACAAACTGATTAATTGTTATCTCGCTTTAATCTTGATTTGTTGTTTGTCCATGGCTAGGTCTAGTAGATAGATGAGGACCGTTTCTACTTGGATGGCACCTGATGATCTATATGTGGTGTTGTCCTGAGTGGAGTTGTGAATGGAAATGATTATGATAGTTTAGGAGTGGTGCGAAAACGATTCCCAGATGTGTGGGAGTTCCCAGCACCAATATATGTATATATTACCTATTTCTATATGGTTGTTTTATAGAAACATGGGTTACTCTAAGTTTAGGACTAGTAGCTAATAGTTCTAAACGTGTTGTTTACAGGCTAGTCAAAGATAATAACTCGTGATTATTGCATATATTGATGCATGTGAAAATTTTGTGATGCTTGTTCATACGCATGTGTTTTGTGGTATGACATATTGGGCCTTTATGCTCATTTCTTTGTCTTTTTCAAGAACAAATGAAGATCTAGTAGTTTTTAATCTATCAGGCTATGACATGTATGTGGCATGGGGGAGACGATAGTGGTGCTTACTTTCTTGTTGATGTTTAGATTTTCATGGCTTAGAGATAGACAATAGAAGATCTCGAGAATTGTTATGTGTTTTTAAGGATTTAAAGTCTATGTTTCTAAAATTTTAGGAGACCTTTTATTATGATGATATATGTTTAAGTATTGATTTGAGTTGGTTTTAGTTTATGCCAATGAAGTTAATTAGACGTCTTGTTTTATGAAATTTTAAATAGTACCCTTTTGTGAGAGTGACTGATGATCATATTCTTAATCGTAGATTAAGAATTAATAGCATTAGCGTATCCATCTCAAGTAATGACACATGTCGGCCTATAATACTTTTAGATTAGGGTGTTACACGACCTATAATCTATCGGATGGACTTCTTTGTTTGTCTTATAAAAAATGCCTTGTGTTGTTTGTTTTAGAACCTTATCATTAGAACTTAGACCTTTCCATATATTTTAGTACAGTGAGTCTATTTTGGAAACTTAGTTTGGTTTTGTTGGAGAGAGTTGTTCCAATTCAAAGAGTTTCATTGATTAAGAAACTTGGAATCACCTTAGAGATTGAAGACTTTTATTCCTAGAGTTTATTGGAGTTTTGCAATTAGGGTTTTCATACAATTGTTGATTTGATTGGTGACTTCTGAACTTTTGCTCTTTTTATGCAATCTAATATTTGATTTTATTTCTAAACATGAATTCTCTTGCAATAACTTTTATGAATAGTGGTTGTGTTTTTACTCCATGATGTTCTAAGTTTTCTTTGTGAGAATATGATGAAACCCTATAATAGCGAAGATGATGATTGTACCATGTTATAGAATTGATAGACATGTGTAAAATTCACATCGTAATTCCTACTATAAATCGTGTTTCTTGATTGGACTAGGTTTATAGGAATCTTAATGACTCAGAAGGGAAATTAGGGTTCAAAAGGAATTCTTGATTAAGGTTGAATAATAAAAGCGGAAGCAGAGTTGTTTAATTTCATTAGAAATTGTCCTAGAGAATAATGCAATATTTATAGTTTGTTTCTCACTAAGGAATTAGGAGAGATTAATTGAGGGTATTAGTCAATCATAGAATTGGAGATTCATGGTTGTAATTTAGAGTCCACTGTTAATTTGTCTAGCGGAGCTAATAAATTAATTTATGGTATTAAGACTTTAAAACTTAGAAAAGAATTAAAGGCTTTGACAATTTCATAAAAATATCCACATAACTAATGATTATTATAATATGATGGTAATCTGATTAGTGAAACTGGGGTAAATTCTATTTTTCTCACACTCAATTGATATATTTTCACAAACACTCTCTCTTGGTCTTATGATAATCTAGGTTAATTAGTTGATAATTAGTTAATTTTCTCAATTTTATTATCTAAATAATAATAGAATATAATATCGGTTTAGTAGTTAATTAATCCTCATAGCATCGACACTCTATTTACTACTATATTACTTGATCTAACCTAGAGCACTTGCTGGTAGAATTTACAATTACTTTTCTCTATATATTTGCAACGGATCAATCATTACCTCAAACTAACATAAATCAAGTTCACAGTCAAATCATCGTGTACACTAAGCAATAAAACACTAAGTCTTTTATTTTCTTACAAAAAAATGAATTGTGGTTTTGATATATCATTGATCAATCATTATAAAAAAATATAATTTGCTTTAACTTTAACCAAAATCTAATTGTTACACATTTATATGCATCGCACTCCTTTTAACCAAATGGCCATTAACTACTTCAATTATTGCAAGGAAGTTTAAGTAAGATTTGATTCCATAATGAAACTAAAATTTAGAGTTGACTTCGCCATATAGTAGGTCATGGGCAACCATTGGGCTTGGACCTAGCTCACTAAGTTGGGTTTAATTCATAGCTGGACCCACCCAGGTCCACAAGCCCATGCTAGTACAACAAGCCTAAAATGTTTGTCAATTTTTTTTTTTGTCAAGAACCAAAATATACTTAAAAGAAACACAAAGCAAAAAATCTCTTACAACTTTAAAACATCTCCCAATTCCTGTATAAGTGGGCATGTGCAGCTATTCGTCTCTTTATACAATCCTAATGCCAACACTTTCTTTAATATACATAATATTATCACTTGCTTATTTCTAAACGTAGAATTATTCCTCGCTCTCTAAATGTTGTAAATTGTTGCATTAAAGGAACATCTCCTAAATTTTGCAAGAATACTTTTGTTGCAGCATTTTCTAGTAAAATAGCTAACATTTCTGCTCCAAAAAGAAACACTTCTCATATTGCAAGCTTTCCAGGCCCTTTGCCAAACCTGTGTTGCAGTAGTACATTCAAAAAATAAATGATGAATGTTTCTATTGTTGAATTATAAACGGTGTAGAAATCATTATCAACTCTTTTCCACTTATAAAGTTTATCTTTTGTTGCAAGACCTTTCCTCAATACCAACAAAGAAACAAAGCTATGTCTAAGATTACACTTGCCTCCCCAAACCAGATTGCTCCAAGTAATAGCATCTTTCTTCTTTTTTTGCTAAACTTACTAGCCACCACGATCTAAAATTCCTTGCTTTCCATTCAATTTGGTCTTCTTTGTCATGATTTATTTTATAAAATTCTTTTAAATGATTCCTAGCATGTTCTATGATATCACCCTTTAGATAAGGAAGATCCCATCAATTCCCTCTTTAAACATCACATGCTTTACTCCTTTTATCAACATCTGCATCAATAGGATTAATCCCTGGAAATTTATCGATCAAACTATAACCATTAAGCCAGAGATCACACTAGAAATCAAATTCCTTTCCATTCTCCAGTTCATACTTCATAACCTCTTTGAACTTACCTCTCAATTTTAAAAGATTATTGTCATGCCCTATAAGGGACCCTATTTGTGATATTCCTACCATATACTGTACCAAAGTTAAGAAATGACTCCTTTGTTATTCAATAGCTTCTAATACTGTGTATAAGGTATGCTCACCATATAAGGGCACCACTGGAATATAGCAATCATAGAGTTTATCCTGTAAATACAACAGTAATAGGGATTTCTCAAATTACAATCACAGAGAAGAAACATAAATTCCTACTTATAGTTAAAGTAAGGGCAGTGGGCCCCACACTAAAATATCTCCATAAAAGTAGTTTAAGTTATATAAATGTTTCATGGTATGTAAATGTATAACTAGATGAACAACTTATCATTAAGTTTCATTATTTAATCATATATATAACTAGACTCTTTCAAAAAATGTAGGATCCTACTCTCAATTGCTCCATCTTCTCACTCAATCCTAAAACCTGTAATAGTAACCTATGGCATCCCATGATCAGGTGTATCCCATAGGTACACTTACAATAACAAAATACTATAAGAGAGTCAACTACAACTTGTTGAGTGAAATTAATCCTCCTATTACAGTTTCAAGTAGGTTATCAAAAAATTAATACAAAGATATGTAATACAAGCAACCACATGAGCATATACAATCATTTGGATCGATCATACATGGTACAAATTTACGCTGTCCATAACTCTGGTTAGGAAAATTGTGCAAAGGCCAGGAAGGCCAACGCAAACCCATTAGGCTTGGACGATGTAATCAAGGCTAATTTTAAAATCGTTTCAAAGAAGTTTTAATATATATAAAATAATTCTTTCAAATTTTATATATGCATATAAGTAAGCCTGAGATCGCTACTCTAAGACTAAATGCATAGCAAAGTCCCTGGCACAAATCTATGGGACAAGCTACTTGCCCCAAGGACGAGTTAGTTCTGCTCCTATAGAGTAGAGCCCATGCTTAACAATATGACTATAGCCCACCCAGATTCCTTGTGTAGCATTGGTTGTTCAGAATGCATCAACATGATATGTAAGATCATTTTAATTTTATAAGTCAAGTAAATATTAAATCATTTTAGGTGACTAACTAAATTACAGACACTCGCATACAACATACTATGTATCGATACAAACAAGTAGTTATCGTTTTATTTATATAAATTATAACGCAAACCGTTCTTTTAGTCACATGCAAATAGTCTCAAAACCCATCCATGTATATCATTTTCATATATCATTTAATTTAAGTGCTTTAATGCTACAATCACAAACAATGCAACAGTTATAGAAATAACTCACCGTACCATACCTATGAGTTGAAATAGTATTTGGGATAGATATCTTTAAACTTGGACTCACCTGAGCATAATGAGAAATTTAAGAAAGATATAAGAATTTACTATAGTCAATTTTTATAAAAGCTTTATCACAATAGTTTAAGTTTTATGTGGTTTCAATATCAAATCTTTGATTCCATGTATCTAATTCATTTTATATCATTTTTTGACGTGTAAGTATCGATCCTACATGAATTTTGATTATTGTCCAATGATGAATTTAGTTTTATCAGAGGGAGCTTGTATGCTATTGAACAAGTTGGGTTTAACTCATGATCCTAGGTGTTATATAGTAAACTTTTATCATTTCTTATTTTCGTGATTATTGCTCATTTTAAATCCAATTTTGATGTATGAGTAGTTGATTTCTCTCGATTTTTCATGTACTTTCCAATGGTGGTGTTATTTTACAAAAGGATGCCTACAATTTGGAAAAAAAAAAATCACAAAAAACAATCGTTGTTGTTGTGGTTTGCTATAACTTGGTTTCGCCATCTTATTTTTTCATTATCCTTGTTGTTTCTCATCCATTTTCGATGATTGAATAGTTGATTTCACTTGGTTTTTCGAATACTTTCCATTCATGGTATTATTTTCACCAATTGATGGCTTCACGGTATCAAAATGCTTTAAGATAGAATATGAATTTTTACTTATCTCAGCTTAAGTCACTTATTCTTCATCTTCTTATATTACAATCAGTCTTAGTTTATTATACACTCATCACCTATCATTTGTTCATGAATTTGAGATCTTGAAGTTTCATATATCTTACACTCATTACCTGTTTTATGGATCTACTTATGTCGGTTGTTGAAAGCTAAAAGGGTCATCCTCTTAATGTTCTAACATCTCTTGACCAAGGTAGAAGTACAATGTGTATGTCCACACACACACACACACGTGTCTTTGATAACCAAGCCAATAATGCTCCTCTTCACTTCTTTAATTTAATTAACTAAACATTTACTTAAGATCATATAGAGGTCTAAAAACTCACTTGAAGAGCACAAGATACTTGGTGGTAGCTAAGGATTTGTTGTCTTGTTTCGATGGGAATGTTTTCTAAAGAAGATAGTGGATAGCTAGAGTAGAAACAAATCAAAATTACTCATGCCTACATTTATAATATTATCTATGAAAATAGGAACACTTACCAAGATGGAATATTAGCCCATGTCAGAAAATAGCTTTCTTTTCCCCTTTAATTATGTGTGAGACAGTTGGAGAGTTGAGAGAGTAGTCAGGTATTGTATGTGTAATGAAGTCTAAAGATAGGGAGAGAAGAATGATGCCATGAAGCTTCTATTTCTAGCTGATAGCTGTTCTTATGTTGCCCCTTTCTTTCCTTTTTTTTTTCCTTCTAAAATGATCTCTGTAGCAACAAGGAAGGCAATGGAGTCAATTGTTGTTTATTTGATATAAGGGTTGAGTAGTAGTTGTGTGGCAACTTCTTAATGTGTGTGCTCTATTTGTGATTGGAACAAGGTCGCAGTAGCCACATTTTAATGGAAACAGTAACAACAATCAGTACATGCGGAAAAGAAAGAAGAAAAGGGAAGGAAAAAATAAATAAATAAAGGAAAATGAGAAAGAAACAAATAATTAAAAGGAATAGCATCTTACATGAGGATACATTATCGTACTCTACTTGACTCAACATTTGGAAGGAAATAGACTAGCAACAGCAAGTGCTAGTGCCAATTTCAGGTGTTTGAGTGTGTTGTTGTTTGGTGAAGAAGGTAAAAAGAAAAAAAGAGAAAATGAAGGAGGACGTAATAGCAATTGGGTGGCGTATGGAGTTGTAAAATTTGGCTAAAGATTGAATAAACAAGTCCTAAGTACACTAGCTTGGGTAGATTAAGTTGCACTTGATATGATTTTGTTATCCTTGCTCTCCCTAAATTAAGGGTAGCCATGTATCCATAACTTATTAGGTAAGGTAATAGATTGGCTGGTTACTTTAAAGATTTTGTTAAGAAGTACATGATTTGGCTGGTTTAGTTTGCTATCCAAAATGATAATAGGCAGCAAAACAAGTTCTTTGAAGGCTCCTTATAAGTTTTGAATTTAATCTAGTAGCCATTGATTCTCCTTTCTTATAAGGTTCAAGCTAGTTTGGTTTGCTTGTTAGGAAAAAAAATTAAATGGATTCTCATGAGCTAAATAAAAAAATAATGGGGGAAATACAAAAACAACCCAAAAAATTTAGGGCTAGCATGGATTGGCACCTTGAAATTTCAAAGAGAGGTTTTTAACCTAAGCATTCAAAAATTAACATTGTTGAGGACATGTCACATTTTCCATTAAAACAAATGAAAAAGGGCATGGATTATCCTCTAAACTTTTCATCCATGTGTGCAGTCCCCTTGAACTTTCATTAAGTATGAATTTACGCCCTTCCTACATACTAAAACGGTTAACTATTCTTAGGATGCTAATTTTTGAAAGTTTAAGGGGTAAAAAACCTCACGTTGAAAGTTTGGGGAGTCAATCCGCGCTACTCCTAAAGTTTTGAGGGTGTTTTTGCATTTATCTGAAAAAAAAAAAAAGTATGAGACCATGTTGCTAGGATCTAAGTTAGGAAAATTTATTCTATGTGAATAGATATTTTCGAGTATATATCATAGAGTTTCTATTGCTCGTTTTAGTATTAAAGTAGTTTACGGGTTATTTTTGAATATTGATATACCATTATTTTTCTTGATTAATCATTTGGGACCTAAAAGTATATTATTGGTTTCTTGTTTGAGCATTGGTATTATTAGTTAGGGTTCGAGATGTATTGATTTAAGTTTAAGCCTTAAGTTTAGGATTTCAATCAAGTTGAAGCACTAAGTCAAGTTTCGAAATTTTTGGGGTTTGCAATTATTATTACGTTTTAACATATATGTTTTCCATGTCGAATTACAAACCAATAAAATTAATAAAGCTAAGATGATTTCCATTAGTGCAAAATTAATACTTCTATGCTATGTTTTGGTGTTCTCCAAACATTTGGGAGGCCTTTTGGATGTATTGTAGTTAGTGCTAAATTCCAAGTACAAGAAAAGAAGAGTTAACGAGGAACCAAGCCCAACTTCAACACCATTCAAACAAGATTTGGAACACATGTAATCAAACTAAATGTTAATATATTTAATACATGTAAAATTTTTTATTTTTATTAAATTTGTTTAATTTAGCAGTTATGTTTAATTTTTTTTAACATTTTTTTATGTTGATTGCAATGTATGATGTATGTTTGAGCTCATACCAATTATATGTATGAGTACCTTCGTGGTTTATTTTTATACAAATGTTTGAGTTGGTATTCAATATTGTATCATTCATTTTCGATATATACAAGTAGGTTTGAGATTATTAAAACAAAAATGTATAACTAGTATACTACAAATTAAGATAGATTTGAGATGAAAATAATGAGTAAATAGGATTTTCTATTGTAATAATGTATCTAACATGAATTTGCAACCAAATATATGAATAAATATTTTTATCTACATTAATGATTAAATTAGAAATTGATTTGCAATATATATATAATTATAAATTTAATTATAATACGCATGAAAATTTGATACATATTTGCAATGGAAATTGAAAACAAAAATTCTTAAATAAATTACACATAGAGACAAATTTAAGGTACACAAAACTTTCTACGAATTGTTTCGTCATAAATTTTGATAACTAATTTGCGATAGAATTTGTATGTGTCAGAGACAAATTTCCTTTCGCATAATTTGTGATTGGTTTTAAATTAGTTGTAAATAGAATTAGCGACAATGAATTTTATGATAGAAAATTGGCACAAAATTTTCATCTCTAAAAGTCTTTAAAGACAAAATTCCTCCTTTTAAAGACAGGAACAATTTTCTTATAGTGAAAACATATAAGCATTAGTGGGCATCAAGGATTTGTCCGGTGTAATGACTTATGCTCAAGTTAGGTCGAAGCTCTTCTTAAGACACTAAGGGAGATTATACCATCGAGAGAAAGGAATTGCTGAACTATTATTGATAATGTAGCTTAGTTTAACTCTATAAAGCTATCTTCGTTCTTTGAATCATGTTAGGTCGAGCCTAAATACCTCGACTTAGCGCCTAAACAAGTTAGTATGGGTCTAAAAACCCATATCCAAAATAAACTATCAACAAAGGTGACCGCTTCCTAGGTGCATGGGCAAGGAGAGGCGATAGAGGTTGTCTTTCAAGCATTTTCATTTTTTTTCCTTTTAATCTTAAAATTCAATTAATTTGGTTTTAATTAGCAAATTGAATTAATTTATCATAATAAATATATTATGTACTAAAATTAATCAATCTATTCCAAGCTTATCACATCTAATACAAAAAAGAAAAATAATAATTACAAAACATATGAATTCTATTCCAAGCTAATATTCAAATCTCTAGAGTCTTCACACTTTCTTAGCTCATACCCGTCCTAAGATACATTTGTACAAAACTATGGGGGCATGAATTCTCTATAGCTCAGTAAATAACATAACCAAATCACTTATCAAACAAACTTAACTTAATTCAATCAACAAACATATGCAATGCGATACTCAAAAATATTATATGCACAGTTTGGATGATGGGAATTCAAGCCAATGGAGATTTACGCCCTCTCTTGGGGGTTGAAGGAACCAACTCAAGTAATTCATGCTCAGGAAAAACAAACAACTAAGGAATGGAGTATTTTCTCAATTCATTACTTCCTCGAAGCAATGCTTTCCATTTACATAAATACGTAACAAACATAACCTCAAACTTTCCCTTAGACATACCTACGGAGGGAGGATTTTTTTTTTTAAACTTATTTTATCTTAACATCATCTCCACTTCACCTTAGAACAGAAAAACTCCACTAAGCATTAACATTTCCTAGCGACACCGTAGGCGACGTCCTTTGTTGCCTATTTAGTTCTTATGGAATTGAACGAATATAGTAACCTCTCTTCTAGAACCAATGCCATTTTCTATTTATTGGAAAAAGTCAAGGTTACTATAAAACCAAAATGTTAATACGTAGCATGATTACCATGCTAATACAAGGTATGCTATCGTGTAATGCACGTTTGTTTAATTAAATAGCCAATTAGGGTTAAATCCATTTATTAAGGTGATTAATCAATTAACAAATACTCATCTACATTGGCAACTCAATTATTTCAAGAAATGTGTTATTCATTTTCACTATCATGTTTTATCAAACAATTCAATCATTAAACAATACACAATTACCCCGTCCCCACACATAGTAATTTATGTTTTATCTCCATATATGTGCAACTATATTATATGCACAAACAAGATGATAAGATTGATGTTACTCACCTGTCATCCAAGCTAAGCCATAACAAACCTCTAGGAAAACCAAAGCATTATCCTTATCCATTATTCCAATCATCATCAACATTATCATCGGCATCAAATCATCATCATTCTTCATATTGAAATCCAAACAGAAATAGGAGGTTGGCTGGTTGCTATTTTAGAGAATATATAACAAAAGTAAACATACATCTTTGAACTTAAAATTCTTTTAGAATCCTAATTGATTGGACACTGAGCAGAAACCCCACCATGGTTGCTGAAATTGCTCCGTCGAGATACGGACAGTTCTCTATTGTTTATCAAAGTATTTCTTTTCTCTTTGTTTATAATCATTTATTACATAAGCATCAACAAAGCATTCATTTAAAAGCATTCATTTCCTAACTAAGTACACATTTAAAACAACATATTCTCATATAAATTATGGTTATCCCAATATATCATTATAATCCAATTATTAGCTATTATTTCATTTTAACTTAATCTTAATCAAATTGATTAGAATTAATCATTTAATCCAATTACTAATGCATTTTGATTAAAATTAATCAATCTAATTCATTTTAGCTTACTAAAGTCTATTTAGTTGGGTTGAACTTACATTGATTAACTAAATTCATTTTATATCTAAGTTTCATATTACTTAAGTCTATGTTGACTGAATCTTAGCCAAGTTGGTTAAACTTAATCAATCCAATGTATTTTAATTTATTCAAGTTTATTTAGTCGAGTTGAACCTAGATTTACTAGCTAAATTCATTTATACTTAACTACACAGATTTAACAAACAAATAAAAGTTTTCAACTTTGTTTGTAATATGTAGCAGCTGGAATCAATTGAAATTTAGGCCTTGATGCTTTTATAATTTGCAAAAACTTAAAATATGAAAGTTGTAGATATTTTTTTAAGCTTTCCATAACATTTTGAATAATGTCAATCCGAGGTCAGCTGAAAAACGTATGATCAAATTACAAAACAGTGTTGCAATAGGGAATCGGGGACCTGAGGCTAGTAACCCCCTTTGCATGCCTGTACAAGACAAAAACCACCCAACCAAAGCCTTGTAAGGGCCGTTGGATACCCGTATTCACAAAATTTTCACATCTCGAGCCCTGTAAGGGCTGTTGTACGCCCGTGATTGACAAATTACATGGGGCTACGAAATCTCCTGTTTTTCTTACTTGATTTTATCTAATTTTTACATATTCTACATCAACTAAAACTCCATAAAAGCAACATACAACTGATCATACTCAGTTAGCACCACTAAATACACAAAAACTCCACATGGCCAACTACATCATAAATCCCAACTTCACATATACATAAACTACCTAAGTTTTCAACTTTCATGGTCAAAACTTCCCTCATCACAAATTTCATGACAAACCCTACTTCTCCCTAGCTCTAATTCATCATATACATGGATAAACAATCATCAAACAAAAAAAAAAAAAAAAAGGAAGAAAACTTACTTGTTTTAAGAAAACTCAAGCATCCACACTTCATTACTGCCATTACTTGTTGGTCTTTATTGCTAATCCAAGCATGATTTATATATTCTATCTTTTTTCTATCTTCCATTTCTCTTTCAATCTTCTCTTAAACTTGAGATTATGGAGTGGAATTTGAGAAAAGAAAGAAAACGAAGAGACGAAAAAGAGGAGAAGCTAGCATCGGTGGATACCAAAGGAGGTAAAAAGAAAAGAAAGAAAAAGGAAGGCGGCCTCCTCCCCAAAAGTCAAAGGAAATAAAAATATATAGGATAAGGTTAAGGATAATTATGGGTAAAAGATTTGTATATAATCCTTTCAGATGATTTTCTTACGTATGAAATATATTTAGAACTTGATTTTAGAATTTATAGCATAGAAATTATTAGCTAAAAATGAAAGTTTAGTTTTTGAATTTAACTTTGTAAAATTTGATTTTAGTTTGAGTTTGGGATTAAAATTGATATTTTTAAACTAGTAAAGAAATTCAAAATTTGGGGGATTTAGGAAATGGGATTTAAACTAAAGCTCAAAGGTTTGGAACTTTGCAAAACATTCAAATAATATTTAGATTTTTAGAGAAATAAATTGGGGTAAAAAAAGTCTAAATAAATAATTGAAAAAGATTGAATTATTTGATTCATTGAAAAACATTACTATGATAAATATATAATTTATAAGAACATTTAAAGTCTTAAATTTTAATTTAAATCTATTTACTAATTTATATCAATTTATCTAATCATATTATATAATTTACTTTAATTAATGAGAGGTTAACTAAATCAAATAAACTATTTAGTTTGGATTTGGAAATTTAGAACATAAAACTAATATTTTTAGACAATAAATTAATTTCAAATTTATAAACATTAAGAAAATATGTTTTTGTTTAAAATAGCTAAATAGAGTTTTTTATATAAAATTTTAGGAAATTTGTTTTAATTGGAAATTGAAAGGAATAGATTCAATATTAAAAAAGATTATTAAGATGATGTGGAAATTTGATTTTTTGAAAAAGATAGTAAAAGAATATTGACAAATGGAAAGAAATAGGTTTTTAAATTGAAGAATTTGATTCATAAAATAGGTAATGGAAACAATTAGATAAATGGAAAAAAATATTTGTAATCCTCAATTTCAAGAAATTTCTTTATTAATTTGTTTATGTTTATCTACCTAATTATACTCTATTGTTCAATTTACCTAGTTTAATTGAAGTTATCTAAGTTCAATTTCTAAATTAAATCATATTCAAATAAAAAATTAATAAATTATTTACATATTACATAAATCAATCAAAACAAATTAATTATAGCTAAGCCAAAATTTAGGTTTTTACAAACTTCTTGCTTACTATTTGCAGGTTTCAAAACTCATAGCGAATTGTTCAGATGGATTGGAAATCTTCTTCAATAGAGGAGTATTTTCATCATCAGATGGTGTAGTAACATAAAACTGAGTTTTATGATCAGGTTTATGATGTAGATATTGCTAGTGTTTGAATCTATTGAGGTTAAAAACCATTTCTCACTAACATCCTCCATACAGAGCACTGATTGTGGAGATGGTGAAGATTTTGGTGTAGAGGTTGTGTATGGAGGTTGGGTTTAATGTATAGAGACTGGTTAGGAGGGGGTAGTATTTAACTTGTGGCTAGGTGAAGAGTTTTAAGGTTGGGTTGAAGATTAGGGGTTGGTTTTGAAAAGGTGGTATAGTGTTTCGTTTAGAAGATGAAGTATGAGGATATCAACATTAAGATGATCGAAACTTCTGTCTCCTTCTTATCATCCAATTCCTTACCTCCAAGCTCCCTAGATCATCCCATACCTTCCTAAGAGTCCAAACAGAGCAAACCTCAAAGAATTATTAAGAGGCCATCATCATTCTTGCCATAGACACACTACTTACTCAAATGCCTCAATCCACACACATCAAACAAAGGTTGGAAATTTGTTCATATTTAAAATTAGCTAGTACCAAGTTCTATCTTTTCTATTTATCTAAGTACCACACTTCAGAGGCTTGTTGACATCAAATTGAACCTTAACCCCATAGAAAACTTCTACACAACCCTATGTTTGAACAAATAGCTCCACTTCCAAAACCATCCCAATCAAAGCACCTAATTTACTAGCATTAGAGGTGGACATATGATTCTGCTAGAGGCCATGAACTTGCACCCATAAATCAATCGAGCTTAAATCAATATCCTCAATTCTCATATTTGATTTCCATTCTTCTAAGATTAACAGGTTCCCCATTACTACCTAATAACGAATGAATTTGCATCCACAACAAATATACTTACTTCACCAAAAGGCCACCAAGCAAGTTTAAGAATGTTGATAACACCATTTTTATTTAAAGATTTATGGTATTCATTGCTAATTGAATCTTCATTGTTTTCGTCCAAATCCAGCCCCTTTTTAGAAGATTTAATAAACATATTGGAATTTCTCAGCACCTTCCTTGATCAACCTGCCATAAACTCCATAGATTAGGATAAATGGGAGAATAAATACACGTATAAGCATAGAAAAAGAAGAAACAAATGAACAAAGAACAAGATAAGGAAGCAGAAACACAAGATCAAACCAATGACAACAACAAGAAAGCAACACGGGCAAAAGACAAGACAAAAGCAAAGACAAAGAGAAAACATGCACAATAAGGAAAAAGGAAAGAAAGATTAATGTGGAGATAGAATAACTAATACAGGAGAGGATGATGAGTTCATATTAAAAAGCCCAAGATTAGTAATATGATGCACACAATATAGTAACGCCACTAGAAAAGGGAAAAAGGCAAAGCACAATGATATGTAAAGAAATAGAAAAGAGAGATTCAATGATTAAAACCAAATAAAAGAATAGAAATTATGAAAAAAAGGTGTAACAAACGTGAAGGGATATACAAAAACAGACGTAAAAACGACAAAAAGTGAAGACCACTCTCTATAGAAAGAAAAGAAAAAAAAAAAACGTGTAATAAACCTAAAGGGATATGCAAAAACAAACGTAACAACCACAAAAAGTGGGGACCGCTCTCTACAGAAAGAGGATTTTTCTCTCATTACCAAGTAGGAGAGAGAGTTGTCCCATTAATTTGTAAATTCCTTAATTTTCATCTTTGGACATGAATGCTTTAACAGTAACTAAAAAGGCCGATGCAGCTTTTCTTTAGCTTAAACTTTTTCTAACTAATGATCTTGTAGTCTACTGGTATTTTTTTTTTATCTTTCATGTGAAAGTGAGAGGTTCCGAGTTTAAATTCCCGTACATTGTAATTGGCTTAAAATAAAAAAAAAAATCTCTTATACTTAGCTAGCAACTTTGTCCAAAGTGGAAATGGATGAAAGTGAACGGAAAGAAACATAAGGAAGTAGAATTGAGGAGAAATGAAAATAAGTAAAATTTTATTTTATATTTGATAAGTTATGAGAGAAATGAAAGGAAAAAAAAGATAAATTAAGTTAATAATTGATAAAATTATTTATATACTATTTTTATAAAATATTAATATAAAACTATTTTACAAGAGTATTTTTATCATTCTAAAGATTTTTCTACATTTCCTCCTTTTCATCCCAACATTAGATAGAAAATCTATGCTCTCTCATTTTCTTCCATTGCCCTCCACTTCCTTCCATTTCACTACAGTTTAAAATGCCAAATGGGCGAAGTTAAAAATTTTTCGTTTCCCTTTTATTAGTTTTGGTGGACTTCCGCTGGTCCAAACAGAGCATTAGTGTCGTTTTTTATATCTTGCGTTTTTGGTTTTTGGGTCTTTTGGTGTACTTTTTCAAAAAAGTATGAAAAAAGGCTGGTGTGGAAACTTATACCAGATATAGGCGAGTGAAGGCGCTGTTTGGGACAGCTCCTTCGAATTTGCTCTATAAACAGCATCTCTATTGAAGGCACCACCCCAAGATTAGTACTAAGGCGCCGTCAGGATAGTGCCTTCAATGTAACCCCTTTCCCCTTCCTCCCAACCTGCAAATAATGCCAAATACAACAAAATCAAGTCGTAAGCCAGTTATACAACAAAGATTCAGCAAAAGAAAATAAGAAACTACACTACCACTATCACCTTTGTTACTCCACAAACCATTCCACTACTTAGTAGTGACTGACTAATCTAGCATCTCAAACTTGTAGAAAAAATGTTTACTAAATTCAAACTCCTGAAACCAATCCACTACTTAGTAGCAACATGCCCAACCATTCCACACCAACTAGATGAGAAAAATTCACCCCCAAGATGAATAAAAGTTGATCACATAAAATGAATTGGAAAATACAATTGTGTTTAGACGAGAAGCATAAAAAAACAGGAAAGGTACAATCCTATCATCTCTTGTTGCGACGTAGACCTCTAGCAATCTTGGAGGCTATGGATCATTAACCATGCTGTGCTGGTGCTGCCTTGGCTTATCTTTCTGAATTGGATGCATTGAAATCTGGTGGAGGGATTGGTGTAGCCTGGGTAGGTCTCCTAACCTGTGACAGCTATGTCAATCCCTCACTCATGTTTGATCCGGAGCTACTGGACGCCTTTTATGTGGTGGTGGTAAAGGATGACGTGATGATGAGCCTACCTCGCTGAATGAAGTATGGTATGATGGCAATGAGGAAGTGTTATGCCATCCCCTCACAACTGCAGATGTGCTAACAGATGATGATGGAGCGTAGTGGACAGTGTCATACTACTGCTGCTGCTCGTACTCGGTCCGATCATGTACAGCTGTACCTTCATGCATTGTGTATCATAACTCAGGGTAAAGATAATCAACAACCCCATGCTCATCGATGTATTTATGGCATCATCTGCGATGAAGTGAATTTCTAAAATGTCAGAAGATAACCGAATCCGTCTGAACTAATCCCCCTGCAAAGGAAGTGCAAACATTAGAGGTTATATTTGTAAGTGTCTATCGCTATAGGAGAAGCCAACAACAAGATATAGGACTCACCAATGCATCGACCCTAGCACCAGTGTGGCTCAGATATCACTTGGTCACACGTTTGAACCAATGTATGTCTTGGGTTTCCATAAGATTTAAACAATTATAAAGATCAAATCTTTCGCAGCGGAATTCAAAAAGAAAACCTTAAGCCAGTATCTATGTGTATTGATTAGATTAAAACAAAACAAATAGTTTGATTTCATACCTTTTAAAAGCTTGAAACTTGAAATCAATTTGTAGATCGGATTTGTAGGTATCACAAATTCGCAATACCCTCTACGGTATCCACACGAACGAACACTCTTCACGTGCTAGCGTGATGTAGAAAGTTTCTAGATAATATTGGGATTTTCATATATGACTTTTCGTGTTTCTCTCTTTTAGGGTTTGTAGATTTTCTCTGTTGGTCTAATGTCGACAGATAAGTCATTAACCCTAGAGAGACCTCTTTATGTTCCTTTTATACTAATGTCATTCTCACATGAGTAATGACATTAGTGCCCCTTAATCTAATTAAGGACAATATTTTATAAAATATAATTATTACACATAACATTGTAATAATTTATTATTATTCTTAATAATAATAAATTATTATTTCCATAAGACTTTAAATTTAGTCCATAACCTTTTTGGCTCGTTCTTTTGTGTGTACCCTGTAAGTTCACTTAATATTGGTAGTTGACCTAAAACCAATTTGGTTAACAAAACATAAGCGGCCTCTAGCAAGACATTATGTTTATCCAAATTAAGTGAAGATCGATGATCCGATTTTTTACCTAATCCATAACTTATGTCATTATCCTTTTGTCACATGATATCTAGATCGAACATAAGGCATGGATAGAGTCATCCTTACACTATTCAATCTCATCATTTCTTGATTTCCAAGTAAATTGATAAAACAAATGAAATTAATCATACTATCAATTCATTTAAGCACGGCCATGTATTTCTTAGTTTTACTTATCGAAGGGCCCATAGATATTTCTCTCATAATGAAAGGGACAAATCCCATCTTAATCACTCAATTTCCTCTACATGATTTATATTATGCCCAATCTCAACCTTTATAATCATCCAGTTAAAGATAACGTTTGATTGGGTAAAATACAATATTCGTCATGTTGGAATCCATGATGATTTCAGGTCTAAGGATATGATGACATTGTTATTTCGAGAATCACTTATGACATAAATCTATGTAGTGATCTCATATCAGGTCAGTCCAGTACATAGTTCTCTAACATGTAGCTATGAGTTTGATTTTACCTCCATACAAATAAACATCCCATGATTATCAATCAAACCTCATACTAGATTTAATTCATTATTGTTCCCACAATAATGAGCATCTAGGACATTTAGAATAATTAAATTATTCATGGATCCTATTATAAAGTAAACATATAAACAATATAATAGAAATGTTTATGAATGACAATATCCAGTAATTGGCTTAGGGAACAATCACCAATAGTATGTAGTCTGCGTCGACACCAAGGGGAGGCTTAACATCTACTAGGTGATCACGCCTCTCATTCCATTCCATGGTAGACAGCATGATGGACGACCCAATAAGTGTCGATCCTCCCCTCAATCAATCTGATGCATTTGGATCAGTGTTAACTCTTGTCGGAACCCTCTGATAACCCCCGAACTACCGAGTGACACGATTAGGAAAACACCACTCCCATAACAAAAGCAAATTAGGGACATGGGCCGTCCACACATCCACAACACGTCGACAATATGGAGGTAGCTATGATGTGGCCGGTATATGGCATCCAAACAACCTGTACCACAACGAAAAGGTCCATACTGAGAAAATTTAAAATATTTATGAACTAAGGGGAAAATGGATAGCTAATGTACCTGTTCAACTCCTATCATGTCAAAGGTAGTATCCAAACTATCCGCCATCGTGCAGTAAGGGGCGCTCCATCATTCAAATGTGGCCCAAATCGGGCAATGGGGAGTAATAACAGGAATCGATCCCAAGCCATACCTGCAGTAAGACAACGGTTTTATCATTTAAAGGTGGTCCAAAATGGGCATGGGGAGCAATAACAGAGAATCAATCCTATGTTCATACCTAGAGAGTAAGACAACAACTCCATCAATCTGCACAACATTCTCCGAAGAAGCACGACACAACTGATGGCACAACCAGCTAAGACATGCATTATCCTAGCTATACTGCCCAGCTTGTGCCAAGTCTACTAACAATGGCAAGAACATAGTGTGCACCGATGAACCAGACTTATTTGCAATATACAGCCAATGAGTTGTAATATAGGCATGAGCATGTCTTTTAACTACACCTCTGGTTCATCATCTGGTAAATATGCGAATGTTCCCAGCTAAGTAAGGCTGAGATGGCCTCCACGGGACTACCCCTTGTGGATAAGCACCCAACAACTTAACACACTCTGCCTGTCATCTGGTAGCTATCGATGTAGTACCAACAACTGGCAAGTCATCATTGGCAGTCCTAGTTGCACCTCCACATCCTATAATGTAATGGTGAGACTCAGGCTCCTTTGCCTTACAGTCTGGATTTTTCCAAACAAAGCTGATAAATTCTGAAGCTAGGATATTTGAGTCTATTTTGTGAATGGTCCTGCTCAAGTAAAGGATTAGTGTAGGAATTGGGACCATCAAGCTTAGTGATTATAAACAATCCTTCTAGTTTTTTCAAACAAGCTCGTATCCGCCATGAACAACCTTGATCACTTTTGGTGCAATAAGTAGTCCATAGAGTTTTCTTCGATTCATCAACACGGAAGTTGCAATATGTTCTTATGTGAAGAGATTTTATAGCCTCAATTAGGTCATCCTTTATCTTGAACATCATTCCCTTCACTAATTCTTGGCTGTCACAAATATTAGTAGACATAGCATCCATTTCATCCTCAAATGTCACGTGCCCATCACCGCCTCCACCTAACTTAAAACAAGGAATTGTATCTCTTACCGATGCCCGACTTGACATTACATCACGTGGACATTACATCACGTGGACATTACACGTGCCTTGAGCTAGGTGAGGCATCCAAACTTCCAATATTGTCCCTTTGAACTTCTTCTTCCACAACATTATGATTTCTTCATCCACCTAATCTTCTATTGTATCACAGTTTCATCCACATGATAGTAACCATCGAAATGATCATCTTCTAACCCGTTGGCAAACACCGGTCTCACTTCCTGTGCAACTCTATTCTCAAATTCTGACAGTCTCATCCACTAGCATTGGATCATATTGTTCAATGCATATGTGAAACTGGCGTAACACCTTCATTCTGGAAAGGAACATTTGAACATGAACCAGGCTGAAATTGTTGCACACCTAACATGGTAGCATGTGTTCGTTCATGTAATCTCGACCACTAGCAATATTTGGAGGTGTGACAACTCGATTAGTGACTTTCACAAATATTTCTTGAATTAACCTAGCACCCAAGTCAGCAGCAAAGGAAATCAGATCCTCAAGACTATCATCATCCATAATTGGCATTAACATGTAAACAACCCCATGACTCATATAATATGCATGCCTATGTATTATCTCCACCTCACTGTTGCCATGATCCACACTAATCTTACCACAAATAATTTCCTTAAACTTTTCAAATCCAACATCTATCCTGGCCTTCACTTTCCCAATGAGAGGCTTGTCATATCATGAACCATAACATCCATCCACGATGTTTCCATGTGCATAAACAATGAACCTTATGTAACTAGCCATTCCAGCAAACTAAAATGTTAGATCTCATTTCTTACAATTTAAATTATGACAACATCTTGAACTTCTTCAACATGTAAAACATCGTTCACTTAAATTCCATTAAACATCCCTATCGACAAACACACGACTCTTAACCAATTGTGGCATTTCACAAAATACCTTCTAATCATTAATATTGTTTTATTACATACTTCATTCATGAACATCTGCTCCATGCTATATTCGTACAACACCTTACAACTCAAAACCAACACCTACAACATATTAAATCGGACAAAATCACACATTTAATGCTCATATTACATTAAATATCAAAATCCATAACTTGGAACCATTTAGGCATTTGACGGAACACTTTGTACATATGGAAACAATCTCAATGTCAATGTCATAGATCGACAAATGCAGTGACCTAACACTCACTAACACTCCATACACTACTCCTACAACACTTGACAACTCAAAATCAACAGCCACAACACATTTATTTGTAAAATTCCTCAATTTCTCCATTTCTAATCATTTTCCCTCCAAATTGTAATATAATGAAATAAATATAGAAAAAAAAACTAAACAAAACACCTTGCCTGAGTTTAAACAGTAGACAACGTCAAAAATCTTCGCCAGAGACGGACACGGATCACCGGAGCACCTCCTCTTCGCCTTTTGTTGAGAGTGTTTTTCGGTTGGAATGGGAGAGCAAATGCTCTTAGTAAGAAAAATTGGGGTATTTTAGATACAGACAGTGCCTTCAACACAAATCCAAAAAACCCTATATCTGGTATAAGTTTCCAGACCAACATTTTTCGTACTTTTTTTGAAAAAGTACCCCAAAACGACCCAAAAACCTTGCGTTTTCTTCTCTCTTTAGCAGAGGTAATTCTCACCTTCTCTTTGTTTGGTTTTCGTCGTTCTTTAAAATTCTAGATCTTAATTTGTATTTCAACAAAATATATGTTGTGATCACAATCAGAACTGTATTGATATGGTTGTAAAAAATTGAGTTAGTTTTTCCAAACTTCTTTTTTTTTTTTTTTTGGGTTACCACTCTTGATATTCCCTGTCATTGACCTGAGTCTTTTATCTGAAGGAAAAAGTGATGATCTTCTAAAACTTAAATCAATTCTCTCCGCTTGTGGATGATGCTTCTAGGTTTTGGCTTCTTTGAATCTTCTATTTACTTATTTATTATGCTTTCCAATGTGAGGTTTTTGGGCGAAAATGGGACCCTTTTGAAAAATTTGTCCCGAAATGGGACATTCTGGAAAATTATTCCAGAAATAGGTTGGTAAAGGCGCTGTCTGAGATAGCGCCTTCGTGTTTACACAAAAGGCACCGTTAGGAACAGTGGCTTTAGTTTTTAGGTGAAGGCGCCGTTCCTAACGACGCCTTCTGTGCAAACATTGAAGGCGCTTTTAGGAACGGCGCCTTCAGCTGATCCAGCACCCCCACTCCCCCTTGCCCTGCGAAAAAAGCCTGATATACAACCAATGTTAGCTATAACCAGTAAAACAGATAAAAAAATGTGAATCGAGGATTTTCAACCTACAAAAATACCAATACTATCTCTCTGACTCCACAGAAATAATTCGAACACCCAAAATACAGAAATTGTAACACCAGCAACAACACATCCAACAGCTCAATCCTGCAAACTTAGTTCAACACCCCAAACGTGCAGAAGCAACATTCACTGACAACAGAAATAAGATAAAGAAAATATAATTACATGCCATAAATACATATGAGTTTAATAGTTTAAATGAAAAGCAAATACAAAGTAGGAAAATATAACGCTATCTCCTCCTAGGGGCCTCCGTACGCTCCTAGAGATCCTAGACAATATGGATCGTGCACCACGCTGTGCAGGTGCTGGCTCTCAGGAGGATCAGCCTCCTCAGTAGGTGATGCACTGAAATCTGGTGGAGGGACAGGGGAGGCATGGATGGATCTCCTATGCTGTGATAACTGTGTAACTCCCTCACCCATATCGGCATCATCAGGTGGAGGTACTGGACGCCTCTTCTGCGGCGGTGGTGGAGGCTGATGAGATGAAGAGCCAACCTCGCTGTATGGAGTATGGTAGGAAGGCAATGATGAGGTGCTATGGCGTCCCCTGACAACTGTAGATGTGGATCGAGCTAGTGATGGAGCATGACGAACAGTCTGGTACTGCTGCTGATCATGCTCACTCTCATCCTCTGCAGCAGCTTCAACCTCGGTAGGTGCGGTGTACCGAGACTCAGGATAAAGATGGTCGATAACACCATGCTCATCTACAGTCTGTATGGCCTCATCTGCAATGGAATGAGCTTCTGCTATATCAGAAGTCATCCTGATCCGCCTAAATCGATCGGCCTGCAATAATGGAGGAAGTAAGATTCGCAATTGCATATCTTTATATATGAGAAATGAAATATAATATCTATCTCACCAAACCACCGACCATAGCACCAGTATGGCTAATATATCTCCTGGTGACACGTCTAAACCAACGCAAGTAGTCAGGGTCGACCCCGAATGGAAGGTCAACATCGACCAGGCGATCATGTCTCTCATTCCACATTTCATGATACACAGCGTGATGAACAATCCAATTAGTGTCGACCCCCCCCTCAAATCTATCTTATGCAGGTCCCTATCCGTGTTACATCCAGTTGGAACTCTCTGGTAACCCCCAAACTGTCGAATGACACGATCTGGGAAACACCACTCGATGTATGAAAAGCAAATGAGGGGGACCCGGGCTGTCCAGACATCCATACCCTGACGACAGTATGGTGGAAGTCTATGGAGGATGTCATCTGTGTAAGGGAGCCAAACAATCTGTGCCATAAAACAAAACTCGTTACACAAAGAAACAATAATACTTATGTAAGTTTTTGGGTGAATGTGAAAGGATTTATACCTGTTCAGACCCTATCATGTCAAACGCCTCCCTATAAGCTGAGATGACGTGAGATGGGTGGAGTAGTGTCCCGGATGATCGACCATCGTGCAGCAAGGGGCGCTGCAGCATGCAACGGTGGACCAAAACGTGCTCGAGGTGCTATAACAGGGAATCGATCCCATGCCCACACCTGCAATAGCACAAGCGCTCCACCAATCTGCTCCACACCCTCGAGAGAAGCACGACAAAGCTGACGGTATAACCAGCTAAGGCAAGCACTACCCCAGCTGTACTGGCCCGCCTGAGCGAAGTCCTCTAACAATGGCAGGAACATAGAGTGTACTAGTGAACCAGATTTATCTGCAAATATACACCCACCCATTAGCTGCAGTATGTAAGCACGAGCATGCCTGATGATCTGCTCCTCTGGTGCATCATCCGGTAAATGTGCAAAATGTGACCGTAGCCAAGTAAGGCTCAGACGACCTCCACGAGAAGTACCACCCTGTGGGTAAGCCCCTAATAGCCTCATGCACTCTGACTGCCACCCGGTAGCAATGGATGTGCTACCAACTACTGGTAAACCATGTACTGGCAGTCCTAACTGGACCTCCACATCCTGTAACGTGATGGTCATCTCCCCATGAGGCAAGTGGAAGGTGTGAGTCTCTGGACGCCATCTCTCCACCAATGCAGAAATGAGATGCCAATCAAGCTGAATGTAGGGGAGACGTGCAAGACCAATGAATCCAGCCTGCTCCAAATAAGGCAATATACGCTCGTCTATAGGGCGTCCAACCTGGTCGTGCCTGGAGGTCGGTTCCCTACGCCTAACAAGGAGCGCTGTAGCGGATGCCTGGAAGAAATACATGAAACGTTATTACCCATGTTGATATTGTGAATCCACAAAGCTTAAAATGGAAGTGCAGTATGTGATTTGGTACCTCATCTAACCAAACAGCTGAGGAACGATGTCTGCCCTGCTGGGAAAGTACTGAATCATCAATGGGGCCTGGCTCCATCTACCCTGCATGTAAGAAGGAAGTGAGATTACATGAAATGAGATTAAAATATGATAACTACATAATCGAAAATGAAACAACATTCGACAAATTCAAACCACGATATCACCAAACCTTGACGAACTTTGTCCTGCTCTATCTGGACAACTCCTCCTATTGTGACCATCCCGTCTACATAGGCCACAGGTTACTCTATCGGGCCGTTCTCTCCAATCCATTTCCATTGTATATCGCTTTGTCCTAGGTTTTCCTTTTCCCCTTGCACTCGCGGGATCAGGAATAAGGCAAGGGAAGTTGGCTGGGGATGGCCATTCGAGTTCATCTCCAATTAGGTAGAAATGAGATTCATAACATTGCACTTCATTCGTCCACCTATACCATGGGCCGACAAAGGAAGTCCAATCCACATTAGCAAATCCTGCAGCTGCCATTACATGGGAACATGGCAGTCGGTATATTTGCCATTTGTTGCATGTGCATGAAAGTTGCGAAAAGTCAACCTTATGTGTTCTACCACCACGCTTCAAGCGACCTTTCTCCCGTCGAGTACCCGTACGTACCTCGAACAATCCAGTACCTCTATTAAATCGAGTTACTTGATGTGAAGTAGCCCGTGAAGCCCATAAATCTATCTTCTTCTTCGCATAAGTTGTGAAAACCTCGCCGCTCATAATGGCATTCCTCGCTGCAGACAGTCTTTCTTCCCAATACATGACACAGTTGTAAAAGATTTTTTTCACCAGCCCACATACAGGTAATCCTCTGCTCCCTTGATGACAGAATTGTATGTTTCTGACATGTTTGTAGTCATGTACCCAAAACGGTAACATCCATCAAATGCTAGTGTCCAAGACTCCTTGGGTAGGATCATATCTCCATTTGATTGTACTTGATTGAACCACTCTACTGCTTCTTCGTCAATATTCTTCACAAGCTCCATAGACTTCTCGAATTTTCGCGCCTGAGCCTGAAATGCAGCATATGTCACTAAGTTTTTGCACCTTTGATTCTTATAAACTTTGTTGAAATTGCTGGCAATATGCCGTACGCAAAATCGATGCACCGCAAAGGGAGGTTGCCACCCATTTGATTCATCCGCAACAGCCCCAATAATACCAGCCCCCCTGTCTGAGATGATGCATACAGTCTCTTCTCCCCTGTGTCCTATAACCCCTCGTTTCAACTTCCTCAAAAACCATGACCATGCTTCTTTAGACTCAGATGGAGCCAGACAGAACGCTAATGGTAAGATGTGATTGTCTCCATCTACACCACATGCCACGAGTAACACATGCTTGTATTTGCCGTATAGAAACGTACCATCAACACTAATAACAGGCCTGCAATGCTTAAAGGCCTCAACGCAAGGACCAAAGCTCCAGAAAACCCACTTAAAATGCGCCTCATCGGGTATAGGTGATCTTGTCCACCCCCTCTACTATCGACCCCGGATTACTTGACTTGATTGCATTGAAAAGCTTTGGAAGTTCATTGTAAGATTTGACCCAGTCACCATAAACCATAGCAATTGCTTTTTTCTTTCCTTCCCAAATCCTTCTACGAGAAACCATATACCCATATACCGCCAAACAATGAGACTCGAGCTCCTTTGCTTTGCAATCTGGATTTTTCTGGACAAAACTGATAAACTCTCGAGCTAGGATATTCGAGTTATTGTGAATGGTCCTGTCCAAGTAACGGATTAGTTGCAAGAATGGGGACCATCAAGCTTGGTGATTACAAAAAGTCTTCTAGTTTTTTCAAACAAGCTCGTATCGCCACAGAACTTGATCACTTTTACTGCAATGAGCAATCAAGATTTTTCTTGGACTCATCAACTCGAAAGTTGCAGGGTGTTTAATGGAGCAGCTGTCATAGTCTCAATTAGATCATCTTTGTCTTGAACATCATCCCCTTCACTAATTCTTGGCTATCACAAATTTTGCAGACATAGCATCATTTCATCTTCAAATGTCACATAGCATCACCGCCTCCACCTACATTGTATAGGGAATTGAGTCTCTTATCGAATGAAGTTGACATTGAATCTCGTGGCAGTGAACTTATGTGGGCCAGCAACACCTGTAACGTTTTTCCTTTGAACTTTTCCTATGTATTGTCATCCGCCTCGTCTACTTATCTTCGATTGTATCCCCATTTTGTCATCCACATTAAAACCACCATCAGAGTGATCATCTTCTATCCCGGTAGCAAACACTGGTGCCACTTCCTGGAGCTACTGTATTCTCAAATTCTGATAGTGTTCATCAAATGGATGGGTTCATATTGTTCACAATGCATGGGCGAAGCTGGCAAGTCCTTCATTCGTGAGCGAATATTCGAAGACGAACCAAGCTGAAATTGAAACTGCTGCCCACCAACATGTCACCATGTTGTTCAATTAAAATTATGGAGCATGAGCTACGTTTTCATGAGTCACAGCTCGATCAGTGATCTTCACAAATATTTCTGAATTAGCGTAGCACCCAGCTTAATAGCAAGCGGAATCAGATCTCAAAACTGTCATCATTTGCAATTGGCATCAACATATACACAACCCATGACTTATAATGTGCATATCTGTGTATTATCTCCACATCACTATGATTACAATCTACACCTATCTTGCCACAAATGATTGCCTTAAAATTTTCAAAGTTGGCATTCACCCTAACTTCACCTTCCCGATGGGCGGTTGTCATATTATTGTGTAATTTTCCACTATATATTGCCGTGAGCATAAAAACTGAACCTTACATAATTAGCCTTCCAAAACCTATCCACAGTAAACTAAAATGTTAACACAACACTTCAAAACATTCATTCACATTTTAATTTAACAACATGAGTCACAAACGATATCTTTTACACCACTTCACCACTCAAAACCACTTCCATCATACTCCATACCACTTTTAATCATTCGCATACACTACTCCTACACAACTTTACCGATTACATCATTCACTCAAAATAAACAAACTCACGTATAATCACATTCCTTATCACTCATGTTCATGTAAACATCATAATCCTCAACTTAAGCTATTGAGCATTTCACGAACACCTTATATGCATGAAAAAATTCTCCATGAAAACTCCCTAGATCAGCCAATGCAATTCCGAAATTTCACATGTACACTATATACCATTCCTATAACACTTCATAACTCAGGATCATTCGAAAAACATCCAGATCTGACAAAATTATAAACATACAAGTTGATTTTTCATGATTTTAACACCGAAATTGTGAAAAAATTATATACATTGATAAACGATGAACTTACCTGAGATTGGAGAGCTTAATCCGTGCAAAAATCGGCGGAAATGGAGATTTGGTGGAGGATTAGAGGCTCACGGCGGAGGAGAGAATGAGAGGAAGAGGAGAGAGGAGGGAGAAAGGGAGAAATGGGGGCTGGAAGGGATTCTGGGGAAATATAAACAATTAAAGGCGCCGTTTGTAAACGCCTATGTCCCAAGCCTAAAGGTGTCGTTTTAAACGGCCTACCTCACTTCCCAAAGGCACCGTTGTCAACGGCGCCTTCCCTTCATCCCAGAGGCACTGTCACCAGCGCCTCCACATCCCCACCCCGAATATTTTCCTCCCCATCCCATTTCGGGACAAATGCGAAAAACACGACCCATTTTCGGTCAAAAACCTCCAATGTGATGCCACCTTTCTAAAATGCTGTGTAATCTTTTAACTTGTACTTAATTGCTTGATTAGCAAAGGCTGTGATGAATTTGCCCTTGATGGTTTAGTTGGTTTCATTCTCACATATAATTGCAATAGCTATACTTAACGCACATCTTGGACAATGACTGTTGAATTGTGATTTTTCTTAATTCTTTTTTTTTTTTTCTACCCTCTTTCAGGCTGTAGGTCACGGAATTCTAGATGAATTCTTGGACAAAGTAAGGAATGTTGAAAACAGTTCTTTGCTCTGCCCACAGAAGAGAAAAATAAGTGCTTGCGAGATCAAATGGAGGTAGAAGGATATGGGAGTGACTTGGGTCTGTTTGTTTAGCTTTCTCCGGCAAATACAGACAATTTTTTTAAAATTTTTTCTATTAAATTGTTTATAAAAAAAATTATAAATAAAAAAGTTGGTAGTTCTCATGAAAAAATCAAATAGATTAAATATAAATAAAATATAGATGCAAATCGAATAAATTTATACATATAATTTTGATACATATACAGATACAGATATAAATAAAAAACAGACGAACCAAAATGACCCTAATCGTGTGCGAAAAGCAAGTTATTGACTGTTGCTACCGCCTATTTCTCAGGGTATTCCCAGAAGAACAAAGAAGGCTCAATCTGTGGTCTGAAAATCCAAAGGACTTTGGTAAGTTATTATGGATGCTATGCTCCTAATCTTAGAATGAAAATAGAGCCATCATGCCATCACGTCATAAACCTGACCCAATCGGTGGGACCCACTAAGGGAGGGTTTTCACTAATAAGCTGCAGTAGGCAGGATTTATAACTAGTTGTGTTTCTTGATCAACTATTTATCAACAAGCTCGGAAAATGTGAAAATACGCCAATTGTAAGTACCTCCACTTGAAGAATAATGAGGTAGGGCTTATTAGGGACATGAAGCGCTTCAAACTTTGTGACAGATTTTATGTAACACGAACCTACTTAATACTTCCATAGTTTCTTGAAACCTGTCTTGAAATCCTATAGGTTTTGAAACTAAACCCAAGACCAGCCACAAAACCCTATAAGGAATTAATCTTACAGGGTAATTATGGACTCGGCTGGATGGTATCCTGTAATGATTGCCTAGTTGCATCCCTGCCTATGGATCAACAAACGGAAAATTTGATTTTTTAAACATTGTGGAGAAGAGTGGCATGAGAGAGTATCACTTCTGATACAAGTATCCACCAATTTGAACCTGTGCAATAATCCCAAAATGCGTTCTTGATTTATGTTATCTAAACCCTTCATAACATGTGAGCAATATTAATACTGGTTTAACAACATTTCACCTCATCTATACATGCACAACACATTCATAAATTAACCCTTTCACTTTTGGAAAGAATTCATTGATGATTTTATTTTATTTTTTTGCTTTTCTTCTTACAAATGCAGAGGAATTTTGCATGAGTATGCCACAAAGTTTGGATCCCTAACGAGTTCTCTCTCCAAGGCCATGGCTAGATCATTGGATCTGGAAGAGGATTGCTTCTTGAAGCAATTAGGGGAGAGACTAGTGATGCAAGTGAGGTTCAACTTCTATCCACCAAGTGAAAGGACCGATGTTTTGGGTGTCAAACCCTAGTCAGATAGATCAGGGATCACTGCTCTTCTGTAAGACAGTGAAGTTTAAGGTCTTCAGGTCTTAAAGGATGCTGTATGGTCTATAGTTCCTGTGATTCCACATGCTCTTGCAGCAAACCTTGGTGATCAAATGCAGGTAATCCTCTAATTAATTGTCTACCCTATAAGAAAAAGTACATTGCAGAGTATCCTTCACTTCTTTGCGTGTGGTTCAAGGTGGTAGACTTGAATAAATTAACTATTGTGGGAATAGCACCTATTTCAACTTTTGGTTCTGTTGAAAATCTTCCAAAGTTAGTATTGGGATTCTAGGAAATGAATTAAGGAAAACTTATGACTAATTGACAGCCATATAATCTGGATAATTTATGGCTAATTGACCGATAATTTATGATTAATTGATCGTTACAGGATTTGGTCTTATGGGCATTAATTTGACATTATTATGTTTTCTTTATTTAGTTTTCTTTCCTTTATTAGATTAGGAAAATAGGTTGTTATATTAGTATATATGTACCACGCTTGTATCTTTTTTAATAGAGTGAAAAATTCAAAATCATTATAACTTTTTTTCATGGTATCAAAGCCACGCTCTGAAATCTCTTTCTTTTCCTTTCCAGATATTAGATCTATTTTCCTCCAAACCAAAAAATGACTAACGAAAAGGATTCCTCCTCATCCGAAGTCACATCCTTCCCAGCCTCTGCTACAAACAGCCATGGAGGAGCTGAAAGTGCATCTCTTCTCATCACAGGACACAAACTCAGTGAGCACAACTTTCTCCAGTGGTCCCAATCTGTGATGATGTTCATTTGTGAGAGAGGAAAAGATGAATATCTCCCTGGAGAAGTTATCATTCCAGAGAAAAATGATCCACAATTCAAGACATGGAAAATTGAAAATCATTTAGTGATGTCATGGCTGACAAATTCCATGAATAATGAGATAGGTGAGAATTTTCTCCTATATAAGACAGCAAAGGAAATTTGGGATGCTGTGAGGGAGACATATTCAAGTTCTAAAAATACCTCATAACTTTTTGATATTGAAGCCAAGATACATGATCTCCGAGAAAAGGATCTTATTGTTACTCAATATTTCAATACCTTTACTCGCTACTGCCAACATCTTGACATGTTTGAAGTCCACAATTGGAAGTACCCCAAGACACATCCTTATACAGGAAGATTGTGGAACAAAAACGAACCTTCAAATTCCTTCTTGGTCTTAACAAAAAGCTGGATGAAGTCCAAGGCAGAGTGATGGGAACTGAGCCCCTTCCAAGAATCTAAGAAGCTTTTTCTGAAGTCTGGTGTGAAGAAAGCAGAAAGAAGGTTATGACGGGATCCCAAAATTCCACTCCAAACTTTGAAGGATCTGTCCTTGCAGTAAGAGGACCACCATTAAACAACAATGAAAATCGGCAAAGGAAAAGGAGACCTTGTGTGATCAATATCGCAAACCTAGTCATCTTAGGGAAACTTACTGGAAAATTCATGGCAAACCCGCTGATTGGAAGGCATCAAGACCAATTAATGACAAAGAAAGTCGTGCCAAAATTGCAGCATCCTCAGATGACAACACAACCTCAAATGAATCAAGTCCCTTCACCAAAGAGCAACTAGAAGTTCTGCAGAAACTCTTCAACCAAAACATTATCTCGTAGACTCAATCTAACACCTCTATGTTTGGAATCAACATGTTAGCATAGAAAGGTAATTCCTCATTGGCTCTTACGGTTGACAATTGGCACACAAAACCATGGATTATTGATTCTAGAGCCTCATATCACATGACAGGAGATGCAACAGCATTTTACAAATATAGCCTATCCAATGGTTCAGTCAAGATTACTAAGAATCTGACTTTAAATTTTGTTCTTCATGTTCCTAGTTTGGACTGTAATTTACTTTCCATTAGTGAATTGACTGTGATCTAAATTGTGTAACTAAGTTTTTCCCAAACTTATGTGAATTTCAAGATTTGGATTTGGGGAAGACGATTGGTAGTGCTGAGATGTGTTCAAGACTTTATCTCCTTAAGGACCATACTCCTCAAAGTAGACAAGCTCAACCTGCAAGTGGTGTTTCTTTTAAAAGTCAGTCTGTTTTCAATTCCTATGTCAATAAAGATAGTGAAATTATGCTATTGCACTATTGTCTTGGGCATCCTAATTTTGTGTATTTAGAAAAAAATTTCCCTTCAAAATTTATCAATAAAAATCCAAAACATTTCAAATGTGAAATTTGTCAATTCTCCAAGCATACTCGTAATACCTATCCTAGTTGTTTATACAAACCATCTCATCCATTTTCCATGATTCATAGTGATGTATGGGGTCCTTCAAGGGTGAAAAATATAACGGAACTCGATGGTTCGTATCATTTGTTGATGATCACACTAGATTGACCTGGATATTCCTCATTAAAGAAAAATAAGAAATATGATACATGTCTTAAAAATTGACAATGCCAAAGAGTACTTCAAATCCGTTCTAGGTTTTTATCTCATGGAACAAGGCATAGTTCACTTAAGTTCTTGTGTTGATACTCCCTAACAAAACGGGATAGCAGAAAGAAAAAATAGACATTTACTTGAGGTAGCCCGATCTCTCATGTTTTCCACACATGTTCTAATTTTTTTTAGGGAGAAGCTATCCTTACATCCGCATATCTCATCAATAGAATGCCATCTAGAGTTCTTAAATTTCAAACTCCCTATCAAGTCCTCCTTCAACACTTTCCACATACCAAAATCATCATATCACTAGATCCAAAAGTGTTTGGGTGCTCAACATTTGTTCATGTATAGCAGCAAGATCGCAGCAAGTTGGATCCAAAATCCATCAAGTGTATCTTTCTTGGATATTCTTCAAATCAAAAAGGCTATAAATGTTATTCTCCTACTACCCGAAAATTCCACAACTCAATGGATGTGACTTTCTTTGAACACCAATCCTAGTATCCCAAAACTGAGATTCAAGGAGAGAACTTGAGGGAATATCAGCTTTAGGAGCATCATCCCAGTCATTCAATCTAACCTCTTGATCCTCATCACCTTCAATCCAACTTCCTTCATTGCAGCCCTCTGTCGAGTCATTTCAACCTGATTCAATCATCCAACCTCTCACCCATGATACAAACAAAAAGTCAACCACCACAAACTCCAATTTCATATGTTCCTAACCAGCCCAAATCACCACAAACTACGAATAAGGAGCTTCGTGTCTATGTTAAGAGGAAGAGGCCTATTACAGGGATGGAAGTCTCAACTCCTCTCACATTTGTCCAAGAGCCTGAACCGAGTCCAAGACCTGCTTAGACTCACTCAAGTAAGGGAAATTCTAATCCCGGGATTGAAAATATCGTTAATGATTTTGATATGCCGATTGCTTTGGGAAAGGGTGTAAGAACCTATACACAACATCCTATTCAAAAGTTTGTCTCATATGGTAAATTATCTCCTTCCTATCAGGCGTTTGTTTTGATTCTTGACAATGTGCAGGTACCCAACTTCATTCAGGAAGCCTTAAAAAATACAGAATGGAAAAAGGTAGTCTACGAAGAAATCAGGGCCTTGGAGAAAAATGGCACATGGGTGATCACAGAATTCCCTCCGGGAAAGAAGTCGTTGGTTGTAAGTGGATTTTTACTGTCAAACATCAAACTAATGGCAGTATTGAGAGACTAAAAGCCCGTCTTATTGCTAAGGGCTTTACTTAGTCCTATAAAATCGATTACCAAGAAACATTCGCTCCAGTGGCCAAATTCAACACTATCAAAATGTTTCTCTCTCTCGCAGCAAACCTAGATTGGCCGTTACATCAACTAGACATAAAGAATGCCTTTCTAAATGGTAATCTAGAAGAAGAAGTTTACATGGAGATACCCCCAAGATTGGAAACTTCATCCAATAGCAACCAAGTGTGCAAGCTTAGAAAATCTCTATACGAACTCAAGCAATCTCCTCATGCTTGGTTTGATAGATTTGCAAAGACAATTATGAGGCATGGATACACGCAATGTCAACCCGATCACACATTATTTGTAAAATTCTCTCTAGAAAAGAAAATAGCTTTACTAATTGTATACGTGGATGATATCGTTCTAACAGGTGACTATGAAGAAGAACTACTGAGATTGAAGGGACTCGTACCAAAAAAATTTGAAATTAAAGAACTTGGTGATCTTAGATACTTTCTTGGTATGGAAGTAGCACGGTCCAAGAAAGGGATATTTGTCTCTCAACATAAGTATGTTCTAGACTTAGTAAAGGAGATGGGCATGCTTGGATGTAAACCCGCTGACACTCCAATGGATCTAACAAAGAAGCTAGGAGCTGAGAAAGACAGCCCACTAGTTGATAGGGAGAGATATCAGAGACTTGTGGGATGTCTAATCTAGCTCTCACATATGCAACCTGATATTGGTTTTTCTGTTAGTGTTGTGAGTCAGTTCATGAACAACCCAACAAAAGAACACATGGGGGCAGTAAATAGGATTTTGAGGTATCTCAAGATGACACTAGAAAGAGGTTTGTTATACAAAAAGAATAAGAGTCATGAAGTTGAAGTCTACTCAGATGCAGACTGGGCAGGAGATATCTTAGATAGACGATCTACATCAGGATATTGTTCCTATGTTTGGGGAAATCTTGTGACTTGGAGAAGCAAGAAGCAATCTATAGTCTTAAGGAGCAGTGCAGAAGCTGAATTGAGAGCACTTGCTCTTGGTATCTGTGAGGGCATATGGATACAAGACTTCTTAGTGAACTTAAAGTATCAAGTGAAAAGCCTATGAAGATATTATGCGATAACCAAGCTATCATTAGTATTGCAAAGAATCCGGTGCACCATGACAGGACGAAGCACATTGAAATCGATCGGCACTTCATCTCAAAAAAGATTGAAAAAGGAATTATGCAACTAATCTATACTCCTACAAAGTCTTAAACAGTAGATATTCTCACTAAAGCTCTTCCAAGGACTAACTTTGAAGATTTGAGTCACAAGTTGTGTTTTACAATATCTACAACTCAGCTTGAGGGGGAGTGTAGAAAATCTTCCAAAGTTAGTATTTGGATTCTAAGGAATGAATTAAGGAAAATTATGACTAATTGACAGCCATAGTCTGGATAATTTATGGCTAATTGACCTCTACAGGATCTGGTCTTATGGGCATTAATTTAACATTATTGTGTTTTCTTTATTTAGTTTTCTTTCCTTTATTAGATTAGGAAAACAGGTTATTGTACCAGTATATATGTACTATGCTTGTATCTTTTTTAATAGGATGAAAAATTTAAAATCACTATAACATTTTTTCAGGTTCATAACATTCAAGTCTGTTGCGACATTTCTTAGAATAGCTGTTCTCACCAAGTACCAGAAAGAACTAGTTGCAAGTCCTTATAAATAAATTGTAGAATAGCAATTCCCATGAATTCCACCCTGTTGTATAATGAGGAAATCTGTTTTATTACAGCCTATCGGTTTGCGTTATGTTCTACTGTGGATATTAGACAGTTTTATTGATTTGTGTTTGACAATCTGCAGATAATGACCAATGGAATATTCAAGAGCCCGGTTCACAGGGTGTTGACAAATCGAGAAAAATTGAGGATATCGGTGGCCATGTTTAATGAGACAGAGCCAGACAGAGAAATTGGACCCGTAGAATCCTTGATTAATGATACAACTCCAAGACTATACAGAAATGTGAAGAATTTTGCTGCTTTCAATTATGAATGCTTTCAGAAGGGTAAAGAAGCACTTGAGGAATTAAGTAAAACGTCTGTTGTTAGGTCATGGTGTGAACCTTGCGGTTTATGAGGTTGATGAAGAAGATAAAATATGCGTTATTAATGAGTTATGAGTTATGGCTACACATATATTTGATGCATAGGTTCCTAATCTTTAGGAAGCTAGGGCTTTATGGCTTTGATCTGGTTATTACTATTTCCTTCTTTTTTTTTTTCTCTCTTAACTTTTCATTATTTTGTATTTTTTGCTTGTTTTAATTGTTATAGGTAAACTTTTGTGCTTCTAATTAAGAAACTGCATCGACTCTTGTCATTGGGTTGACCTTTTGTTTTAGTCAAAATTTTTATTTTTTCGCTTGAAAGAGAAAAGAAAAATGTTGCATGCATTATTATCACATAGAAAATGTCACATGTCGTTCAATGGTTAGATAGTTTTGACATGTTGGATGATGAAGTTATTAGCATTAGGCTATCTAGTAATTATGTTCTCAAAAGTTGGTATAGGTAGTAAAATGATGTTTTAAAAGTTCACTTAATAAATTGCTCTTTTGAACAAAGTTTAAATAGTATTTGAGTCATTAACCTTTATATTTATTATCCGGAATAGTGAGGGGAGGGTTGCCTAATAATATTCCATTTCTTAAAAGCTAGTAAATACTAAAGCTGAGGAAAATAGTGGCTGCTAAAGTTTCACTAGCTCCCTTTTTTTTTTTTTTTTTCTTTTCTTTTTGGTTTTTTTCACCTTAAAATCGAAGCTTGCGTTGCAAAGGAAAATCACTTCAGAGATAAAATGATTTTGTAAACTTAATCTCTTGGATCGGTCATATATATATATATATATATATATATATTGGAAGAAAATGGTTTTGTATTCTTAAACACTATTTGGAATGATCCTATCTTTAAGAGGGATTTGATGGGCAAATGGATTCATATAATTGCTTTCAAAGTTGATTTATTTACAAAAATTATAAAATCCAAGGATACAGTGCAACCTAAGATGTCGGGAATATCGAAGATGTTCAAAAATAAATATTATTGAAGATTTCATGCATTGTTTTACAAATATTTAAGGGGTCATTATTAGACGGTATAAATTACATATTGTGGGTAAATCTAAGGGGCCTGCGTTCAAGTTGACAGAGCTAATATCTTAGCACATGTACATATTTATATATATTGAGTGGACGATTGTGGAACTAACCATGGGAATTTACAATGTGATTGGCAAAGGAAATCCAGATTACAAACGATAAAATGTTATTCGAGTTAGGGTTAAAAATAATAATCGTCATGGTCGTGTTGTCCGGGGAGCTGAGACAAAGCAATCTTAATTTGCCTACAGGGCACGATCGGTCTCGGATATCGGATCAGACGATTTTCTTGATGCTCCAGTTGATCTAAAGATAATGTTTAATGAATTTTATATGTTTATGAGATAGAAATAGATAGATTATATGAAGGTTGGCTGTTATACGCAATTTGAAAATAGAGTTACGATTAGATCTAAGGTTAATCAAATTTTAGATATAATTAGAATCGTAAACGGGTCGAGTTGAAACCATATAGTATCAAGCTCGAACTCAATCCAAATGAAAAACTTGAAGTTCAAGCTTAAGCTCCAACTTGGTTGAGCCTTATTTTTTAAGCTTGAACTCGACTCAAACTAGTACTCAATAAGCTCGAGTTCGAATCGGTTAGGCTTGATTATTCTTATAAAAATCAATTAAACTAAAAAAAAAAATAAAATTTAGGAAATATGGGTTTTAATTGACTTGGTATTAAATATAACAAACGTGGATCATTTAACATGAAGAGAAAAAAAAATAAAAAATGAAAATAAACTTTAAAATGGGAAAAACACAGTTTGTAAACTGAAAAAAAAAAAAAAATACAAGAAACTCGAATACACTTGTATGTTACTTGAATCAAGTATTTTTAAACTCTAATCCGAACTCGATAACTATTTGCATATCTCAAATTTGAGTTTAACTCGGTTGCAACCGAATTGAAATCGAGTTATCATTGTAATTGGCAGTTGATGAGAAACTGATCCTATTTAGTAGGTACTCACCGCAATTTGAAAACTTGATAAGGATTAGATATGCTAGTTGTAATAAGGAGTTAGAAGTTCACAAGTATCTTAAACAAGATAAAAAAACTCTCGTAAATAACTTTAATTGTATTCTAATTCTAATATATATAGGTGATTGAAATAATAGAGGCATTGTCTGGACTCTTTGAATGGGGATATTTGAACAAAGTGGGGATCGTGCAAATATCCTTAGGGGGCGTTCAAAATAAGGCCCCTTTGATGGTCTCCATCTGTCTCATCACTTTTATAGCACAAAAAAGGTGTCCCTAATTATTTCTCCATCGTTTTCCACTTTGTCGATGATAACTCAGGCCTCAATTTCTATAATTTCTTTTGGGTAGGCGAAAATTGGCCCTTTAATCTGCTTTCTACTTGACATTCCTGTGCGATCCCACTCTTTGACAACGAAATACTCCGTAACTGATAATTATGAAACTCTTCATCCATCTAGAATGAGTATATGCTGTTGGAATAATAGTCATGGTTTTACTTTTTTAACTTTATGCCACTTGTTTTGCAATTTTTTTCGCATGCGTCAGTTTTACTGTACATCGGGGAAGTTCTCACGTCAATTACATTTCCTTAACAGGGAACTTAGTAGTGCTTAATATGCTCTCTACGTTTGAAAAAAAGGTGATAAAGTTGATTTTCCCATTCAATGCCTTTGAAATGGGCAAGACAGTGCCAAAAATATAGAGTATCTCATCAAGCCAAGATAAAGGGAACTAGATAATATAGTATAAGAAATTTTGGATAGTAGTATTTCTTTTATATCATATTTGATATGAATTCTCTTATATTATGTTTGGTATAAACGATATTGAAAATAATTCTTATTAAGAGATTTTTATTTTTGTCCCTTTCAAAAATTTTAGATAGTCCCATGAAAATGTTTTTGTCCCTTGTTAAATACATTTTATAAGTCAAATATAATACAATAACCTTTATCCAGTCAAATGCCATAAAGAATTATACCATGAAATACTATTTATGAATATTTCATTTTGATTAAAATTTCGATTTTTTACTCATATGCATTGTTTCCTTTTTATGCAGGTGCTGTCATTCTAATCCCATATGAAAGGACATCCTAACCATTAAATGAAAATTGTTTAAGGACTCTTAATTTTCTTTTAATGAAAACAGATAAAGCCAAATTTTCTCAACCAACACAACCTTTTAAAGTACTCTTTTGAATATTTTCTAAGTTCAACCGTCTTGGACCTAATCGTCCGCTGTTTGGTTTAATCAAATAAAACTTAATCCGTTTCCAGTTTTAAAAATAGAATAATTATTTTATTATTTCATAATAAATTATTCTAATCTCCAAATATTTATTGGCATAATTATAAGTGTCCATTAAAACTTCTAAACAATCATCTTGATTATTATTATTATTATTATTATTATTAAGATGAATGCCACATTTGATACCCAATTTATATAATTAACTACAGAAGGTTTTTTTTTTTTTTTAATTTTTTTATCAAAATTTAAAAATGTTCTTCTACTATCTCTCTTCTTTACTAGTTTTTTCCAGATAGTGCTATCGTATGTGGCTACACTGGTGTCTATCCATGCACTAGCAGTAATTGTTTAATTATTTCCTAGTGATGGATTATTCTAATTTTTACTCATTATTATCCTCTCCAAGTATTTCATACCGTGACTAGTAACTTTATTATCTAGTGTCTCAATGTTTAACAATATCAAAATCTAGCATTCTGTACATAGTATTGATGAAGGTTTTAAATTTTATGGTTATTTATACTTATTCATATAGAGAGAAACTAATCACATTAAACATTTGATATTTTCTATCAAGTAAATTATTTATAGTATACCCATTTAACATTGAATACATACTTTGGATAACTTGATACTATTATTATTAAGCAAATACTTCTATTCCACGATTCCAATATTTTTTAAGATAAAATTTGATGGCTACCATTTTTAACTTGTCTATCCTATCATATTCTTTCTTCTATATATCTGTGCAATACTCTGTATATCTCTCATAAATATCTCACAAATTTCTCACATATTACATTACCACAAGCAAACGATTATATCTTGTTGGCCGTTTTTATTTTCTACTTTTAATTCATTTCAATTTCACAATGTTAACAAATACGCATGAATAACAAAGTGATTATAAATAGTAGGGGTGGGTAGGTAATTTATTACACATGATACTCACCCGCACCCTATTTAACCAGGTAGGATTCAGGTGAGTATTGTAGGTTATAGGGTAGAGTATGGGTATGAGGTCTTCATATCTTGTATCCACTTTAAAATTTGTACGATAGAGTATATAGGTTCTAAGATATCCTGTACTAATCTTGAAACATTTACACTATTAACAAAGTTATAATACAAAATAAAAAAATAATAATTTTTTGTTTTTCATTTTACAATTACTTTTTGTTAAGATTATCATCTAGACTACCTTTTAGGAATTTTTATGTAGAAAAAACTTGTACTAATATTCTATGGAGGTAGTTTCACCCATGGTACCTGAACTTTTAAATATAACAGAAATGTACCTAAACAAAATTTTTTCACAGAAAAATACCCGAACTTTTTCTTACTATCATCAAAAGTAATTTTGGCCTGATACCGGCCATTTCTCCGACGAATTTATGATTTGTCAGATTTATCTATCCTACGTGGGCCTTTCTCTCTCCTACTAAGATTACTTGTCTTTCTCTCTCTCTTATTTTAACAATATGTCTTTTTGTACATGCCAATTGCCAAGAAACTCCTCTGACCGATTTCTCTCTCTCTCTCTCTCTCTCTCTCTCTGTCTCTCTCTTTATTTTGTAATTAACGTCTTCTTCCTCCTCTGTATTGTCTCATTCTTCATCCTTTTTTTTTATATATATTTTTACCATTGAATTTTTGGCTCTCCTCTCGCATACATAATATCTGAAGGTGTCTCATCTACCTTTTTTTGTCTCTCCCCTTTTCTCACTTCAAGGACTGGACAAATGGAAGCCACTCCAGTATGTCACTGTGGTGTTAATGCGGAGTTAAAGACTTCATGGACAGATGCCAACCCTGGGAGGCGATTCTACGGTTGCAGTTATTATGGGGTTAGGTCGATTGAATTCTACTCTTCAATCCTCCCATTTATTCATCTTATTTTATTAATTTTTTTTTAGGGAAACAATGGTTGTGGTTTTTTCGTATGGGTGGACTCGCCAATGCCAGAGAGAGCTAAGGTGGTTATCCTGGGGTTGCTAAAGCGCATCGATCGCATGGATAGAGAGAGGAAGGCCAAGGATGCAAAGTCGTGGAAAACGAGGAAAGGGGGAAATGTTGTGGGTTAGGCTATTTAGGATGGGTTGTATTATGCTTGGCATGTGCAATGTTCTGGGGAGTGCTGATGTAGGGGCTGTATGGTGGTTGGGTTTTTTAGGGTTTTTTTTTGTTATTGTTTTGCTTTTGTGGGTGTCTTTTTTTGTTTAGTTAGCGTGACACCAATTCCCCTTGTAATGGCAATTGTAATTGAAGAAGTTCGTTACTTTTAATTGAAGTATTGTTTGTAATTGTTCTTCTGTTCTATAAGATGTAAATTTTGACCATGTAAAGTTCAATGTTAAAATTAAAAAATATCAAAATGGTCATTTTAACTTAATGTTCACCTTTAGCAAAATAAAATTTACTAGTAATGTTGCTCTTTTCATTATTGTATTGTTTAATTTTTCTAGTTGGCTAGAAATACCTTATATTAACCCCCTGCACTATAATCCACAAAGTGGAAATTTATGATAACAACAGGGTGCCTCCTCACTTTGCTGTTATTGCATGAATCAGCAGCAAAAGTCCTAAACAAACAAGGTTAAAACTAAATTTGGACATGATGAAAGACCAATTGCACACAAAGTCATAGAGAGACAGCCTTTGGAATAGAAATAAATAAGAACTTTTGTGGGATAATTTTTGAACTCCTAATAGTATTTATGCAATTTTTTTTTCTGTCTGTCTGGTATTTATGTGATTTCCTTTTATACGTGTATAAACATTAAAATGGGAATATAATGTATCAACTTGATAAGCTTCAAAGGTAAAAGATTCAATTACACATAGGGTGATGATAGTACTGTGCTAAACACTTGCTCAAAATACATAAATGAAAAGTTCTTCTAGTCTAATATATTGTCCATAACACATTGTAAACAAGACAAACACTTGTCCATCAAAATGCATGTGCACTGACAACATCAACAGGTCCTTCATGATGCACCCTTTTTTTTTCTCTTTCTTCTACCACCATCCTGTCCCATTGCTGCTTCATTGGCTACCTGAGCTTGTTGCCTATATTCTTGGCTTGGTTGTGTGTCTTGGCTTGGATGGGGAACAACATCCGATTGCATTTCAATGACATCATGAGTGACATGTCCATTATCGACCTGCATAGCAGCTTCATCCATCATTTGGTTTAGTTGCACAGAATCTCCTCCTTCACTTCTTTTCCTATTCTGCATTGGATGGAAAACAATAACATGCTCAATTTTGAACAGCACCAACAATCCAAATGGACAAACAATAAAATTAGTTGTACCTTATTCTGGCCCTTTGTATGGAATCTCTTATTGTGTCCTTTGGATCCACATGTTGTGCATGTCATTTGAGTAGTCCCTTTCCTGGTAATCCTCTTATGCCCTGTCCTTACATTTTCTAGTTCCTCAGGTTCTTTTCTCCTTTTTGTGGGCTTTCTTCCTCTTTTCGTTTGGACTTCTTGTGGAGGTTGGATAGGCAGCAAGTCATCCTGTGGCATTGGCCACATTTCTTCACCTTCAATGGGATTTATATAGTATTTATATACCTCCATATAAGTTTTAACCTTGTAGAAGTCACTCACATATTGCTCAGGCTGTTCATTGTTCCCAAGTATGCATGTAATTGCATGAGCACATGGAATACCACTAAGCTCCCACCTCCTACAAGTACAGGTCCTCTCCACCATGTCAACAACATAAGTATTGCCAAAACCACCATGCTACCTTTGGCCCACCAGTGAAGTCTGGATAATATTTCACCGACTCATCCTTTAACTTCAACAACTTTTTAACTATTTTAGGACAAATGTCTCCCCTCCCCTGGTCAATATACTTTTGCATCCATTCTCTTTTTTTTTTCAACCTTCGCATTAGCTTTATCCTAATCATCTCAAGCATGGTTATAATAGCTCTGCTCCTAGCATCTAATATGTACCTATCAATAGCAGCAGCATTCCAAGTAAAACAAGCAAGACAACATTCAAACCAACATGAACCAATGATACAATATATGGTCAAAAGTTATCTTACCTATTAAAGCATTCACATAAATTGTTCAATAGCATATCACATTTTGCAAAGTCTGAGAAAAATGCCCTACACCATGTCTCACGTGGGATGCTACTTAGCCACTCTTTTGCTTCCTTATCTTCTTTCTCTACCTCGGCCATCCAAAACTCAAATCTTTGTACATACGTTGATCTAGCAGCATTCCAAAGTAAGTCTTTCAACTTTTTCCCACCCCACCTATTTTATCATATAATGAAAATGATTAATGTATGAATGAAAAGAACAAAGACAGTGTAAAAATGAACTGAGCAAACCTTTTCCTAAAGTTTGTCCATATGTGCCTAACACAATTTCTATGTTCTGAATTGGGATATAGATCCTTAACTGCTTGCACCAGCCCCTGAAAATGAACACATGTACACAATATACATTCATTCATGGAAGTCTATAAGATCAAACTTTATTTAGAAGTGAAGGTAAGTGAAAAGATGAAACCTTTTGTCGATCTGACATGAAGCTGATGTGTTGGCCGTTTGTTATGCCAAGATCTTCTCCTAACAACTCTAGGAACCACTTCCAATTTTCTTTATTTTCTACTTGAACCACAGCATATGCAATAGGGAATATGCAATCATTTGGATCAATCCCCACAGCACATAATAGCTGTCCACCATACAGGCCTTTCAAGAAGGTTCCATCTACACTATAAGAGGCCTACACCCACTCTTGAAAGCCTCTTTTAGTGGACCAAGGCATACATAAACACCCCTGAAAATCCCTAAATCTGCAGATACTATGACTGTGGTGCCTGTATTTTTCTTCATTAATTCCAAAGCATAACTTCGAAGTTTGGCATACTGAGCTTTCTCATCACCATCCACAATCTTCATTGCTTTGTTTTTTGATCTCCAAGCCTTCATATGCCCAATGGAGAAGCCAGTGTCTTCCTTAACAGCAGCTATAAACCCAGCAATGCTCCAGGACGGATCTGCCCTAAATCTCTCTAGATATCTAGTAGCAAGCCACTTAGATGTCACATGGAAGTTTTTGAAGACCTTACCACAGGTGTGTTCAAAGTGAGCTGTCTTGATTTGAATGGTTGGATCAGCTTCTGACCTCTTACTGGCATAAATTCTGAAAGGACAACCATCAGTGTAGCATTTACACACACATCTTCTCTTGTCATTCACTGGAAAGTACACTTGAAATCTATTTTTAATGGACCAATTTCTACAGGCCTTTTTGAATTGTTCAAATGAACTGAATTGAAGCCCAATAACCAAATTTGGGTTCATACAGTCTCTATCATCATGAAACTCAGGATAATGGATTTTTTCAGGCCCATCACTATCTTCGGCTGAGTGCAAGTCATCTGATAGGGCATAGTCACTATCATGCTCATCCACCTCATCAACCAACACCTTTGATGATGACCCAACTAAGTTGTCTGTTGCCTTTGGTCTACCCATGTTATTCTGTCCCTTATCACAACCTATGCCTTCTTGATAATCATCATCTCCATCTGGTATATCATAGTCCGACTCTACAAGGTCCTCCTGACCATCTTCTTTAGCTTCATCAGAGTCTCCATCACATTGATCACTATCCCCATCATTCAATGTCATGTCATGAATTTCATCTTCATTACCTGATTGACCAGTGTACTCAGCAGGCATCATGTTTTGATTGTCTTTAGGTGGAGAACGGGAATGATTAGCATCAACCACACCCACAGCTGGGTTACATTCCTCCATTATTTGGTTGAGAAAATCTCCATACTCCTCAGGTGAGGTCATGAAAACATCATTTACATCTACATTTGCCACATGTGAACTGTTGCATCATTGCTAAACAAGATTTCCCTTGCCCTAAAGCTAGGTGTGACTATCCTTGTAGTCTGTGATATAGGTTTAGACTTATGACAACCAAACTCCTCATCCATGACATTATTGACACCATGATTCACAGGAGGACTTGTTCTTTCTTCAGGTTCAACTCCAATTTCTTCTATGATGACATTACACCTTTTCTTTTTTGGGGTCTGCAATTGTGCATAATCCTCCTCACTTATGTGTCTAACATACACATCTACAACCCTATTTTCGTCCACTTCAACACACATACGAAGCAAATCGGATTCATTGCCCATTTCTTGAGTGCCTTCGTTAAAGTCCTTACCATGTAATCTCCTGTAGTACATAACGATGCCATCTACCCCCAGTCTTTGTAACCACTTATCTAAGCATACCATACTCATTGTGTCCATATGACACCAGTCGAAAACTTCAACATCCCCATCAATGTAAGACCATTCACCAAAATGCCCATTAAAATGCAATACAACGGAAAAATACCCATCCCCTGCTTCTGAAAACATGGATATGCAGAGAAGAACCATTCCTTTACAACCATAAACCCAACTCCAATTCACATTTAAATATAACAAATACAAACAAAAGTAAAAAAAAAAAAAAAAAACAAGACATTTACAGAAATAAAAAATTTTAGGCGATAACATCGACATACCCATACTTACTAAAATGAACACTTTGCTATTCAAATATAGACAAAACCCTAACGCTTTCTAGAACAATGCAACAAAAAAGCAGCAGTCTTTACATGTTATCTTACCGTATTTAGGTGGATAACCATTGTAATTTCTCATAACTGGGTCCACCACTATCTTCTTCCACTCTATCAAAATCCAACGGCTATTGTGATCGTACGGAGGAGAAAGCAAGGTTTTTCATACAGTGATCTTATGGTAAAAGGGTAAAAACATGGCGGTAGGGACAAGATGAACAATCGGGAACTTCAAAAAGAGAATATGTCAGACACAAATTTTAGTAGAGTACAAAAAGACATATTGTTAAAATAAGAGAGAGAGAAAGACAAGTAATCTTAGTAGGAGAGAGAAAGGCCCACGTAGGATAGATAAATCTGACAAATCATAAATTCGTCGGAGAAATGGCCAGTATCAGGCCAAAATTACTTTTGATGATAGTAAGAAAAAGTTTGGGTATTTTTCTGTGAAAAAATTTTGTTTAGGTACATTTCTGTTATATTTAAAAAGTTCAGGTACCATGGGTGAAACTAACCCATTCTATGGAAGTACTTGTAACTTTTATTTTAGAAGAATTTTGATGATATGTACTTATAAGTTATATAAAAGTATTATTAATTATCTAAGACTAATTAATATATATGTGTGTGTGTGCTTTCACAGTTTTCTATTTTAGAATTTGCTAGATATTTTACAATTTTGTTAAAATTATGTAATCAAGTTCTAGAAGTAAATATTATGGATTCAACTTTAACACATAAACAAATTCTTCGTATTTTAAAACTTGCAAAATTAACAAATTAATTTTCAAATTTCTTTCAATATGTTATACATATGAATATATATTGTACTTCTAGAGTAACTCCTAAAATGTAGCCTCTAAATTATCCATTAAATATAGATGAATTTCGTAAACTCCCCAGTTTGTCTTTTTGTAGTTTTTCGAAGTATGTACATATGATAATATATGAAAACACCCACATATTGGGGGAAAAAACGAAAACATGGTGAACGGAAGCTCGATCTGTCCATAATTTGATAGGAAAACTCATGATTTACTATTTCTCCTCTAGTCTGTTTGACCATTGAAGAAGAAGATATATTTTCGGTTAGTTTAATGCCAAACCTTCTTGTTTTTATCGTACCACATTATACACCAAAGACTAAAATAGATACATATGAAGCACACTTTAAAATTTTATTACCACATCGTTTCGTTTCATCACCGAGTACATTGCTTCTTGAAAATCTATGATTTCGTTGAAATCTGACGAAGAGAACAGCCCATATTTTCCTTCTAGTTCCTCACACGGCTTCCTATATTTCCCAGGACTGTGGTTGCAAGCAGATAAAATTCTTTACATTATATTACCATATCCTCCAAAGCTATACACATTCTACAATTGTCCTAATCACATTATCGTCAAGTTTGAAGACAGCAAGTCGCAGCATGGAGAGTGTTTTAGCATGAGCTAGGATGGTGTCTGAGTCTGAAAATGAACAGCAGATGTTCTCCGACAGAGAGCTGTCTGGGTATATTGTCAAGGGACGGCAACTTTGGACCTCCTGATTGATGTTCGCCCCTTGCTTCGATGCCGATTATCGATTTGAGTCGCCTTTCACACTCACTCATGTCGTCTTCCCCCAACGAAAACAACGAACTCGAAAAGATGAAATCAGCTCTTACTGCCTGGGGTTGCTTTCAGGTGCTCCCTTTTAGGATGACTAAGATAACATTTATCAATTTTACAGTTTTGATTATAACGAATACTGATAAAATCAAAATAAATAAATAAATAAAAACAACTCAGTTTAGCAAACGTTACCTAGTTAAAGATAGATGCTCAAGTTCAACATATTATAATCATTCCAAACTCTTTGAACTTCGTCCTAAAAATTCTGGACTTGATCGACTGATTATAGGCAGTTGGCCACGGCATCCCATATTCCCATGTTCATTGTTGGCAAAAGCACGGGAAATTTCACAACATTTCTTTGCCCTTCCACCGGAACAAAAGCAGAAGTATTGTAATATATAAATAAATATTTTATATTGAAGGACAAAGATGTTTGATATAAAATAAGAAGATTTTATGATCAATTCTAATGTTTTTTTTAATTTTTGTTGGTTTTTGTTTTGTCAGTTATTAGATGCGTAAATGAAGATGAAGAGACATCATTAAAAATAAAAAAGAATTCATTAAAGATAAAAAGACGTTATTAAAGATGAAGAGATGTCATTATTAAAGATGAAAAGACGTCATTATTAAAGATGAAGAGATGTTCTTAAAGATGGAGATATGTTATTATTAAAAATAAAGAGACATAATTAAAGATGAAGAGATGTTACTAAAGATGAAGAGACGTCATTATTAAAGATGAAGAGACGTTACTAAAGATCAAGAAACGTTATTAAACAGTTATTCCTTATCTTTTATATAAACTAGGTTTCTCCTTTCTCCAAAATCATTCATAAACCTAGAAAATCCTCTCTACAAGTCTGCTAATGTCCATTGGAGTTAAAGGAAATCAAAGATTTTGGATCAGGTAAGCAAATATAAACAAGATCCATTAAGATTACAAGAATTGATGATCGTTTTCCTCATATCTTTTTTCATTTTAAAGGAGCTTTTGTTGGAGTAAACCCTAGTTCTGTGTAAGATTTGATCTTTTGGTGATTAGTAAGGGGTTTAAGGATCTAATATCGGTAAGTTTATCTTCACAAACCTAGATCTATCATAAGATGTAATTTTGATGATGCATGTATGTTTTTGTTGATTTGCAAAATTAGGAATTCTAGAGTGAAATCTGTTTTATTGGAATTTTGAGGAAATTGATCGAGGAAGAATGTGCTATTTTGTTCCTTAAAATGGTTTTAGAGAAATTGGATATGTTAGATTTTGTTTTCATGTTAAATTTTTTAATTGTTTTTGTTCATATTATATTATCAGGAGGTTTGGAGATTGTGGGTTGTTGTTAAGAGAGATTGTAGTTTTGGAGATTTATTCTTGAAATTGAAAAGGTATGACCATTCCTTATTTGCTGTATGGGCTTACAAGTTTATTATTATGTTTGTTGTATTGTAGGAATAGATTAATAATCAATCTAAAATATTTGGCTTAATTAATTGTTGCTAGGTGTGTTTGGCTATGATCAGTAAAGACTTGGCAGACAATGATACTAATGTGGCAACCTGATGATCCTTGTGTGTCGTTGTCCCTAGTGGAGTTGCACTTAGAGATGATTCTAGTAGATTTAGGTGATTTGACAATATGGTCGCGAGTGTTTGGGGAGTACCCATTCACCAATATATGTATATAATTATCTATTTTCAAATGTTGGTTGATTTTCAAGGGTCTGCGTTACTCCAAGTTTGAGACTAGGGATTCATAATTTTGAACTTTGTTGTTTGGCTGGCTTAATAAAGATAATAATTTGATTGGTTGCATTAGAATAAGTTGCATTTGATATATATGTTGCGTGTACATATGCATTTGTTTTATAGTTTGGCTTATTAGGCATTTCGCTCATTCCTTTCATTTTCAGGTACAGGTAAAGATGACATAGTATATGATATATCTAGATACGATCTGTACATAGATCAAGAGGAGGGCGATAGTGGTCCAGACTATCCTACTAAGGAATAGATTCATATATAGGATTAAAAGAAAAGAATTTTTAGATCTTTTGCAGGATTTGGAATAATGTTAAAGATTTTATATTTTCTGAAAGACTTTAGATTTTTACGTTTTTGAATATCTTTTAAGGATCTGAAGGATTATTATGTAATAAGTGAAGTTAGAATTATCTTGAACTTGGTTGGCCTAGGTTTATGCCAACTTTGTTATGTTAAATAGAATCTTTTGTAGGATTTTTATTTATATCTTATACAAGTTTTGAACCTTCTAATGTACCCTCTAAGAAAGTTTATGGAGATTATTTATATGTTTTTATATTGTGGATTAGATTGTTATAGCCTTTGCATGCCATATAAAGAGAAGACATGTAGCGGGTTATAATTGTCAACAGTTAGGTCGTTACAAGTATATGCAAGCAGATGGTGACGTTGAGGGATATGGGAAGGAGCCAATTCTTTCAGATAAGCAAGTTCTTGGTTGGTCTAACTGTCTATTTTTGAAACTACTCCCACAGGATTTGAGGAAGCTAAATCTCTGGCCAGAAGAGCCAAATGATTTCAGGTAAAGGTGTCTGCTAAATGCCTGTCAGTTCTGCTAAGCTAACATTTGTTGAATGCCTTTTTTTATATGATATTAGAGAAAAATTCTGAATAAATATTATGACAAAGTGAAGATGATCATAGACCTCGTGTTAAACAGTATGTCTAAGTCATTGAACCTGGAAGAGGATTGCTTCTCGGACCTAATCGACAACCAAGCCCTGATGGTAGCTAGATTTAATCATTACCTTATTTGTCCCAGACTCGACTGATTCCTTGGAGCTAAAGCTCATTCTTAAAGCTGTGCATGCGGGGTGGGTTATGCGGGTCAACCCGCATAAACCAGAAAAAAAAATGCGGGTTGGGCTAAACATTTTAGCTTATTCAATGTGCGGGCCAAAATGGCCCACCCCGTATAACCCGCGGGTTAAAGCGGGCTAACCCGTTACGAGTCAGGTTGGCTCGCAAACCTACACTTCCAATACTAAAGAAATGATTCATCTTTTAATTACATGAAAACCATAGAGCAAGCTGTTAAGGAAAAGATAGAATTATAGTTACTATCTGAAATAATTAAGGATGCTTGATGATTTCATTCTTTAATGGCTAGAGAATACTAGAGCTAGTGTTATGGTAGCTATTAAAGGTGCAACTGAATTAATCGGTTCCCAAACTACTTGAATTCAACACAATGTTTACTTGAATTTGTTCTAAGAATAGTCAAGGTGAGATCAGGTTAGAGCTACTCGGTAGTTTATCGAGTCAAGCTCAAACTCTATATGTTTAGTTTGATTAACCCATGGGTCTAATTAAGCTTTATCAAGTTTAAGTCAAGTATAAATGTTAATCAAATTCAAATCAAATCTAGGTATTAATATTATTTTACTTATATTTCTTTTAAAAAGCTGATACAAAATGAGTTTAATCAAGTCAAGCTCGAACTTATATAGTACTACTTCAAGAAGATTTTGAGCTTAAAATTGTAAGCTTGATTGAGCTTGTGTTGAGCTCAAGTTCTCAAATTCACCATCTCAACTCAACATACTTGCAACCCTAGCTATTATTTTGTATATATATGTTATAATTTGTATACATAGCAGTAATATTGTCTTTTTACATTATCAGTAAGATTATGTATACTAATCCATCTCTGTTGTATAGCTATTGCTGCATATATATTGGAGTCACTGCTTTTGTCTCTCACACTGCACCACCACTAATAAATCTTGGTGATCCCAATATCCTATCCTTCCTTACTCTAATGCTTAATAGTGTCTCTAGTGTCATCACTATCAAGCTCTCTTTTAACAACTACTGGCTTTAATATTCTCTCTTGACCTTCTTTTATCTCCATGGGCTTGTTCAAGAACGTGGATGGCACAATCGTTAACACCACCATATGAAATGCTCTCATCGCTTAATACTATGTTAGTTCAAAATCCAAAGTATACGCATTGTCTACGGCTTAACCACATGGCTTAAGCCTCTCTTCTTGCCATGATCTCCATAAAAATCCTTATGGAGATCCATAGTCTTTTTCCAGCATATAATATTTAGCATACTCTCAAACAATGCGATATGATTTCGAATGAAAGTTAAAATATAATTTGAAGATTAAGAAGTTGTAACGACAAGGTAGAAAGTTAAGGATTTTTGAAGTAAGGTTTAGAATAATGATATAAATGGTACTAGGTCGGATATTACGCACCAACTTATTCGAAACTACATTAATTCACTATCTAATATAAAGCATAATAAGAATCAATGGTTGTTTGCCACAATCATATATTGATAAGATCTAGGGTTTTCTCTCAAGAGAAAAGGTGTATAATAATATTCAATTGAGTTTTGGTTTATTACATCACTCGAGATCAGAGAGGGCCATGCCTTAGGCCATGGCCCTATGACATAGGTCGTAAGATCCTCTTGAGGGAACTCTAGTGAGTTCCACAGCTTAGACCACAACTCGTATCTCAAGTCATAGTCTTCTCTATAGCGGACTTATGTTCCCTCTCATTAATGGCTACATCTCATGGCCTAGGCCATGTCTACTAAGGGAGTTCCCATATCAATGGCTGAAGGTTCCACGGCTTCAATCATGGCCCGTTCCAAGGGCTGTAGAGTTTAGTTGTCTACTAATGTCCTTATCTATCCGTTAAGTGTGATCCTTTCTCTTGTCTATTAAATGTTCCTCACTAGTTGTTATCAAATTCAAGTTGAAGGTCATTTTGTGTTCTTGGTATCCATTAACAAAGCATATTACCTCTTCACTAATGGTGTGGATAAGACTTCTTTGAACTAGTTTGATGGGTCCTCCTTGTAGTGCATTGGATTGATTCCCATTATTATCCCGGGGTTGTTGAGGATTTGACCTCAAATCTTGTAGATTGACATCTTTATCATCTAGCATATATGGTTAAAGGTTAGTAACTTTGAAGGTGGTTGAAACTCCATACTCAACTGGTAATTCTATGTTGTAAGCATTGTCATCAATGCATTCAAATATTCTAAATGGTTCATCAGCTCTTAGTGCAAGTTTCTGATTTATTTATCAGGGAATTGCTCTTTCCTAAGGTGGACCAGATAAGGTCATTGAGGTTAAATGTCACCTGTCTTCTCCTACAGTTACCTCTCTTCTTCTACTTAGCTACATGTTTTTGGAGTTATTTGATGATTTGTTGGAATTCCTTCTAGATCTCCTTAGATTGCTCAACCCCATTTAGATTTTCTCCTCAGTAGCTGGTAGTGGTAACATATTAGAAGGATGGTGGGGTTAAATCCATACACAACTTCAAATAGTGTCTTGCTAGTAGAACTACATACAACTCTATTGTAGACAAATTCCACAATAGGAAGGCATAAGTCCTAGTATTTTAAGTTCCTACCAATAGTAGCTCAAAGCAACATCCCAAGGGTTTTGTCAACAACTTTGGTCTAATTGTCCATCTAAGGTTGTGGTGCTAAGCAGAAACTTGGTTCTTAGCCTCCTCCAAAGTGTTTTCTAGAAATAATTGAAAAAAAAAAAACATCTTGATCAAAGACGACACTATAGGGAATGCCTAGGAGTCTTATGATTTCTTACACAAAAAGGTTAGTGATAAAAAGGGCATCATTGTTGTGCTGAAAATGTCTCAAAGTGAGCCATTTTCTGAAGTAATCTACCTCCACCATAATAGAATCCTTCCCCCTCACTATCTTCAGTAATTCCAGTACAAAATCCATTGATACATCTACCCATGGTCTAGTGAGATTTGGTAATGGCATATACATCCCAAAGGGTTCCTTTCTACTCTTGGCTCTTTTACAAATGGCACAATGTTCCACTACCCCATGTACATCATCCTTCATCCCTAGCTAGTATAAATGCTCTCTCAAGATATCTAGAGTTTTCCCTTCTTCAAAATGACTCGACAACTCTCTAGTATAGGTTTCCCTCACAAGTAGTTCCTACACTGAGTATTTCGGAATACATTGTCTCCCCTTCTTGAATAAATACCCGTCCTACATATAGTATCCATCCACAGTCTTTTCCTTTAAGAAACTTAGCTACTACAAGTGTAATATTTCTATCACTAGCATAAAGTTCAATAACAACACCAAAACCCAACAGCCTAGAGTATAAGGAAGTAAGCAATGTATATCTACGAGAAAGCGCATTAGCTACTATATTGAAACTCCCCTTCTAATACTTCATGACATAACTTGAAGCAATGCCCTAAGGGTTCTATTGATATATTTGAAACTTATTTTAACCCTCTCATTCGATATAAGCTCCTCTCCTTTCTTGATTAGCTTAATAAGCAGAGCAATAATGTTGTTATATTTTCAAATGAACCTTTAGTAGAAATAAGCAAGTTTATGGAAGCTTTGCACATCGAACACATTCTATGGAATATGCCACTTAGTGATAGCTTTAACCCTTTCTACTTCTACTCGCACCTAATGTCCAAATATCACAAACCCTACAAACACTACTTTTCCCTATCAAAATACACATTCGGCTAGGGTGCTATGTAGTTTCTCTTTCCTCAACACCTCTAACACAACAGCTAGGTGTTTTACATGTGTCTCTAAATTAAACATAGACATAAGGGGTAGATTATACAAAAAGGTCACAATATTAAGGGGTAAGTTCATTTGAGGTTACAACATTTAGGGAAGTAGGTTAATTGAGGTTATCATTGAAGTGTGTTACAGTGTGGTTGATCTTCTGAATTTTAAGTAAATTTTTCTCTTGTTGGCATGTGTCAATAGTGACCTCAATTGATCCACTTCTCTAAACACTGTGACCTCAAATGAACCACTCAAAATGTTGTGATCTCAACTGAACCACTAAAAATGTTGTGATATCAGATAAAATTACCTCCAAATGTTATGACTTTTCGGTATAATTTACCTTATATATAAGTATGTTGTTAAAATACATGACAATAAATTTACTAATGAATTTCCTCAAAGTGTAATTCATAAACCTCATGAAGATGCTAGGGGCATTAGCTAGCCCAAATGGCATCACAAGCTACTCGTATAAGCCATCCTTAGTCTTGAAGGTAGTCTTCCACTCATCCATTAGCCTCATATAAATCTATTAGTATATGCATTTCAAATCCACTTTGGAGAAGATTCTGGTACCATGTAGCTCATCAAGTACATCGTCCAATCTAGGTATTAGATAACAGTGCTTGATGGTGATTTCATTAATGGCATAACCATCAATGCTCATGTGCCACTTTTCGTCCTTCTTGGGTACTAATAAGAATAGTATAAAAGAAGTATTCATGCTCTCCTTCACAAATCCCTTCTCAGCCAGCTCATCCACTTGTCGCTTATGCTTCTTCGCCTCTTCAAGATCTAACCAATAAGCAAGCCAATTTAGTAGTGCTACTCTGGGAACAAGGTCAGTAGCATGCTAAATCTCCCAAATAGGAGGCAATCCTTAGGGAAACTCCTCAAAAAAGACATCAAAAAATCTCTTCAAAAGACACTAGACCATCTCTTGTAAGAGAAGTTTAACTATCAACCCCTAGAAATTGTTTGAGTTGTAGTGAGAATAAAGGTTCCCTGGAATATGCTGCTCTCTTTACCTCACACTTGGTCATCATTAAGGCTTCTTTCTTGTGTGAGTTGATTCCAGAGTACATGATTAGAACTTTGGTTAGACTCCTAAGCCTCAACAATACTTTCTTTTCATCTTTCACAAAAATGCATATGTATCATTGTGTCTATCATTAAGGATACATTGGTCTAAGAGTTAGGGATGATGATGCATGCTTGGCACAGCTTTGCAATTGCTCAAACTTGAAGAATCAAATACGGATCTTGACCCGATAAATATTTAGAATTAGATATGAAATTCCATGAACGTTGGTATAAATTGATGGAAGAACTGCGACCTGTTGGGTAATTAATCCTAAGAACCTTAATATGGAGATCTCGACCCTATAAGAAATACCGACCAAGAACCTTGGTATAAGTGAAGACACCATAATTAGGGATGGAAAACCGATTGATAAGTCGGGTGAACACCACGAGAAAACCCTGATAAGTTCAAAGACAAGTTCTTTCCAGAACTTAAAGAAAGGGAACTCTCAAATTTTCATTCATCCAAAAGATATCTATTCTCAAAAAAATACAAAGGATCACTTATAAAAACCAAAATGAAACCTGAAAAACACAAACAAAAACAAGTTATCAGACTGCATAAGCTGGCAGCCTTTATTACAAGCACTGGTGGCCTTCAAGGCAACTTTAAGAAAATTGATTTTGGACATGTTCAATACCGACAGTAAATGGGACAGCCAACGGCTTTTCAGCTGGTGAATAGATGCTACTTCAAGGCCGATGTATGCTACTTTAAGGCCAACGGTGTTTCTCCTTTGGAATTGATCCTCCAATACTTGAAATTTTAATCTTCTACGATGATAGCCTCTAATCTCATCATTCCTTCCTTCCTTGATATGATTTATCCTCGATAGGATTTGTCCTCAAATCAGCAGCTTTGTAATAGATTGTGATGGACCATCCCCTCTTGGATGCTATTTTCTTAAATAAGGTAATTCGTCTTGAACTTCTTTGGGAATTAAACCCTGTAATTCCTGTAGTGATAACACATTTTCACTAGATAAAGAACAATTTAGATTGCCAATTGTAAAATCCATATAAAATGGTACAAGTAATCGCTGCCTTGCAAACAAGAGTGCTTAATCTCACTTTTCTTATCTATCCCTTCAGTATTTTCATATTCTCACTTTCTTTTTTTTTTTTTTTGTTCCACCAGCCACTTTGTTTCTTTTCGTTATCACTCATTTTGATCCTTGCCATCCCTCGTGTTTTCCCTTTCTTGCTCACTGGCTCTTAACATCTCATCTTCTTGTTTCACCTTCTTTTAATCCTCCTATGTCTGTTGTGGTGTCAAAGGTTTCAAATGGAATGTCTTATAACCTTGTCACGTCACAAATCTATTTGATCGCCCTTCATAAGAAGTATCTCTATCGAACTGCCAAGGTTTGCCGAACAAAATATGACATGCATTCATGGGTACTACGTCACACATCACCTCATATTTGTAGTTTCCCAGAGCAAATAATAATTCACCTGCTTATTCATCCTCACTTCTGCAGAATCGTTTAACCACTATAATTTAGATGGACTAGGATATTTAATAGTAGGTAGCTTAAGCATCTCCATTAAGTTAGCACTCACCACATTGGTACAACTGCCTCCATCAATAATCAAACTACAAACCTTTTCCCTTGCTATAGCTCTAGTATGGAAAATGTTCTCTCTCTATTGCTCAATTTTGTCATCTTCCACCTGTTATTTACTCAAAGTGCATCTAATTACCAATGATACGTTTGAAGCATCTACCTTCTCATTATCAATTACATCATCTAACTCAGGCATATCATCATCATCTTCTTCACTCTTGCTAGCTGTCTTATATTCATCTTTATCTAATGTAATCATAGCTCTCTTATTAGGGCACTGAGAAGCTATGTGTCCAACCCCATTACACTTGAAACAGCGTAATCTACTAAAAAAAAGATTGGGATTCAGGCTTACCGTTGGCTTTATCATGAGTTTTATCTTTAGTCATAGCTTCAGTCGATTCTCTCCTAGCTCTCCTTGTCCTCCTTCTTCCAATTTTTCTTCCATGAAGTAGATGAAGTACCTTCATAATTATATTTTCCTTTCTTCTTGAGTTGGCTCTCGAATTTCAGTGCCATTTGATACATTTCTTCTAACTCCATATAATGCTACAATTCTACCTTATTGGTAATGTTTCTAGTCAGCCCATTCAAAAATCTAGCCATAGTTGCTTTATCATCCTCCTTTACATCAATCTTCATCATGAGTGTCTCCATTTCTATATAATATTTCTCTACTACTACTTTCATAAGTAAGTTCCTGTAATTATAGGTATAATCCCTATAATAATATGAAGTGTAGACACCCAATTTTTGCCCAATTAAAAAATAGGCTTAAGTCTATAATAAATTAATGTCATGTTGAGTTCATCAAAAATATAATAATAATAGTATAATAAAAAAGAGAGCATATAGAAAAAGAAAAATAAAAAATAGAGGATAAATAATAATATAATTAAATGAATAATAGTAATGTAAATAAAATATATGTAAGAAAAATTAAAATAAATAATTATTTGAGCTCAATATAACATATATTTTATTAGCCTTAAATATTAGTGGTTTAGCTATATGACCAAGGCACAGCCAACAGCTTAACGGTTCAGACCATGGACACAGGAGCAAAGGGACCCGAGTTCGATCCTAACCCAAGGCAGATTTTGCCTCCTTTTTGTTCAATTTTTTTTCCCAAAAGACACATCGGTTCACCACTTTGAGACATCATTTGATCAACGAATCTTTGTGTTTTTTTCGAAATTAACTGTACAGACACAAACTAGGCATGGGATACATCACATCTATACACAATTTCGTGTATTATTTCACCCTAAAAGGCACATTAATTGAGTCATGAAAATTGGGAAAAAATTCGAATGGACATGATTTTCAAATTTCAAAATTGGCCGAATTGTATCAATTGATCAATTAAATACACTTAATCAAGGAGTCATGATCTGTAAACAACAGATTCGTGATCAATTTGAACCAACAATCACGAATCGAGTCCTAATTTGAATCGTTCTTATTTGAAAAAATATAACGATTCGTGATTCAAAAATTGAAACCATTACAAAGCTTCAAAACGACAAATTGTTTCGAACTCTATAAATAGATCACCCCACAAGCAGAAAGCACAATTCAATTTCGCAAAACACACTAAATCGAGATCTGAAAATAGAGGAGAAAGTGTTCGAATTGCAAAAATTGCAAATTCGAAGTGATCGGGAGGATTTCGATCCAATTAAAGAGTGTTAGGACCATTTAGGAAGTGTTTTTGATTGATTATAGTACTTAGATTTGCTCGAATTTGCAATTGGAAGTTCTGCAAATTTTTGGAAATTTTTTTAACCCTTGCCGCCGTCAACCACCGCACGAACCACCACTTCTGGTGGTTCTGGGAGTGAACCACCACCACCAGCAGACGCGGCTCCTCCATTCACGTCGGGGCCGACAAGGTTTCTGGGATCGAGGACCACCAGAATCGGCCGAGGAACGCTTTGAAACCACCGTCATCGTCTTCTTCAACCCGACGGAGCTCCGAGATCCAACCCGGTCGGTCGTCGGTCAACGGTCGTCAGTCAAAAGTCAGCAGATCCTGCGGTCCAGATTAAATCAGAGGATCCTACGGTCCAGATTTGATCAAGCAGATCCACGGTTCAGATCGCTAGTCAAAGGATCAAACGGTCAGATTTGGTCCACAGATCAGACGGTTGAGATCTGATCCGAGAAAATCCAACGGTCCAGGTTAGTCCACAATATTTTATTGTTTATTTATTATATATTTAATTTCAGAAAATAGGAAAAAATTAATAAAAATTCGTAAAAAATCCAGAAAAATTCAGAAAAATCTAGAAAAATTAGAATAATTATTTTTAATATAAATTTACATGTTTTAACAATTTTTGATATTTTTGAATATTTTATGAATATTTATTTGCATATAAATTAATCTTTAAATATATATTTGATGCATGAGATGTTTTGTTTTTGTATTTTAATTCTGTTATGATATATTTTGAATATGTTCTGTACATATGTGATGATTATTTAATTTTGAAAAATAATAAATTGTAAATAGATTTTTTAAACCAAAATTGTTGTTGAATAATAAAGATAAAAATTGTTTTTTTTTTTAAATCATGATATTGATTAAGTTTTTTTATCAAAATTTGTCTTCATAAATTTACTATGAAGATATTAATCAAGTTTTTATCAAATTATCTTTATAAATTTTCGATGAAGATAATACTCAAAGTTTTCAAAATTATTTTCATAAATGGACTTTGAAAATAATTAAGTTGTTCAAAATGTTTTCATAAATTTACTATGAAAATATTTAATATTGTTTAATCAAAATTGATTTTCATGTAGCATTAAATTAGCCATGAATTATCATAAATTAATGATTTTTTGAACTTAGAAAATATATTTTTTATGAAATAAAAATCAATTGATTAGATCATAGGATCATCAAAATTGGTTTTCATAAAAATTCAAAATTAATGAACTTAAAGTGAGAATATTTTAAAAATATAAAATTGATCAACAAACTAAGTTCTTTATAAAAGAACTACGTTTTGTCTGATCTCGATTAGCGAGTACGTAGGCACCTTCGGGGCGACATAAAAAATAAAATTTATTTTTTATTTATTTTGTTTTACTATTTAGTTAATTAGATATTATAAGTTTAAATTCTATTAGTTTGTTATTTGTTTTCTAAAAATTTAAATATGGTAAAAATGTATTTGATATATTATTTCTTATTAATTAATTTTTCTTTATAAATATTTAACTTTTGCAATTATTTCTGGATATAGTTATAAGTTTTTTTATATATGTATAATCTTTGAATGTTTTGCTTTTCTTTGTAATTGTTATATGATTTCTAAAAATTAAATAGAAAATTATTAAAAATGATTTCTGACTTATAAATATTGTTATTATTTATTATTTTTTTAATGTATTCTTTTTGCAAGTTTTTAGATAAGGATAAATTCTAAATTTTAAACTTAAAGTGGTAACCGCTTAGGTTTAATAGGTTAGCCCCCGAACTCAGATATCTGGTATTTTTTTTCAAAAGTTTGGTTTTAAAATCAAATTTTCCGCAGACTAGTGGCTAAGTTAGGATTAACCGACTCATTAATCCTAACTTTTCATTTTTTTCCGATTTTTATCGGTTGGCGACTCCAAAATATTTTCAAAATTAAATTTCTTTTAATCCCTAGTCGAGGATTTCATGTTAAATGGGCTAGGGTTTAATGTGAATCGGGTTAAAAGAAATAAACCGGATGATTTTCAAAATTCAGGCTCGACATGAAGGAACAAACCTCTTTCTCATAATTTGCTTTAGTTCCCACCATGTACTAATTAGCTCCTCTAAATTTCTCCTCCTATTAATTGTAAGTTGATTCCACCATATGTTGGCATATCCACTAAATTGCACAATAGCCAATTTAACCTTTTTCTCCTATGAATAATTGTGGCATGCAAAAATCACTCAATCTGCGCTCCCACTGTAGATAAGCATCTGGGTTACTACGCCCTTAAAAAGGAGGAATCTTAAAGTTTATAGAATTCAGATTAGTATCAACTTTCTTGCCTCCTCTACTAGTGCTTTCTCTTGAATTACTCTTACCTCTAGCCCTAACAGGCTTCCTATAATCTTGCTCATCATCATAATCTAGCTCAAACTTCAAACTCTATCTGTCAAGGTGATCCATTCGAATTGTTAATCCTTGCAACATTTTAACACTCAAGCCAATCACTTGTCTCTTCTCCTTCCTTCTTTGAGACATTTTCCATCCGTGATGTTAGTAGATAACAAACAAAATAATAATGAAAAGAAAAAGAAACTTCACTACACTCCCTTATGTGTGTACACTCGATAAATGTGTAATAACTCATGTTTCTCCCAAAATTTGGCTTTTTTTTTTTTTTTAATGATGGACTCACCACACTTGCCTTTTACCACTCCAATTCAAATCCTTTTGTAAATTTCAACCAAACCTTAAAATCAAATCTTTTTTCTTTTTTATAAAAACGAAATTCAAGCCCTACACAAGAACCTTAATTAAACAAAATAAAAAATCAAATCTTTCTTCTCCTTTTCTTTTTTACAAAAAAAAAAAAAAATCAGACCTTAAAGACAATCAAAGGATATGAATGACTCGAGTTACCTTTAATCAAACTGGATAGTGATGATTCTTAGAAAGCCTTGCTCTGATACCAATCTGATGCGTGCTTAGCATGGCTTTGCAATTGCTTGGACAGTAAGAATCAAATACGAACCTTGACCCAATGAAATATTCAGAATTCGATATGAAATTCCATGAACCTTAGTATAAATTGATGGAAGAACCATGACCCATTGGCTGAGTAATCTTAAGAACCTTGGCACAAGTGAAGATGCCACAATCGGGGATGAAAACCTATTGATAAGTCGGGTGAATGCCATAGGAAAATCTCGATAATTTTCAAAGACAAGTTCTTTCTAGAACTTCAACTCTCAAATTTTCATTCATCCAAAAGATATATATTCTCAACTAAATATAAAGGATCACTTATAAAAACCAAAATGGAAACTTAAAAGACACAAACAAAAACAAGCTATCGGACTATATAAGCTAGCGACCTTTATTATAAATGCTGGTGGCCTTTAAGGTAGCTTTAAGAAAATTGATTCTAGGCATGTTCCGATAGCTTAAGTTTGTACACTGGTGCATAAATGGGAAAGTTGGTGCTTTTCAGTCGATATACAAATGCTACTTCAAGGCTAGCGTGTGCTACTTCGGGGCCGTCAACGTTGGTCCTCTGGAAGTGGCTTTCCAAACTTGAAATTTTACACTTCTATGATGACGACCTCTGATCTTCATCGGTTGACCTAAAAGAATATGAATGAATGCATGGAAGAACATCACACGGTACCTCATGTTCATACTTCCCTAGAATTGAAATGGTACCTTTGCTTGTCTTCTCACCTAAATAGAACTTTTATCACACAACCAGTGCAATCTATAAGGGTGTAGATAGGGACTAGTAGGAAGCTTCAGTTTCTTGCCATTGCAGCGACCACAACATTGGTACAACTCCTTCCATCAATGATGGAGACACTAACTGCTTTCTTCATCATACATTTGATGTGGAATATATTATTTCTTTGTTCATCCTCACTGGCTTGAGTCACACCAAGTGCTCTTCTCACTACTAGAGACATGTTAGTAGCAAGAGCTAACACTCCTATAGTACTATCCACTTCCTCATCAAAATCAGCTAATAAGTTTTCATATTTAGCTTTCTCATCCGCACTCACCATTTCAACTTCTACTAGCTTGACCACAACAACCATAACTCTCTTATTAAGATACTGAGTAGCAATGTGCCCAAAGCTCAAACATTTAAAGCATTTTACTTGGCTGCTTCTCTTGCCAGCTATTTATGCCTCAGTACTGGCACTATTAACATTAATAATGGTCTTGCTATGGGTTTTATCTCTCCTATTCACCTTCCCTGTGTTAGCATTCCCTTCTCTTTTCAATTTCTCTTGTGCAACTAGCAGACTGGAACTACCAACTCTACTAAAGGGTAATAAGGGTCGATATGGAATCTTCTTTCTTTGTCGCTCAACATTGCATGCTAAGTTATAGCATCTTCTAAAGTGTTGAAACTCTACTACACTTTCTATATCAAATTTCATTCTAGTGATAAAACAGAATATAGTTTGTTCTTGAGCCCTATCCATATTACATCGAATCTTTAACATTTCAAACTCTTTAACATAGTCTTCTACATTCATTTACCTTGGCACGAGGATTATAGCCTCACATAGCGCTCATGTTGATAATAATATGGGACAAACGTTATGTGTATAACCTATCTCATCATTTGCTGAGTAACTATTTCGTCCTCTCCATTCCTCCTATTGTTGCTCACTAAATTACCACACCACAATGTGACATATATGAAGAATTCTACCACTGCAAGTTTGACCTTAGTAAGCTCATCATAGTCACAACACTTAAACATTTGCTTCACGTTTTCTCCCAGTGTAAATATTGGTTAGGCATTCCTCCTTCGGTGAAAGGTGGAATCTTGATCTTAACCCCTTTAGCTCCCTGTAGAATTTAATTTCCCTCATACAAAAATTATCTCCACCACCCTCTACGAATGGTGATTCTTCTATCCCTATCATTCATCAGGGCGGCACCATAATTTATTCATCTAATGCCTAATAAAGGTTTTCTAGGTTTCCATCAACTGCTAAATCATGGCTATCAACTCAACGATCTATTAATCAATAGTCAATTCAATATCAATATAGGTTCTATCTATGATTTGGTATGCATCACCTTGATTTTCATTATACACACTTTGTTATATAGATTAACCTAGATACCAACTACCCTCTTCTTAGGAATTTTCTTGAATACCTTGTATGCACACCTATAACACTAAAGTACCACGCCACACACGCACAAGATGCAACTGACTAAACTTCCATGGCAACAACAACTATTAGTCTACATAAATCCTCAGAATTCTACTCACAGGCAAAAATACCAATTAAACAACTACACATTTCATGCTACTTACCTCCATATACACTTAGTCATGGTCATAGCTTGAGCTCTAATACCAAAGATGATACAATCTCGAATGAGAGTTAAAGTAAAAGTTAAAAGACTAATACATCCACAATAAGGTAGAAAATTAAGGATTTTTAAAGTAAGGTTTAGAACAATGATATGAATGAAATTAGGTAAGATATTACATACTAACTTAGCTCGAACTACACTAATTTACTATTTGAAATAACATACAATAAGAATCAATGGTTGTTTGCCATAATTGTAGATTGATGATAGGCATAATTTATCACCATTTTAATTGACAAATTGGGTCTATTTTATAATATATTGATGGGATTCTTAACAGATAAGGTACTTAATTGGTATATATATATATTTCAGGTCAATTTTGAACACAATTGTAATATAAGGAAGGAATATGTGGAGAATCCAATCAATATTCAAGCAAAGTAGCAAGGATGCATAAAAGAGTCTAGATGTACGGCCGTACAATTATCAAAGTGAAGAAAATGCAAGACAGTGGCTGGTACGGGTCTTGTACGCCTGTACACTAAGTGATTTTGAAGTAAAGAAGGGAATTCAACTTGTACGCCCGTACATCAAGTGATGAAGAAGGGAAATGAAGGAGATTATGCTTGCACGCCGCTCCGACACCGCTTGAAGAATGATTCCAGTACTTAGCACTCCCTTTTGTACGACTGACAAGATGCAAATTGTCAAAGAAAATAGGCATTGTACGGTCGTGACTTTTAGAAATGGGTCATTATTTTCTTACGTATTCTTGAAACAGTATGACTGTTGAATACGTCTTGTTTTAGTAAAGGTCGTGTTTTTAGACACTACACCCATAGAATATAAAGTGGGGATTCATTCTGGAGACAAGATATATCATATCATATACATTAGAAACATTTTTAGAAGAAGAAAGTCGGGAGAGAAAGTGGAAATATAGTGGGATTCCAAGACGAACTCGAGAGAGATATTGGATCCAAGTGCCCGTGTGTATACAAACATCTTCATTATTATAATTCAAAAGGGTTTTTCATTTCTTTCCTGATTTTATTCTTATTGTATGTGCATTCCATTATTGTTATGTTTTGTTCCAATTTGGTGTTCGTATCTCAGCATGCATGAATAGTGATTAGGGTGTTCGAAGTCATATTAACATGAATTGCATATGTATTTGTTATTGATCTTTTAATTACGAATTTCTATGATGGGTCTTCAATAAAGTTAGGAAATTTGTAGTGCACGACATGATCCTACATCAGATCTCGATGGAAAAATGTTGAGAAACAATTCCATCGAGTAGATCTAAATCACTAGAACAGATTTACTCCTAGTAATAGAGATATTATTAGGAAATTTGCTGCATGTTTAAGGATATTTTAGATAATTAGAATAATCTAAATGCAATTCTGTTTTGTCCATCTATTTAAGAGAGATTTTAATAGACGCAAACGGAATTAGAATGGTTTATTATGAGAATAAGAACCATGAATTGAGAATCTCTGCAGATAAATACTTAAAAAGGATAATTAGTATGAAATTCATGTTGATATGATGGAGTAACCCTGCTTTATTGTGAATCAAATATACTAAAGTTGTGTTTTGCATAGTAATTTAGTAAACCTATATAATTAATATAGTTTAATTGTTAATCATAGATTAATTTTAAAATCCAATCAAACTCGATTACTAGATAATAATAAGAGGGCGAGTAATAGTACTTGTTAGACCCCCGAGGAATACGACCCATAAGTCATTCCTATACTACAATTGATAGTGCATTTGCCTATTGTTGATCTGATATTAGAAAGGATTATTGGAAATTAATTGTTAAACTCAAGATCTGAACACATCAATTGATAAGAGCTAGGGTGTACTCTCAAGAGAAAAGATGTATAATAATATTCAATTGAGTTCTGGTTTATTACATCAAGGGGTCTACCCCCTCTAATGGAAAAAAAAGTAAATATTACATGAAAAACAAAGAAGGAGTCGTGCAAGACTAAAGAGGGCTACGTCCTAGGTCATGGTTAATACCATAGGCCATGAGATTCTCTAAGAGGAACCCCAATAAGTTCCATGATCTATGTGATGGCCTGTATCTCTAGCCGTGGTCTTCTCATTGGGGGACTTATGCTCCCCCACACTAATGGCCATGGCCCATGGCCTAGGCTGTGTCCACTAAGGGGGCTTCCCAGTCTAAGTACAAGAGCTCCATAACCTCAACCATAACCTGCTCCATGGGCTGTAGAGATTGGTTATCCACCTATGTCCTTATCTATCCCTTAAGTGTATCCCTTTCTCGTGTCTATTTAGTGCTCCTCATTAATTGCTATCAAATTTGAGTTGAAGGTCATGTTAAAATAAGTTATTTTATATATAATTTTGATGAGAGCAAAAGTTATGAGAAGATTTTATAAACATATCACCTTGATAAGATCAAAGATTTGTTATGGGAATAAATATATATAAGGAAATCTATGATGTGTTTTTATACTTGCAACTATAACACTAGCGAGCCGACCCAGTGAATCAACACACAGAGGCATTCGAGTCCAAGATCCAAGACATGACAAAGGCGTAGAAAGGAAAAAGTTAGGACACGACATGTGAGAAGCATAGACAGTGAGCAGTAGAGGCATAGACCAACAAGCTAGTGGCCAATTAATTTGAACATTGCACGC